>JAPDOI010001543.1:0-166973 GCA_029168955.1 Aplectana chamaeleonis
CACATCTTCCACTCCGAAAGTGGATTCGTCACTATCCGAGTCAGCTTACTGCCCTCAAACGGATTCGACCTCACTGCGCCCACACTTCTCAACGACGGACATGTTGGTATTACAGGAATTTCCCGAGGTCTGACGTCGTTTGGAAAGTAATGTAACCCAGGGTGTGCGCGGTGCCGCACTGCCATTTGTCGTACGCCGGCCATTTTTGGGGTTTGCTGCCGTTGCCGTTTTCCGGGAAATTTTCATCTGGAAAACGGCAAATGTTCGGCAAAAATGCGTTAAAAGCTACAAGATTTGCCATCAACACAATTTCTCTGTGTATTGGTCAGCGATTCGAAGCTGCTACAAACAATTATTTTGACGCTTAGATTTCAGCTAGTAGTTCCAGCTCATGTAATGTGTAGACATGCAATAAACTGAATTCGGTGAAATCCTGATATCCTCTAGCGCAAATGACAAAAGAGTTTGACTAGGTCTCCCGACTTTCCCTCAAGAAGGGCTAAGTTTGACTCGGTTTTGGTCTTCTAAATCCAAACAGGTAAAACGCCCGTATTGTCGAGCAACATTTTTCAATCTCACATCCTCCAGAAGAAGAAGAGAATGCCTGAAGCTCAGTATTATGACAACCAAAACCCAAATTAGAGCCATCTTTTTTTTTCAATAGAACGAATCCTGCCTTTAATAAACACTATTATTAAAAGAAACAATTCTCTTTCACTTTTTTAGTTCTCGCCCACGTCCCAATAAGTACAAATAGACTGCTGAAAAAATCTTGACTAGGTAATCAGAGGAGTTCTTTCAGGTTTTAAGTTGTTTGGGAGCCTCCGAATGCCCTTTCTCAACCATCAAGTTCTTGGTTCTTGAAAATGCCAAAAAGGCAAAGAAAAGTCCTTCTCCAGAGGCATACTGATTCCTGCAAGTTCCAAGACTACAAAACCAAATGATACAAAGTTGTAGCGTGAAAGCTGGCTTTTTCAGACATATGAACTCGATTGAGAAATCTATTGCTAGATCAGTCCACTTATCTGTCAGGCAGTTGGTGGGCCGATGGTAGTGATTCTGACACGAAATTCATCATTTCTGCAAATGCTTTCCCAGCTTTTTTAAAATTGAAAAATGTTCACAGCGGTCATCAGGGGCGGTGTTCAATCACAATTTCGATTTCAAAATCGTTAGCTGAAACGAAAGGCTGAATCAATGGCAGAGCTGAGTTTGTTAAGAAATGCTGTAAAAAAGGAAAAAAAATGCAAAATATTTTATAGGCAACGATTGAAACCGCATTCAATTTTCCACCAGAAATCGAATGATTCAAGGTCCATTACAACAACAATGTCGGAAACCGTATCAAAACGAGCAACCACTAGCAATATACGGGCCCGAAATTTGAACATGGTGTGCTCTCCCACGCTACTCTGTAGCCACAGGGAAAGTTGGTGCGGTGAGCACACCACGTTCATGTTTGGGACCATGTAGAGCGATTTACTGATCGCTTTTAGCCGGCATTGTTGTCGTGCCACGACGTGAGCGCAGCGGCTTTCCGTCGCGCGCGTAGTACCACCCAAACTGTCACTAGATGCTTCTCTTTCTGTGTGTTCGATCAACATTTCCCTCGGAGCACTTGATTTCTCATAAAAAATCACAGGCTGCTTTTATCGTGAGCTCTGCATTCAGCTAGACTAGTATCACTCCACTCCTGTAGCCTCACAAGGGAAACCATTCAATCGTGGTTTGAAGTTAGAGGAATAAAAATCTTGAGGTCGTTGCCTCGCCCCCTGATTTAGACTAGGCTGGGTCGCGCCTGGACCGCAAGCCCCTTTCAGAAGGAATTTCTTTACGGATCAATCACACTTTGCACTGCTCAAAAAAGACGCCCAATCTTTGGATTTTCAGCTTTGCTTGTAGGGAAGCTTCGATTAGAGGGAGGAGTCTCAACAGAATTATCTCCGGCGAGGGATAGGCTGACAGCATTTTTGAACTTGGCAGCGACTCCTATACAGATCACATACGGAACAGCGCTACTGGCGTTTTCTGATCACATGAGGCTTTCAAGTAGCTTCGATATATGGGATTTCTTCATCCTGTAAGGGCTAGTGAAACGCAAGGCACATAGTAACTGGCAGATGTTGTATGGAACATCACATGACTTAACAAATGTTGGTGTATTATAGCACACTACAGATTTTGCCGTTTGCCGTTTTGCCGTTTGCCGTTTGCCGAAATCTCAAATTACTTTGCCGCACACCCCTGAATGTAACGCAGCGAATCCTGGGCAATTGAATATTTGGGGCCGCATTCGTCGCGACGGGGTCGGCAGCGGCACACCACTTATCGCGCAGGAATGCCAACAGCAAGAACCAGAAACCTCTCGAGGTAATCGAAATGAGGCGCAAGCAAAAAGCTCTGGCCGTACACAGCACGAAACTTAGAAAAGTTTAAGCACAAGGTCCAGAAAATTATTTCAGCTGCTTTTTTAAAAGTCCGCGTCTGGGAAAAAGCGGAGATATAACCCATGATAAGGCGACAAAGGGGTTGTCCGGGAACTGGGTTCGGCCAGGCCCCGGTGACGTCATTACTCGTTGTTTCACCCTCCGTCAACTTCACTACACCCGTAGTTTCCTTTCCCTTTCAAAATGCGAATAGTAAGTGACCCAGATGTTTGGTATTCTATACAAAGTTGTTTTTCTAAGTGGGTTCATTTGACAGATATACGACTACCTAAGATCGCGGTGGGTACGAACGCTCATATAATCGTGACGAAGAATGACACATCCCGGTTCTCCGCCACTGAATGGAAGACTGGGATTTTAACAAATTCGAGTACAGTTGTGAAAAATCCTAGGTTTCCACGAGAACACAAGTATACGTGCTGCTGCAGCTAATTCACGCAAAAACCTTCTGCGTGCCCTTGCTAGCACTGCCTGGTGCAGCACAAAGGAAGTTCTGCCTACCACGTATAGAGCCATGGTACTGCATGTTTTGGAACCTCCCAGCTCTCGCATAGAGGACTGCAGATGGCTGAGCATACACGTTTCATGACAAAATACTTGTCTGCTGCTCAGCCCAATCCCATGTATGGCGGTGTGCCTCCTCGAGTCTATGATAGTGAAGCTGACCTGCCCCGGCGTACTCGAACCATTCTAGCTGGTCTTCTTCTTCTTCTTATTCAGCGTTTTTACCGGTCCAATGCGGGGTCCGCTTTTTTTATGCGCTGGCGCCATTTTTCTCTGTCATGCACCTGGTTAGGGTGCATGACAGGGAACAATAGCGCCAGCGCATAAGAAAAGCGGACCCCGCATTAGAGCCAACACGACGGCAATTTTCAAATCGGTGTGCAGCGTATCAAGCCACCGCTGCCTTGGCCGTCCTTTGGGTCTTTTCCCAGGCACGTCGAAGTTGAGCCCAGCCTTGCAAACGGTGCCACTTCCAGCGCGAAGAACATGCCCGTACCATCGCAATCGAGATTCGCGCAGTTTCTCGGCAATCAGCGACACCAAAACGCTTCCGGATGTCATCGTTCGTGACGTGGTCCAAGCGAGTGACACCCGCTCTCCAGCGTGGCATTTTCGTCTCCATTACACCGAGCCTTCGCTCTGCCTTTTTGGTGGCAGGCCAGCACTCTGTTGCGACAGGCCGGACGACATTTCGGTAAATCTTCGACTTTAAACGGTCGGGCATCTTGTTGTCGCATAGCACTCCAGTCGTTGACCGCCATTTCAACCACGCAGCACTGACCCGAGTGTAGACCTCGCTATCTAGACTACCGTCAGACGCAATGGGCGAACCAAGGTATTTAAAAATGTTAGTGCGCGGGAGCTCAGTACCATCAATATTGATGGAGCCACGCTCACTTCTATCCGTAGTCAGATACTCAGTCTTCTTGACGTTGAGGCGGAGACCAAAACGAGCCAATCGGTCACTCGAGTCTTGCACCTGTCGCTCGAGATCCAATTTATCTTCAGATGCAAGCATCACATCATTCGCATAGAAAAGCGTCCATGGCGCAGGTCTCTGCAGGTCTCCTGTAATAGTATCCATCACGATGACAAATAGAAGGGATACAAAGCAGATCCCTGGTGCCCGCCAACCGAGATGGGAAATTCGTTCGAAGCTCCTGCAGCAGCTTGGACCCGACTTTCTGGATCAGTGTAGAGAACCTTAACCCAGTCTATGAGCTCCTCTGGGACACCGTGCCGCCGCAATGCCTACCAGATCACTCCATGCGGTACAAACGCCTTCTCTAAAATCGAGAAAAGCAAGATGTATTGGCTTCTGTTTCTCGCGGTGCTTCTCAATCAGTAGTCCTAGCAGGTCTTCGATGCGGTCATTCTACCTACGTCAAGGCCTAAGCACACAGAATCGAAGAGTCAGTCCCCGATAAATGTCCTGATTGTCAACGTGTCGGACTTGATTCATTGCATCTATTTTGATGTCCGTTCAGACCTACAACGCTGTCTGCTCAAGATTTATGATACAAGGCGTGTGAGGTTGCCAACTTTCTGCGCCTCTGATGCGATGCTCTCTCATGGCTGAGAAGAAGAATAGTAGACGAAAGAATCTTGTGGATTACGAAATTTCAATTTTGGCGCCGACAATACGTCAATATCTATGTGCGCGCGTAAATCACAGGCCCACATAATCGTCATTTGCGTCGTGCACGTCGACGGAGATAGGTTTCAAATTTCGAATAAGGCACAAACAGTGGGCAGTGGCTCAGGAAGTACCTTTAGGGCGCGATTGTTGAATTTAGTAAAATTAACGCAGATTTATCTGGTTTTATGCCAAATTATCCGATTTTTATCCGGAATTATCCAATTTTCATCCAATTCCGATCCGATCGATTATCATTCAACCGTTCCTTTAAGCGTTCCGGATATCGGATATTTCGGATATCGTGTTTTTTCGTCTGATCGGATTTCGGGTCAATCCGAAATCGCCATTTTGACGTCGGATCGGATTTAAGATAATTATCCGATCGGATTATCCGACCCAGATATACGAAACCGACTCCGTTTGATGGGATTTATATGGAAAACTAAATGTACTCCCGAATGCGATTTCACGCTTTACCAGATGATCACTCCAAACGAAAAAAATGGTCGTCTGAAAAAAGGGAATTGTTTAGGCACCAACCATTCAGAAGGAATTGTAAATTCGGAGATATTTATTGTGCAATTTATCGACGACATCTGTACTTGGAACGAGGAGTGAATGAATCGCAAAGTGATAATGGTTGGATAGAGAACTCCTCACATGTAGTACTTAAAGGCATCGTACGCGCTGAGAACCATGTCTCGTTTTAGAGCGTTTTTGAGTTGTTACACCCCTATAGTAACTAAAGTTAGCTGAAAGCCCCCTCGAAAACGTTAACTTTTCAAGAAAGAACCGTTTTAAAAACCTTCTGCAAATCGTCCGAAATTCGCGCCGGCATCGACTCGGGATAGTTACGCGGATGGCTTAAGGAGCCGTTCTACAATTTGCCCATTGGCGCAGCGTTGGAAACAATTCGCCGACGACTACAATGCACTGACGGCACTGACTTGCACTGACTAACAAAAATAGTCACCTGGGCCCTGCCCATCGTCCTCGCTCGCTGTGTGACGAGAAATTTCCATTCGATAATGCCACTTTCATCCGACGGTGCGTCAGCGTACAGTGGCATGCCCTGTACTTAGCGACGCGACGTTCTGCTCAAATATTGCGAAAGTGCCAAATGACTGACGGAAGGGCCG
Organism: Aplectana chamaeleonis; assembly: GCA_029168955.1. Lineage (NCBI taxonomy): Eukaryota > Metazoa > Nematoda > Chromadorea > Rhabditida > Cosmocercidae > Aplectana > Aplectana chamaeleonis. The sequence continues at coordinate 5,730 of JAPDOI010001543.1, forward strand.
GCCCCTTTTGACGGAATTCCTTACTTTCCACTTCCTCTATGCTCACAATGGTACGTTTTTGAGCAGCCAAGCTCGTTGTACGTTCTCACAGGGGCCCGAGGAAGGGATTGAGAATAAAAAATGGAAAGTGGATTTCAGCGCGTACGATGCCTTTAACTGCGGAGTTTGGTGCCTTGAGATTTTCGCATAAAAAAGCAATTCCTACAAAATGCAAAACCCACGCAACTGGTAAATGTGCACGAACATGTTTGGGAGCTGTCATCTAGTCCTCTGCTTGGTCAAATATGTACCTTGACGACAAGGACTGATTTGCTGTTTTGATAGGAAGCGGAAATGAACATTTCTAAATATTCAATGCTTCCCTGAAAACCTACTAATTGCCTCTGACGAAGGTGGGAGTAGAGGCTATGTATTTCCAGATGTTCTATGAAAGACATATTGGCGACCATCAGAACATCGGGCGAATACCCAACACTGAGCCTTTTTCACTCCTTGGATAAATCTTCTCGTTACAGAAAGGTTCGCATTTTGCAAGTTTTTTTGTCCTTTTACTTGGAAATTCATAGGATTTATGGGATTATCTTCTGAACTGAAAGCCTAGAAATGTCGTCATACGTTGCTCATAATCATGCATTGCTGATGGCGCTAAGGACGACGCTTGATTTCGAGGTCAGAGAGCGGCTCCCCAGTTCATAATTGTGCTTTTTCGCTCTCCGTTTTGCTTTTATTTACAACATTTCAAAAAATCAGACAATCTGATTTTCTCACTTTTTATTTTCTATTCGTATACTTTTCTACGAAGAAGAATTACTCTTCTTCTAAAGTGAATGCATCCGATTCCTTCAATGTCCATCTCGGAAGCCATAAAAACTTTTTGTGCTCGCTGTGGTAGATGTAGCGGCGAAAGAGATGGCTGTAAACCCCTCGACCGCCCGCGCAACTGTCCCTTGCGCCGATCGATCACCACGTTTATCGTTAGGGCGCGCGACACAACGCACGCTGCCGAGGTGTCCGCAGTCATCTGTTTCTTGGTTACCTATATAGGATGCACGTACGCGGCGGGTTACGTTGGGGTTAGGCAGGGTTTGGGTCGTCGGCACGTTTGATAGTAGCAGCGCGAGGGCTGAAAGGCGGTTAGGCTAGCACTGAAAAATCGTTCCCTCGCAATCCCTACCTAGGAGGGTGGGGCAGCCGAAACCCTGCTGAGTCACGAATTTTTGATTATCCCGAGCACTCGCACAGTAATCATCAAATGCGCCGACGCCTCAAACCCTGCCTAACCCCAAGGTTACGCGAACTGAATGCAACAGCTCACATGTTCAATTTTTCCAACAACGTCTCGAGTGTTCACTCCTCTTTTTGTCTCCCTTTGCTAGATAAATGTACTGTGTTCATATGACTAGCCAAAATGACATAAAAATATTTTTATTTCTGAAACCAGCAGATTTTTCTTTTGAGCCCTTCTCGGGTTTTGTCTTTTTGAACCTTCGCTCCGTGGCTTTCATACCGACTATGCCCAGAATGTTGGCTCAGAAATGTACGGTTTTGTTTTCTCGGGAAATCGTCTGAAAGCTATTTATATGCGTGCGCACTTACCCTTTTCAGGTCATATTTGAAGAATTTATTTCACCATTGTCGTTCCTCGTCGTGGCTATGCACTTTCACAGGTTCGTGAGCTGCCTTTAACATTACACAAACCATAACACATGTTACGTACATTGAACACATATACGTATATAAATGAAGCAATGTAAAACGGGCAGGAAGCGGTCGAGAATCACTTGTATCAGTCGGCCTGCCCACAAATTTCAAGTGTTGTCCATCCGAAAGAATGTAGTTGTCGATGTGCTGAATATGGTCCGTCGCGAAGGGTCGTAACATCCAGACACGAGCATTTAGGAAGCTTTGGACTAGGGCAGAACCATTGAAAATCAAGAGATCAAAAGATACAGGGTGGTCCGCATGAAGTGCGGCGTGTAAAACTACCTACAACCTGAAAATCAAAATATCTAATATATGTAGCAATGAGAAGTTGTAAAACGACATCCTCTGAGAAAATTTGCCGCGTCAGTGCCGCGATAGTACCGCGGTAGTACCGCAGCGGCTCCGTGATCAGACGGTTCTGTTGCCGTGTCTTGAGCCTCGACATCGCAGCGATAGTACCGCAGCGGCTCCGCGTTAGAACCGCGGCGGCTTTACGAGGATGCAGCAGCGGACCCGCGTGGAGTACGATGTACTGTCCTGTGTGGTTTGTTACCTAAGGCGCAACAAAGGCGTAAACCATTGTCCTTATCAGACAGAGGACGTAACAACCGCAAGTGCGTATTTTGGTCTTAAGCCCCCTTAGCTGTATTATAATTCCTAAATAACTTCATATGAGATACTCTCGCGAAGCCGCAGCGGCACTGCCGCGTCGACGTTACGGCTCCGCTGTAGTACCGCTGCTGCTCCGCGATAGTGCCGCTTCAGTATCTGCAGACGCCTAAGCGGCTTTACCGCGGAGCCGCAGCGGCAATTTCTTTCAGAGAATCACGTCGATTGATAATCGCATTTCACAGGCTCTTGAATCGGTCCCGCTGTGCTTGTTGCTGAGAGTCCGGAGCGAGATCAGCAGCACTAGCCCTCAAAAGTCTTTAACCGCGTGATCATTCAGAAACTGTTTTCATACGTATCTCGGTTCAGGGTTTTCCAAACGTTCGCGATATAAAGGGCTGCTGAGCTCTCCTCATTAGAACCCAGATCCGGCCGTCCCAAAAGTCAAGATAAATGAAACATTGGAGACAAAAAAAACGCGCACGAATATGATTGATTTTAACTGCTTCGTGCCCACCCGCTCCAAATAACGAGATTTTCACAAATCTTTGTTTTGTCGTCTTCTGTTTCACACTCGAAGTAGCTACCAGTGTCTCAAAGTAGTTAGCAACTAGAAGGCGGCAACCAGAGAATTCAGCGTTTCGCTCTCCGAAAACCACGCAGAAAGCTGCGGAATGCGGAACTATTGGGAATAATGAGGCAGAGGCAGCTAATCTATACCTTAAAAAAATTTCCGCTTTTCGTTTTCCGCAAGCAGCATTCACGCGTATTTTTGGGCGTTCCGCACCGGATTTCCCAAAACCGAGAAAAATATTTTTGTGTCGAAACTGGAAACCCGATATCCGAGGTTTTGAAATTTTATTCCGCTCATCTCTGGTGGCAACAGAAGCATATTCTGAAAATCTTTCTACATAATTGAGGGCGGACGGACACCAAGCAATAGTACAGTTCTAAACTGTTTCTGCGATTTTTTTTCTCTGGTTTTCAATTATTTTCGCTGTCGGTACAGAGAGAAGTATCTTCTCATGAGGATAGCTCGACTACCGTTTTTTTAAGTCGTCAACTCTGCTTTCAAAGTCAGGGTTTGGGCACAGAAATTTGCTTTTGAGAACTGTTTTCGAGTCGACGGGCGAAGTTTGAAGAAGAACGACGTCCGCTGAGTCTTAAGCCCGGTTTTCACTGCATCGCTGCTGCTTTCGATCGCAGCTATTTCGCACCCGCTGCAGCAGCGATGTGGCAGCAGCAGCAATTTTGTGCATAGTGCATTGCCAGAATCGGAGCAAATCAATCAACCGGTAAATCTCGTCAAGTGAACCGATCAATGTTTACAGAAAGAAACTTGTCATTTGCTGGCAATCGCTCCATCGCTGCCATTTTGGCCGCGACTGAACGTTGATCAGCGAACATTGGTAATCGCTCTTCCAGCAGTGATGCAGTAAAACATAGGATTTGGCCGCCGCGACCCAGCGACGATTAAAGACGTCTGCCACAAACCGATCACAATTGGAACGCTTTTCAGCCATGCGCGACAGAAAAAATAGCAGTTGTCTCTTGCATGGCCACAGCGACCAGCTGCAGTCAAAACGTGGCTTTACGTATGCTCCAGTTCAGGTGTCGACGTACCTACTGTCTTCATCGGAATTAAATTCTGGTCCGCAGTGTCAACAACCGAAGTCGCCACACGCGGTGCAACTAATTCCGCCCTGTAACCACTGGTAATCGTAATGCGACCACGAGGTACCGACGCGATTATCTCCCTGCTGCGTGCTCCAACAATGCGGAACAACAGTGGGGCCGAATTGGTTAGGCGCCTCGATTGACCGTTGCTCTCGGCTCGGTGGTTTGGCGCAGAATGCAGCCATCGAAGCACGTCTTCTGAGACATCCGCACCCGTGAACTAGTGAGGCGAATTTTTCAATGATCTTCTATGGCTTTAGGTTGTTACAAACAAAGATATAATGTAGCTTGTCTCTCCTACTAAGATGGACCTAAAATCATAGTACGAGTTGCACTTTCTTGGTTTTTATCCTGAAAGAAGAAGCTCGAATGATGGTGATCCAGCAATTCCGGACACGTGCTCAGCTTAACTTCGGCCGCCTTGGTCTACAACCACTCAATCGCACATCATACTTATTGTTCACGGTTTTGGTTCGAAAGATTTTTTGGCGTAACTTCTCCACGCTCAGGGCTGCTACACTGCGTTCCATAAATATAAGAACATCCACTAAATCGCTGATTCTTCGTTTTCCAAGTAGTTTTTTTTAAGCTGTAAAAGTGTTACCACTGTTTTCTACAACTTCGAAAACCATTATATCAGTCGGAGCTAGCCTTTTTGCGACTATCTGACGCACGGCTCAAACCAGAACACGGTTTTTCAACATCGAGACAACTCCACGCATTCAGAACGGCCTACACTAGCCGGCGTTGTACTTCTTCCCATTCTAGTAAACTCTTCGAAATATGTTACCTTACAAGCTCTCGATAAAGTTTAGGTTCGGAATTACCCCAGGTCAATGCAAAACTGCGACGTTCTTTGCTTCAAACCAAGGCAGGGTAGAGCGGCTGACGCTGATGCATGCGCTTAACTTGGGCGAAGCAAACCCCCTGACGATGTCTACGGTGTAGGAATGGTAGAAAACAGCTCACCAACACTACCTCGCACTCTGTAAAGTCCATCCTGTTACTAACAAAAGTCTATCCTGTTACTCACAAAAGCCATTACCCCAGTTCTGCTGCCACAGGATGCTGCCTAGATGATGACGTTTCCACCCCCCCACCCCCGATATTCCGATGGCTGGAGAAGGTTGAGTGTTTCCTCAGGTCTTTACAGTTTTTGTCGCTCTTCGTCCTGTCTGTTTTCGAGTTGTTCGACAAACATTGACTGCGACGATTGTCTAAGGTCAGTGATCGTACCGTGGCCCCAGTCCGACATATTGAGCAGGCGGAATAAGTAGAGTGCAATGCACCAAATTTCGCACATCTACATATCTGTGAGAAGCGGTTGGCAGGAGGACAATATGCATGAATTCCTACAGTTTGCCGCAATGTTAAAAGGACATGGTGCGGTTGCGGTCACACACTAAAACTACGGAGGAAGACGCCAGATTTCATTATCGATTGACAGCACAGCTGATGTTCGGGGTGAGTTACAGTTTTTCTTTTTTTCCTTGTTTGCCTCGGCATTATTTTTGTTTCTGACTTTTACAATATTACGAATAGGGGCTTTTCCTAGTGTGCGAGAGAAATTCGCCGTTTTTTTCGATTTCAAAGCAAAATAAAAAAAACACTTTGAAGCCTTAACAAACGGCTAATTTCCCCTACGCACTAAGAATAGCCCCTATTCGCATTATTTGAGCAGTTAAAAACAAAATTAATGCCGAACATACCAAAAAAACCGTAACCCGCACCGAAAACCAGCTGTGCTGTCGATCGATAATGAAATCTGGCGTCTTCCACCGTAGTTTTAGTGTGTGACCGCAACCGCACCATGTCCTTATAACATTGCGGTAAACTTTAGGTAACACGTCCGCCACTGAGTGAGCGAGAGAGGTTGTGCTACAGTGAGTTTCACGCACTTTGCAATCCGATCAAACACTTCGTATTGATAAGTAGATGTACAACTTTTGGTGGACTACACTATACTACGGTCATGGCAAATTATATGTAGTTATGTAATTGTGATAATAGGTTCGCAGCGTTGCAGCAACTGGCCGGTGGTCAACGAGCGTCAGCCTTAACGCGGCGATAAAAATGTTTTCGATCATTATTGTCGCGGCTTTGCTTGCCAAACGCTGGCTTCGATGCGAGGCCGCCGCGGCGTCAAAGAACTCGGTGGTCTCCCCTCGTCGCTTTTCAGGCTGTGTTGGTCGCCGCCGTCGCCCAGTGTGATCGATATTGCATCCTAAAGCGCTGCTAGCGAGCGAAGCCGTGACTTTGACAAAAAGGCCCGATTCTCCTTTTTGATGAGCGACGTTGTGTAGAAATTAGGAATTTTCAAGCCACACAAAACGAAGCATTAGGTGCGACGGCTTTTCCTAATTTTTTTTTCTGTGGCTTTTTGCAAGATTCCAGTGACTATACTTCAAAAAAGAAACCCTTCACTGTTGGCCGACATAGAACATTCTTTTTCATCACAATCCCTATACCTGTGTTCCCGACAGCACTATTTCATAAAACTGGCGGCAGCGTAGCCATGGAAGCATAGAAGGCCTGGCATACGTGCACTATATGAGCGATAAGTCTTTTGAAAAAACTCTACAATGGCTGCTGTGTACTCATACCTTCAGAGAATATTCGAGTAAGTCGAGATTTTTGCAATATGTATCCTCCGTTTCCCCGCTACTCGCGGGGTTGGGCATCACTATCACAGGAGTGGTCCGATTCTGAGAATGATTTCTTCAGTTTCATAGTTGCTTTTTGCGAAAAACAACCGCTTCGCATCTACGATAAAGATAATACGACTGCGAGTAGCTCAGAAATAAATGTTACGTATCATTTTGATCCTGTTCAGAGCCATCGCATTAGCCCTACAGGGGCGAAATTCCGGTCCATAGGTGCGAACAACCGCTTATGCAGTACGCGGCCCAAAGATAATGGCGCCAGGATCTCGCAGTCACTCCACGATTATCCGTGGCCCCAGCACGATTTTAGTTGCACTGCGTGCCGCAGCAGCGCTTGCCTGAAAGTGCGGATCGGATTTTTGTTTGAAAAGGACAATGTGGATCGCAAGCTACTCACTGTTTTCTGCGTTTGATTCTTTGATACGGCCCGTTTGAGAACGCAGGCGGCTTCAAGCACAATTTGGTCTCCGCCATTCAACAATGAAGAAGTACCTGGCGATCCAATGCACTTTTAAGAAAATCGTAACAGCGCGAATTCAAACGCCACTGCCGACTAATTTAGAGCTTGTTTTTCTTCACCAGTTGAGATTTTTGAAGGACTCTGTCGCCTGTTTTATTTACTACAGGGATGCACCTAACTTAAATATGAAAAATCCGCTTTTTTCTTGCCCGTACGATGCCTTTGATATGGTTCACTCGATACATTTTGCTTTCGCGGCAGGTTAGAAATCATCACGGACGTCATACAATCTACGTATGTATAGATATAGATTGAAACGCGAAAAATATGCAAAAGGTGCAAGCTCGTGCTATATTTAGGCTTTTCGTATAAACTGTTGGAAAAAGGCTGATGTTTCAATTATTTAAAACTTCAGTCACTCAATCCCTGAAATTCCTGGCAACAGTGTGTACAATTAGTTCGAGTAGGCTAACAAATTTACGTCGACTGGATGTGCCCTACTGAAGGCATGTACGACAAAGTCAAATAATCGATTATCCGATTCGCATCACTACATCGATTTTTTGGGGTTAGTGAACGCCACAAGGATCCAGCACCCAAGGGTATACCAAAACGTTGAATGATTGTAACACAAAAAAGTGTGTGCAGGATTGGGAGACCGACCTCTAATCTTCCTATACCCTGTTACTAAAGGCAGTGTAGGCGATAAAAATGGTTGTTGTGATATAGAAAATACGGAGAGAAAGTGCTGATGGCCCTGATATTTTACGCAGTTTCGCCGAAAAATTGGTGTGAAAAAGCGGAAAATGTGACAAACGGCAAACCTCGAAAAGGGTCGGGAACCATCAAACGAGTTGGATTGTTGATCGCAACAAGGAACACACCCTGTCAAACGGGTTGCTTGACCCTGGCCGGTACCAGGATCAGTGATGAGCGAATTTTTTTTTCTGAACTCTAGAAATAGGAACACCAAAAACCGTAGGAAATCGAAAATTTGTTCAGCGACAGTCTTAACCCTACCCAGGTGACTGCGCATACCAAGAAACTTAGGCTTATCCTTCATTATTGAAAAATTTTCTTGTAACTACAATCAACTCTGGCAATCAAAAAAGAAGAAGAAGGGTCTCGTATTGCAATTTAGCGCCCGAAAGACTTCATCTCGTAACTCGGAAATCGGAAGTCGGAATGCCAAAAACCATCGGAAATCGGTATTCCGCTCATTACTGATCGGGATGCGGACATTGTTCTCACATTATCCATACTTATCTATACCGCCTCCGGTCAAATTTTCTGTGTTTGAAAAGTTTGAGATTCACTATCACGTATTTTGAAAAACACGTAATTACTTCTTTCCATAGCCAATCGTTCGAGTGAAGCGATCAGCTGCTGTTTTTTCCCTAGATCACCAAGGAGTTCCGCTTCGGCTCTCCAACTAAAGAGTTTTTGGCCACGTGGATACGCGGCTAATGACGCCGCCGTCTGGCAGCCCTTCATTCATTTCCCCCGGTTTTGCTTCGTTGACTCCGTCATCAACGATAATTTATTTTCAACGACCATCTCGAAATTCCTCTGCCTCTTCTTCTCAACGCTTTCGGCTCAGAGCTATAGCAGATCCGCTTTTTAGAGCCGAAATTCCTCCATTGATAATTCATATAGGCTCTGTTTCAGTTCAAATGAACTCCTGTTTTCCATTATCACAGCGCGGATCGGTGGCTTTTTCGTCGGAACCTCCTTATCACTAATTATACCTGACCGAGGCTCACAGCTCCGCTGCTGGTGGTAATCAAAATCGACGGGTCACTGCTCTGCCAATTCGAGACTTGATGCTTCGGGGAAAGCGGCCCTTATCACGCTCTGTTATCATAAGGCATCAAATTCACCTTTAGCGCCGTCATCAAAGCTTATTCGCGCAAAGAGTGAATTTGCTGAGCGGTTGGCTATCAGTCAGCGCAAAGTGTGAAAATACCGCCAGCGTTAACATGTTAATGCATACCAGTTGTTTAGCGGCTGGATATCAATCAGCGCAAAGGGTGAAATTACCGCCGTTGCTGGCATCTCAGAAATTTCTACACAAGTGAAAACATCTTAGCGAAAACATGATAAAACAATTGATCACGTCTCGATGTGTTCACTATGAGCACAACCGGTATAAAAGCAGCCTCATCCCACCAGAGTCCTCATTCGGCATTCTGATGCCGGCCCTGAAAGGTGACTTCGGGTCACTCTCCGGAGGCCAGCATAATTTTGGCTGTTGGGAGGGTACAGTAGGTATCCTCACGGCGGGGAGGGCGAGTTACGCCGTGGTCCGCAGAGGGTGGCTCCTCACCGCAGACCTCGGTGAAGATTACGCCCATGTTGCGGACAAGGCGCGGCTTCCTGTGCTGTGGACCTTCAAATTCGTGATTTTTTCGAGGTAAACTCACCCATTTTTCGAGGTAAATTCACCTCATTTTCGCGGTAAATTGGACCCTCTCTCGCTGCCAGTTCGCATCATTTTCACGGGGTATTCACCTCATTCTCACCTATCCTAGCGGCAAATTCACCCATACAGTGAATTTAACGCGGCAAATTAAGACTTCATGCCGACTTGTACATGAGCATCAAGTCTCTTTTGCTGAGGCATCAAGTCTCGAATTGGCAGGGTACGGATGTATCAGAGCTTACATGAACTGCGGAACAAATTAAAGACACAGTCCAAGCTCGTGGGTAAAATTTGATATTAGGGTCCGGACGCCCAGTGTAGCAGCCCTGCTAAACGCGGAATCTCAACTCTTCAGATTAAGCGAGAAAAATCGAGGACCCACTCTCTCCGCCCCCGGAATCAGCACCCATTCGCTCCGCCCACTTCCGAGTTTTCGGTCTCAATAGAGACGAGAAGTGAAGTGGAATCTAATCAAAATCTATGTTCTTCCAATTGGTATAGGCCTAACTTTCTAATGTGGCTTGCTCAGGCGCGATGACTACGAACGACGAGGAAAAACAGGCCCGTGACAACTCGTCCACGAAATTCCCATAGTCTGAATTCACAATCTTTGAGGGGCCATAACTCCGTTCGAAGTGGGTTCTGAGCAATTCTGGGGATACCATTGCGATCAGTTCGACATTCATCTCAATATAAGCTTTTAAACTGAAAAACGATGCTGAGGTTGGACTGTGCCTTTCGGTTGCTCATTAGAAGCAGAACGATGACTTCCCGCCACACAAGCCATGTTATATCCACCACCTGTGCTTAGTCTGTGGACTGCTGCTGCAATCACTGCGCTGAAAAAAAAAGTATTGCGTTAGGATTTTGACTTTCCAAAAATTACTCGGATTACTCGAGAACAGATCAAATTTTTTTGGGATCGTCCATCCGAGCATCGTCACATGTATGTATTATGTCCAATATTCATAGAGTTGAATAGTTTATTTTTCTATGTGGGCCGAATATCTAGAGTAGCTCATTTTCCAACGTGTCATCTATTCGAAAGGCCGAAAAGTTTAATTTTCTCAGTGACTGAACTATTCAAAAAAGCGAAGAATGTCAAGTCATAGAGTATGTTAAAAAAATCATGGGATGATGCGAAGTTCAGTGTGAGTGAAAAGTGAAGTCTGGATCGACTCTGAGTTCGACTTTAGCACGCACAGGTTGCGCTGCAATGATGGAGAGTAAAGGGCAGCCACGAAGCTGCGTAACCGCCCTCTATCCTTCAACGTGGCGGCGCGACTTTTGGCGCTCGACCATGCAGGAGCCTTTACTCATCGATTTTGCAGACGCGAGCGAATGTGAGCGGGTGGTGAAAACATTACATGTCGATTTTGCGTGCCTCCGCCTAATGACGATAAGTGAAGCCGTGCCTAGCTGAAGCTTTATCAAGTACCGTTACCTTTTCTCGTCAAACCTCTACTGAGGGCGTGTCCCTATGGCTTTAAAGCCACAGTCCAACCTCAGAATCGAATTTTTGTTTTCCTGCTTATGTTGGAGAAAATTTTACGCTGATCACAAATGTGTCTCCAGAATCGCTCAGGAACCACTACGAACGGAGTTATAGCCCCTCAAAAATTCTGAATTTGAACGGCGAGAGGCTCGCGGACGAGTTGTCTCGGTCCTGTTTTTTCACGTCATTCGCAGCCATCGTTTTGAAGCTGGTCACAAAATAAAGCCAGACCGAAAACAAATGGAAGAACATAGATTTGGAACAAAACCGATAGTGCTTCTCTTCCCTATCGAGACCGGAAGCTTGTCGGTGGGCGTTACCCATTTTTTCTTCCATGGGGGCGGAGTCGACTTTTCCTTGCTTTTTCTCGCTTATTTGAGCGGATTGAGATTTCGCGCTCGGCAGGGTTGCTATTCACGACGACCGGAGTGTAATATCAAAAATTGCCCCTGAGCTTGGACTGTGCCTTTAAGAACGCAGATTCTAGGGATGCAGCTCAGAATGGTACGCAGCAGGACCCCTTGCATTAAGCTCTCCGAGCTTGCCTTGGGCTTTCGTTATACCCCGGCATGCTGAAAACCGGTGACGAACACATATGCAGGTTACGCATGATTAGGGTCGCGGTTTTGCGTAACTACTACGCTACGGTTCTCTGTGTATAACCTTCCTTACCCTTTGAGGTGCCGGATGGTGACAGCTGTTTTTTCACCTTCACAGCGCCCCTCCAGAAGACCTAGGAAGGGCTCAGACAAGAGTTTTGTCTTTAGCGACTTCTCTCTTTAAACTTGGACCCTTTAGCGTACTTGTCAACGTCTGCCGATAACGTGAAAAATTCAAGTGATATATCGAAGCTAGATAATTGAAACGTTGCCTGGGTGATTGTTTTTTTCTTAGTAGTAAGCTGAATATCCTATTTGTATTGTGCACCGCTTCATTGCTAGAAGATTGTCCCATTCACCTTTTTTCATTCGCAACTTAGTTATATGCTCCAATGGCTTTTCTTTATGTGCGTTCTAATAATTTTGTTTCTTGTAGTCTTACCTCCCCTTCCCCCGCCAATTCAAAGGCACAGTCGAACCTCAGAGGTAATTTTTGATATTATGATCCGGTCGCCGCCTATAGCAACCCTGCCAAACGCGAAATCTCAATTCGCTCAAATAAGCGAGAAAAAGCTAGGAAAAAGTCGACCACGCCTCCTTGTAAGAAAAAATGGGAAACGCCCACTGCCAGGTTTCCGACCTCAATAGGGAAGAGACGCGCGAATGATTTTATTTAAAACATATGTTCTTCGATCTGTTTTCGATCTGGCTTTATATTGTCGCCTGCTTCAGAACGATGGCTGCGAATAACAAGAAAATACAGGCTCGAGACAATTCGTCCGCTAACTTCTACCAGTTCAAATTCAATTTTTTTGAGGAGCCGTAACTCAGTTCGTAGTGAGTTCTGAGCGATTCTGGAGACACCATTGTGATCAGCGTGAAATTTCCTCCAAGATAGGCAGAAAAACGAACAATAGATTCTGATGTTGGACTGTGCCTTTAAACACTTCGGTGTAGGGGCGGGGTAGTATTGTTGTTTTATAGGCTTCTGAGACACTGTAAAAATATAATTTTCTCCCAATAGTAGAATGTTAGAGACGTTTCTTGCGTTCTTATTACAGCGCACGTTTTGATGTGTTTGTATCATTACATACGGAAGCGCGGGGTCATTTCTGGTTAGCTTTTGATTACAATTTTTACAGCAAGGGGCGAACTTTTCGTCGGAGCATCCTTATCACCGGTTGCGTTCCAACGAGGCCCACCGTTCCGCTGCTGGTGATAGCCGGAATAGAAGGCTCAATAGAGAATTCTCAGAGTTCATGAAAACAATAGCATTCCTTGCCTCGTAGGTCGTCGGTTGTCCCATCTAGATCGTGTATGATATTATTGATGCAACTTTGATCGGGGTGGGACAATTAGAGACTACGGACGACCTAGGGAGACCACCAAGGAATAATTTTTTTCCTCATTTCTCGGGAGTTAGTTACATGAATATCGATTGGGGGAGCTGGGAGGGATCATGGACGACTTCGGCGGCTACTACGGACGACTTGGCCTCGTTTCCCGTGGTTTACTTGAATATCGCCGGATGGGATTGCGAACTATCGTCCAACTATGACGGAATCCTAACTGCATGCAACTGTAGTGTTGACGTGTCAAAAAAGCAGCTTAGGCCCCGCCATAGTCGGCCGAAGGCCGGACTTCGCGGTCCTCTCCCGTTCCTAGTGATCCAGCGCCATCCTCCCCGTCCCGAGAGCACTGCGAGCGGCTCAGTCCGGCCACTACGGGGAAGGGGATTCTCCACTTCAGCAAGCATACGTATCGACCCGGACGGTCATGGACGGAACAAGCGAGATACATTAGTCCGCACACATCGAGGGGACTTTCGACCTGGGTAAGCAATGATTTGCATATGTATCGACCGGGCTAGCTACAGTTTATCAGCCGACTATGACGAGGGCCTTAGTGTGAACGCGTGTAAGGCGCACTGTTTATTGTGAATAAGCTTTGCTGTAGGGAATTGGTATACTTCAGCGACAGCCGGTCGGAGCCAAATTCCGATCTGCACTTGCGAACATAGGCTGTAGCATCACATTATGCGTTACGCAATAGTATGATAACCGTGCTGGGACCACTTGGTCTCGGCACGATTCACCTTTCTCCCAGCACGATTATGACGTGTCGCATGATGCAACAGCCGTAGTCCGCAATTGCGGACAGGAATTTCGCTCAGGGAACGACAGTAATAATGCTTTCCTGAATGAAATTGTATGAGGAACGTTTTTTTGATGGGGTTAGTGCCACTAGAAAATATATTATTCACAAAATCGCAACACACTTCGGTTTCAAATTAACAGAAAATATTCTGATCTGGCATGATACTCCGATCTTATTGATCTGGATTTCACATACCAATGAAAAAAAAAACGATTTAACCCATTCACGACCACGTGTCCCACCGGTGGGACACGCCGTGACTACCACTTCGGACCGCGTGTCCCACCGGTGGGACACGCTTTTCAAAAATCGATTTCTCCGCCACAAGAAACTACCTTCGAACCTACATGTGATCAATGTCTTGACTCACCTAAGACCTAAATGAAAACCTCGTGGTCCATCAGTAGGTCAAATGCAACAACATATTTGGAACTTTCTAAATTCAGGTGGGCTGAAGTAGAGGAAAAACTGCTGTAAAGCAGCTCAAGAAGGCTAGTGATTTCTTTTTCCTTCTATTGCTAGCTTTTAGGTTGTTTAGTACAAACCTATCGTTTGAAACTCGTTTACTTTTCTGAAAGCGTTGTAGCTCAGTCGACCCCTGTTTTGGGTTTTGAGTAATTGTTTCTCGATAACGAGCGTCTCAGAAGCTCAGATTCTGAAACTGTCCGACCATCGTTGCTAGCTACATAATGGACACAATAAAGAAACGAATCACCTGTGGGACGCTATTCAAGCCAGCGTGTCCCACCGGTGGGCACGTTATACGGTGACGCAAGATTGCACGCGGTCCGAACGTGCAGCCACCCAAAATTAGGCGTGGTCGTGAATGGGTTAAACATGAAGGAAAATGTGCTCATGTAAGGAAAATTATGCAAAAAAGTACTGAAATACCTGGACACTTGCCTAGAAAAGGTAAAAGCAACATAAGAAATGCTATCAAAAAAATACTTCTGCAGTTGATCACTTGCTACCGCTAGCTTATCAGGAATAGTAGTAAAATTATAGAGGAAACGAGAAAGGAGCCTATCTGGGATGTTGCCGGGACTCAGCGACAGCGCGGGTTGTCGCCACGGCAACGGAGTATGTCAGGGTTAGGCCGGGATCATATCTCCCGCGACCAGCGACAGTGCACCTCAGGCGAATCGATTTTCGTGCGATATTGATGGTTACAGTATGATCCCGGCCTTACGCCTCTCGAAACTATAAGGGGCCGAATAGAGTCCCACCGCTGAAAGGCGCGGCAGCATGCAATGGAGGAGAATCGATCGTGCGGCGCCGCATGATCGATACTCCTCCAATGCATGCTGCCGCGCCTTTCAGCGGTGAGACTCTATTCGGCCCTCACCCTTCAGCGATCCGTCGCCGCGACGGGCGCATGCAAACTGTTCCGACCCTGTCATAGCGCCGGTCCCGACGCGATGAATGATAGTTGGCGAAACCTGTCGCTGCAGCGAGAAAGAACTTCACAAATGCCGGGATCATGCTTCCAGCGGCGAGCGACGTGAAGCAATGTTTGCCATCCATATCGACCAAAAATCAATATGACTTACATACACTGTCGCCGTCGCTGGTCGTGGAAAGTATGATCCCGGCCAAAAGCTCATATAGTTGAAATTATAACCAAGTCGTATTGTACGCTCTAATGCTATCTCTGAATAGAACGACGGATTAAAAAGCAGTGCTCATAAATGGTTGTTCCAAGGTTTACAATACAAACCTTTGCCATGAACACTATGTATGCATCATTAAGACGATGAAATTTGGTAATGAGCGCGACAAATTCTTGCTTTCATTGAAATGATTTCTTGGCCTGCACTACAGGGTGGTTTTTAAAGGCAGGGTTCTCGATAAAATCGGTTGTTGTGCTATACCCATGGAATCGTAGATCTGGCCATCACAAAAGTTAAAATGAGTAAAAAATTGGAGAAAAAAAACGCTTAGGAGCAAGTTATGGCTTGGTGTCCTCCCGCCCCCAATTATCGAGATTTGGGTAAAAGCCTGCTTTTTCAACTTTTATTTTGCTCCTAGAGTAATCTCTGAACCTGTATGGAGACTACTTATTACTTCGACAGCAGAATAAATGTGGTATAAGCAAGTATTGATGAAAATCGCGTTAATTAGGGGGCCGGCCGACACCGGTAATTAGCTGTTATTCTTTGTTTTTGAGCGCTTTTCCCGTGAATTTCTGGGTTTTTTCACTTATTATTACTTTTGTGATGGCCAAATCTACATTCTTATGAAGAGAGCTCAAAATTTGTTTTTATCGCGAACCCTGCCTTTAAATATAGTGACAAGGTTTCAAATTTCATCCCATCATCAGATATGGTGGCCTAATCGCCTTCTATGTCTTGTTCTCCTCTGTAAACCTCTCCCTCTCTATCAAAACGTACCAAAACCAAAGAGCGTGAAATCTTTTTCAAAAACAGATGGTGGGGAGAGGACTGGGGGTGCGAAAACTGCACGAATCACATTGCCGCGTAGCCGCCTTCGGTGATTGTTCCTACTACCTGCACGTTAACCTAGAGAACTGCTACAAGGAGGTCATTTTGAATCGGTGGGTGTCTGCTTGGAAACAAATCATAGCTGAAATCCTGGGTGCCCGCTATTGAAAGAACCCGAGAGCTGAAGTTCCCGACATCCAGATGGGGGCTGTGTCATTTTCGACCCCCTCACATTTTCGTTATTTTTTCAATTCCCTAAGCACATCCAGGCGAAAAACCTTAGTTAGTGGTGAAGTACGGTTGAAGATTCTTCAACGATAATCTTACTTCCATTGATTATTAAGAGAAGCGGTAATCGATAGAAAAACGAGAAGAGTTGGTAATATGCGAAATAGAAAACCTCCAGAGGAATTTTTGCTGCAAGTTTGACGCCTGAACGCTATCAGGGAGACGAAAAAGTTGCACGAAAGCAGCTACATTTTCAAACATTGATATGGCCGGATAATGGATTTCCGCTACTCGCACTCGCGTTCTTCAATAGAGGGCCCAAGAACTTTAGCTATGAGTGCTTTATCCAACAAACACCCTATGCTTCAAAATGGCCCCATTTGAGCAGTTCTTCATGAGAGACGATTACTGGATCCAATCTAGTGAGGAGTCCTATTGTAAAGTTTTGGTGCTCTCCAAGCTTTCCCTCACCATTTGTTCCAGAAACCATTCTGTTACCCGGAACGTTTTGGGATTCGAGAGAGGAGCTTGCTGATCGGAAAAGCCAATATGAGGAGATTAGCGAATGAGTACTCGCGGTAAGATTAGAAAGTTTTGTCCCCATATTCAAAAAGCACTCTGTTGTCTTCGAAGACGAGGCCATTAAAGGACTGTAGTATGAGGTATTTCGTTTGAGGGCGAATTTCCGGAAGTGTTGCTGTGAACGCTCAATCGGAAATTTACAAAACAGCTAAAAAAATCAAGGGTAAATGGGCTTGAGAGCGCGAGTAAACTGGCGGTAAGTTCACGGCAAATTGCAGCTTAACGCGTATACTTTAGGCCCAATGATGTCCTTGTTGCGGACCGTGGCGAGGTTGGCCTCCTTGCCGCAGGCCGTGACACGGATCATACCCAACCCCGCTAAGGAGGGTGGTGGTTCAAATTTTTTCTCCGTTTGTAGAACAGGCTGTCGATAACGAGGGATTGAACCCCAGCCTACGTTGGCAGCATATGCTGCTGTTAGCCCGCTCACAACGAGGGGTCGTGTTCGATGTTTGCCCTGGGATACATCACCTATTGTGCCGACGTACTACCCTACGACTGTCTGAGATTTTGATTTCACGTCGCTTCTCTTTGCATAGGGACTAGGGTAACTCCATCTAGCGAAGACGTGAACGGAAGCCAACTCGTTCACCACTTTCCGTTTCTCGTGTACTATGTCCACGGGAGTGCCCTTACGATTGCTACTGAGGGCCCACTGTGTCGCCGTTAGGAATAAGTAGGACCTTCTGCCAGCCCTTATCTTTCTGTCTTTGCGCTGCGACTCTGCTCTGCTTTCAACGGGGGCGAGACGAACTTCTGGGAGGAGATATAAACGTGGCAAAGAGCTAAGAAGCGTTAGGGAGTCGGTAACCGCAAAGGTGCGCATTCTCGCGACGTACATATAGTTCATCACATTGTTAAAAGGCTATGGTGCGGTTCACTATTTGGGAAAGTAACAGGTTTTAGTGTAGACACACTAAAACTACGGTGGAAAACCTGGCACTTTCGGTACGGTTTTTCTTTTTTTCACATTTGTTTCCGCTCCATTTTTGTTTCTGACTATTAATATTGCGAGTAAGGGTTTTTCTTAGTGCGTGAGGGAAATTTGCCGTGTGCCCAGGCTTAGGAGCGTTTTTCTAACTTCTTAAGCCTTTATTTACAATCTTCAAAGTGTAAGAAACAAAAATAAAGCAGAAACAAATAAGAAAATTTAACGAAGGCGCTGTCGATCGATGACAATATCTGGCAAAGTGCCAGATTTTCCATCGTAGTTTTAGTGTGCCAACCGCAACCGAACCAGAGCCTTTTAACATTGCGGTAAACTATGAGCCCTGCGTAGGTAATTACGTCAACATTCTATTTTCTCCATAGCTTTTATGACCCAGAAAGTGAGCCATTAAACCCCAAAAAGTGTGCATTCTTAAAACGAGCCTCGAAAGTTGACTAAAAATTATCATAAAGGGTACTATTCATCGTGAATGTCCAACACTGGCGAGCATGCTAGTCTTGAACTTTAAAGAACTCGTAATACATTGTTAGTCCACTCAGTCTGTTATTATGTACTTGCCAAACGGGGTAATTGACTTGCACTTCGTTGTTCTCTCCCTCCATTTCCATTTCGTGCTGCTTTTTCATCATTTAATCTATCCCGCCTGTGGTTTCTCCTACCATAAAAACCCTAATAGCTACCTGGATCACTCCTTCTACTATTCTTCAAAGAACTTACTTCCTCGGGTTGAGCTAAAGAGTAGCATTATCTGTTTTCATTCTAGCTGCTTTAGCGGTATGTTCCAAAAATAATCTGCTTATATCGTTTTTTTTCATTCGGTTTTCAGACAGCGATCTCCGAATACTTTAAACATTGTTCTTATTGCGCCAGATCTAATTGAGGGTCATGGAGAAACTCCCGCATCGAATCGGGATTGAAATTTGGATAGACTACTGAGTATGAACAAAAGTGATTCGATTGAGTTCGATGTTTAAATGAGAATATAACATCACTTCTTACATTCCTTCAAGCTTTTCTCGAAAATGTATGAGAATTCAAATATCTGGCAAAGTTTGAGATTCTATTGAAAACGGCCTGTGGCTGGAATTGAACTACATAAGGCCATCCTCAGCAATCCGAAAATAGGAAAGCGGATATCAGAGTCATGATCAACACGGTGACTTCTCGTCGTTCCTGACCTTTATAGGTTATATCAAAATTGATCTGTCCCGAAGCCTCATGGTGTAACAAAAGGTTTATTGCAAAATTATTCAAATTGAGACTCCAATAATCAGAACGACTGCAAAAGTTGCCGGTTAGCTTTCGGTGCTTAACACCTTCGTCAGACCTGAAAGCAAGCATGTCAATTTCAAAAAATTGATGCACAAATGCGCTATGTTACAAACCAATGTCTGCTTTTAGAGAGTCAGGGAATACGGGCTCTCAACAGAACGACTAAACGCCGCTGCGAAACTATAAATGGTCATCTTCCCCCGCCCATCCCCTTAAATAGCTGCCGCTCAGTGCGATGCCTATAGAGTGATATTACCGTATCCAAGAAAATAGAGTGATACTGTAGTCACGCGAGGAGTTGAAGAGAATCACCCATTTCGTTCCTGCTATTTATCCCAGGTGATATGCGTCTGATTTCCAGGGCTTCAAGAACTTTCCGCTCCAGTGTGTTTCTCAATGCACGGTGTAGAACGGTGACTGACAGTTGAGGAGCTGCATCCTGTGCGTGTTTTCGTGTCCGATGCTTCGAAAAGCTGCTAAGCGTATACGATGCTGGATTTCGGAGAGCCCTCCTGTGCTCATCTTATCGCTGCCAAAGAGGCCTCAGAGTCTCTCCAACGTACCTCTCTCTGCATCCTTGACATTCAATTAGGTAAACCGTGCCTTTAAGTTGACAGATCTTGCTGCGCCCACAATACGTACAATACGTGTCTTGGTGCATGCGAGGAGTTGTCATCCACTATACATGAAGGCAAATGTTATTCACAACCTACTCGCCACAAAAGACAGGATCTGTAATCATCCATGTGAAAACACCGAATTGATGGTCGAAAATATTTTGAAGGAGAATGGGTATACTACCGAAAGTCCTCGCACGTGGAAAGCGTTTTCTTCGCTGGATGGCATACCAATGATTCTACCATTTGTGAATGATAGAGTTGCTAAATCAGTTAATGTGGTCGTCAAACATTCAGCGCTTCCGATCAAACTTGTGTTTTGCCCACCACCCAACCTAAAACAACTACTAACGGCTTCTAGAATTTATGAAGATTACTGTGGCAGGACAGGGTGTACGTATTGTGGGCGCAGCAAGATCTGTCAACTTGAAGGCACGGTTTACCTACATTGAATGTCAAAGATGCAGAGAGAGGTACTGGAAATCAGACGCATATCACCTGAGATAAATAGCAGGGACGAAATGGGTGATTCTCTTCAACTCCTCGCGTGAGTACAGTATCACGCCATTTTCTTGGATACGGTAATATCACTCTATGGGCATCGCACTGAGCGGCAGCTATTTAAGGGCATGGGCGGGGGAAGATGACCATTTATAGTTTCGCAGCGGCGTTTAGTCGTTCTGTTGAGAGCTCGTATTCCCTGGCTCTCTAAAAGCAGACATTGGTTCGTAACATGGCGCATTTGTGCATCAATTTTTGAAATTGACATGCTTGCTTTCAGGTCTGACGAAGGTGTTAAGCACCGGAAGCTAACCGGCAACTTTTGCAGTCGTTCTGATTATTGGAGTCTCATTTTGAATAATTTTGCAATAAACCTTTTGTTTATAGGTTATGTTAAAGGCAGTGGTCGCGATCAAATATGCTTGTCGTCTTCTCTTCCCATTAAACAATTTTCTGGGTCTCGAGTAGTAGGACCTATAAGGAAAAATCGCGAGAAAACCACTGTTCTGGGCCAAATTTGAAGCCTGAACTTTCTTGTCGTTTGATGGTGGACGAGCCCACTTCACATCATCGGCATCGATGACCTCTTATATCAAGAACTGGCTTCTTTGGGCCCTAGAGACTCTAATTCTAGCCCGTTTTTCACCGCGCTACCTTCATAGTTTTCTAGCTGTTTTTGATCCAAGCTGGTTTTTGTAGTTTTTTCAACAACGTTTTCCATCGTGACCACCACCTATAATCGGGGACTGTGATTCCTGTCGTGGCAATCTCGTAAGTCATCGCCAACTGCGTCTTGGAACCCGGTTCCTCAAGTTGAAATTTCGATCTGGATGGTCGAGCGGCACCCCGATTTCAGACCACCTCAATCGTGACCTTTTTTTCTGCAGCTCTTTCTCTCACTAGCGCTTTCTATCTGGAATTTTGTCCCTCATTTTCCCACAAACGAAGGGCACTTGGAGAAAATAGTCAGTTCAAAAGAAAATCAATTTTTTCAGAACCAAATTGGCGAAAAGGTCGAATTTGACCTTCCTAGGTGCTCTCCGTTTCTCTGATCGGAATTATAAATGATAGGTTGCGATGGGTTACCATAGTTAATTGTCATTATGTCAACCGTAACCTACCTCAATCCTTCTTAAATTCGAGAGAGAACTTTATATTTCTGTACGAAACCCTAAATAACCCCTCCGCGCGATGTTTGAGGAAGATTATTTTCCTCGATCTCTGGAAAATGAGGGAGCCCCCTAGCATTTTTACGGTACAATCGAAGTTTATCATCGTTCAAAATTCTTGCTGGGGTTTGTTTGGGGCACTGAACGTGAGTATGGAGTCGATTTTCTGCTTCGAGGAGGGCTAAGATAGGTTACGCATACTGACAACTAACCTCGGTAACCTGCCAAAGAACGCCTATAACTTGGTTTAGAGTAACATAGCGCAGCTATAAATCTCAAATTCGAACTTTTCGTCAGAAAACAATCGAGAAAAGTTGCGTTTTGTTTGGAATGGCCACTTTCTCAATATGTCTTTTCCTTGTCAGTGCCTAGTCGTCGAGGCCTTTGTATTTCTTCCGCGGTAGCGCACAGACATGAAGGGGAAATGTAGATTGCAATCGGGATAAATCCTCTGAAACGATGGAATTCAACTCAAACATTTTTCGAACTTTCTTGCTGAAAACCTTCTTTGGAGAATAAGGGAAATCCCGCCTAGTTCCTCTAGAAGCGAAAAAAAAATTCCCACTGCAACGAGAGTATCCAACCTATGATGGCTTATCTGAGCGGCAAAATCGTCAAATTCTTTATGCGGAAGTATCGGACAAGCACGGGAGAGCCCTTTACGGTCCTAATCTTGAGTGAATTTCTTGCGAACGGCCCCCTACCCTCAACGGCTACCGCTTGAATTAAGCAGCTAATTTAACAGAACAACAGATAATTAAAACATTACGAAGCGATCCACCGTCAGGGGCCGGATTCACCAATGATAAAACCGTGCTTTTAGGGTATAAATTACTCCGCGAGGTGAGTTTTTGAGGTTCATCAAAAAATGCACTTCAATTTTTGGGTACATATACCCGGCTGAAGGAGTCGGGTATCCGATACTATTGTCTCAGCAAAGGAGCTCAATCAGCATTTTGCTACTAGCAAATTGCGAAGAATTGCAAATTGAACCATTTGTATTCATCTTAGAGCCTGTCTTCCTCATTTTGAGCTTGTCCAAGTAAGTCTCATCGGGTTTATCATGCCCATTTGCCTTATCACTCTTCTGTTTTGCCATGAACGACCGCTCCACTGCTAGCTCCGCCCGGGCTCATATGAGCGTATGTTTCGTCCAATATTCTGCATTCTCCTTGGCTCCATTTCGTATCTTGGTCGTGCCATATCGGGCCTATATTTCTCAATTCAACGGCTTTTTTTAAATTTTTTGAGAGAATTTAATTTTCGTAGCTTTGAAACAGAAGAATTTATTAAAGGTTGTGTTTTTATCATTTAATTGAGTGACCTGTTCCAAGTGAATATTTGGCTGTAGTGGTCGTGATGTGCCCAAACTGCCAAAAGGGCGGGGGAGAGTGAAGGGCCGTGATCAGAGGATACACCGGCAGCCGCAAACACAGCCCTTTGCTCCTGCCCCGCCCTTTTCGCGGTTCGGATCCCAGCAGAAAACGGAGTACTGTCATGGGCGCATGATTATCTATCGGATGAGGAGAATGGTTCCATTGTGTAATAAGAATTTTCTATCGGATATTGCATGTGCTCTTCTGAATATCCCCTTATTGACAGTGGGATATTTGAAACAAATATTTAGAAAGCATCACAAAAATAAAAAAATGAAATGAAAATTGGAGTCAACTCCGAAAAGTGAAAATCTAGTAATGAAAATTTTACAAAAGCCCAAGTCTGCCAAAACGGTGTTGAAATGATGGAAATTTCGGTTCAATGGAGAAGAAAATTGTGGATACATGCATCTGTCGGCTGCAAAATTATGAATCACCCGTACCTTGCAAAATCTAGGCCAGACGGTCAAGTTTGCAGAGCAATAAACTTCGAAACCAAAGAGGACGGGCGTTTATCGAATAAGGATTTTATGTCACATCAGTGGTTGCGGTTGCACAATAGGTTCCTGATTAGACATCGGCGGGGTATCCAATACTCTCGCGGGGTAAATATTGATGAATCGCATTTGGGGTTTATTTTTGTGGTATGGAGTCGTGTTAATTAAAAGCAGTGATCACGATGAATAAGGTTATCGAAAAAACTACATACAAAAATCAGCTTAGATCAAAAACAGCTGAAAAACTATGAAGGTAGCGCGGTGAAAACGGGCTGGAATTAGAGTTTCTAGGGCCCAAAGAAGCCAGTTCGTGCACAAATGCACAGCGCCGCTCGAAAAAATCGCAGTCTCATGTCGAGCGGTCAAAAATCATCGACATTCAGAGGAAGAATTAAATTCAAATTTACCTAATAAAAAGAGTTCAACAATGAAAGCAAATATTTCAGTCAATGTTTTTGACTAGATGAGTACATAAATATTCGACTAGGTCAATCCGAAGGGTAATACTCATTGATTGAAATTCGATTTCAAGCCAGCTGATGTTCTTGATATTAAGGATCATCGATGCCAGTGATGTGGAGCATGCTCGTCCAAAATCAAAAGACAAGAAAGTTTAGGCTTGAAACCTCACCCGAAACAGCGGTTTTTCGGCGATTCTTTCTTATAGGTTCTCCTACTCTAAACCCAGAAAAGAACATAAAAAAGAAAAGAAGGCAAGCATATTTTATCGCGACCACCGCCTTCAAACTCGGGGTATAAATTACCCCAAATTTTGTTGATGAATTCGGCAACAGAATATGCTGGTTTTATAAATGACTACCTGAGACGTGTTTTTAAGTTGTTTTGCTTTGATCAGTAGCCGTTGGGTGGGGGTGGTGGTTGGAGTACGAGCGGATCACTCAATATTAGGGCTGCATATGTATGTAGGGCTGATTAGGGCTAGCTCCAATGGGTTTTGTTTCGACCTTATTGTTCCAGTGAATCCTGCGCCTTCCAATTTTCTGTGGAAACTAAAAGGTTGTTTTTAACGTGAACAATGCCTTTAGCTGTGGGACATTTCTGAAGAGCTCTCGACCTCAATTGGATTACCTGTCAGCAGAATCTGCCATCCTTCACAGGCGATACAACATCAGAAAGTGCTTGAAATCTCGTCGAAATAGCTATTTGTGGTGATAGATGTTCCTCAAAAACTCATTCGCTTATGAGGTTTGAGCTTAATCTCTTGTGAAAATTATTTTAAAAACTTTCCTCCCTTCTCATCCTATGGAGTGAGCGCACATCCATCTAAGGCCAGGATCATACTTCCAGCGCCGAGCGGCGCGACGCAGTGTTTGCCATGAATATCGACTGAAAATCAATATACCTGATGTGCACTGTCGCCGTCGCTGGTCGCGGGAAGTATGATCCCGGCCTAAACCTTTACTTGTTTACACGTTCAATGTTGAGGGAGGTGTTCTGTGCAACTCAGTGGTGACAATGCGCAGTTGCAAAAACAGCTCAAATAAATTAACAAACGATCTTTTTGTTGCTTCAATAACCCATGAGGCACTAGTTACACCCTGAATTATAATTATTCACATTCGGAATCGCAGAGGCTGTTCGAATTTCTATTGGGGGTATGGAATGTCTAGCCAAAGCAAGCCAATGTTTGCGTCAATTTTCTCATTCTTCCGGACAAGTCCGGTACCAATTTACCGACACCGGAGGACAGAAAACTTGGCTGCCATTGGGGTGATGATCGATCACTCGCCCGAGTGCATGACAGTGGCGCCTCTTGCCATTGCCCTACAGAGGGCAGTGTCACGATAAAAATCGTATGCTAGTTTTTGATGTTTTTGAGCAGACAAGTTCACAAAGCAAAGAAAAATATTGTAAAGTCTCTACAAAAATCTGAAATATCGTAGAAAAAACTGGTAAAAGAAAGCTCTGAAATATGTAATTACGCCTTTTTTTCTACTTCACTACTGAGTGTATTGTTTCTGTGGAAACACTGAGTTATGGCCATCAGAGCAATGTAGGTGACACTAGAAGGCCCCCGAGAATCTTTTCTCCTTTTTTGGACAACTGCAATTTTAGGGAGCATTTAGGTCGCCAGCGGTTGCCAAGCAGGTCTGCAAAAGCCTTGGTTGTGTACGAAACATTTGGTAAAGATGAGTGAGTTGAACCAAAAAAAAACTAATCGAAAAAATCCGGCGGTATGACCCCCAATTTTTAAAGTACGGTGGCGACCCACCACTTTGAAAAATTTCCAACACTGCTTGACTCTGATTCAAGGAGACAAATACTTTCTACAGCGACCAAAAATAGAGCAGAGACTAAGAATACTCCAGCGCCGCCGCTTTGGTGGAGCTGGGGGGTCGATGACTGTGCAGTCCATAAAACTTTCACAGAGACTCGAGCGGCCTCCACGGTGGAGCGAGCTGCGCGACGAGTCATTTGTACTCTAACGGCACACACGCGCTTCACACGCATGACTTTTGGGCACTGAGGAGCAATACATTGTTCAAACCAGCAGTTATACCCAAATCAGATAAGAATACTGTGCTTCTCTGGGCCGAGTTCCGGTCCGCAATTGTGTCTCGACACGCTTTGCGGCCGCACGCGCTCGAGTCGGTCGAGTTTCCAGCGCCAAAGCCGACTCGATGGGGCTTTTTTATACAGGTTTCTCCATTTTTTTTAGTTTGTAGTCTCTAAAACCCACTTAGAGTCAACAGATCGGCGGCAGTGGCGCTGCAAACTCTTCCGACTTGGGAGCGTGCGGCCGCAAAGCGTGTCGAGACGCATCCAAGCGCATTGCAAGAAAGGTGTTTTTAGACAACCCGTTTCTTTGTTTGTTTTGTATCCGTTGATTGATTGGAGTATTCTCTCCTTTTCCTTAAGCCCAATTCACAGTTTGCCGGACGACGCCATCCGAAACGTTGTAAGATAGGGCAGCGGCGTCTATGCGGACCGCACCGACGCCGCAGCCCTAACTGATAACGTGTCGGACGGCGTCGTCCGGCAAAGTGTGAAAGGCCCTTTAGTGGTCGATTTATGACGTATGCCTTAAGCATCGTAATAAAATTTAAAGTTAAAGAATATGTAAACTAGAAAAGGGCGAACTCGCTGCCATGCTGCACATATACATATTAAGCCTCTGATCGAGTAATCAAGCCGTTATTTTCTGAAAAAATAAAGATTAGAGTAACACTTGTCATCACCTCTTGGGCGTCTATACGTACTACTCTGGTCGGTTGTCGGGTTTTGAAAATTGCGCAAAAGAAGCATTTATCACTTAAAACGTTTAAAGGCAGTG
The DNA here is from genome assembly GCA_029168955.1 of Aplectana chamaeleonis. Classification (NCBI taxonomy): domain Eukaryota; kingdom Metazoa; phylum Nematoda; class Chromadorea; order Rhabditida; family Cosmocercidae; genus Aplectana; species Aplectana chamaeleonis. The sequence goes on from JAPDOI010001543.1 coordinate 32,443, forward strand.
TTCACGATAAATCTCGTTCTCGAGGTCCCGGTGTGAAACACTAAGTTGGCAGGTGCTGTAGAGGATAGGGTCGAAGAAAGCAACGAAAACTGGGCAGAAATAAATACAAACGGCTTTGAAAGCTCTCCCGGTGCGCCTACCTATCCCCGTCCGCCCCCCCCCCAATCGGACGACCTTTTGACGCCACACACGTTTCGATTGCAAATTGCCATGCGCTCAGATAGTCGGTGGTACTCGGACGCCGTCGATGCGGAGCTCGGACGCTCCCACAGCGACATCTGGCCTGGAGGACGGGCGCTGACCGGCCACAGAGCCTTCTCGGACGCCGACCTCTACCAAATTTTTTTGCGGTGAGCCCCCTTCACGCTGTTGTAGGCCGTCGGTTTTTCGTGATGTTTCGTGACGAAGCGCTAAAGTGCGATATTCATCGTGAACACTGCCTTTAAAAAGTTTCGATACTGTGAAAAAACCGATATAGTCTACGCTTAGCACTCTTTTTTGAATTCGACGTTTGGTTAGCTTGAAACCTGAGCATTTTGTAGGCACCTCGAATTGCTTTTTCAGGCCACAAATAAGCTAAATTTACTGGATAAAAAGCCTGTACGGCATAACTATTCAAAGTACTCTTTATTAATTTTTAAAAACGTTCTGTTTTCTGCCCATTTTTAGATGTTGTCCTCTGTTTTCTGTGAAAGTGAATTTTCCGCTTCCGGTTTACGGAGGAAAATTCTTAAGCACATCCCTGGTGAGTACCAATCAAACTCGTTAACTGAATTTAAAAAAAATCCGTCATCAAAAAATATGTGTAAAACTCGAGCGTGATGATTAATAATCATGCATTTTCATCCTATTCACTGTCGCAAAACTCCTTGTTGGCACCTTTTCCGTTGGAAGTAACATGGGCCGAATGTACATACGGGCGTGTCAACCATAAAAATAGATGCGCATGTTGTGGAATGATGTCGTTGCGCGAAGCTATTCATATCCGATGAAGTCAACGGGCTGAGGCTCCCTGTCATCACCACCGAATACTGCACGACCAGCCGATGATGGCAAATGATTGCCAGCCAAACCAAGACTTTTCGGCTTAGTTTCCATGCATTTTCCCAACTTCCTTGTTTCAGGCTTAATTTTGAGCTTAGCGGCAGTTTCTCCAGAAGTCTTGTCTTTCTCCTTAGCAGACTCTTCTGATTGCTCTTCATTCCGCTTACTTGTGCGCCATTTCCGCTTTGACTCCATTCGTTTTAATTCATTCCTTATGAGCAACTATGGGCCAACTACATTTTTCGGAATTTTTGGTGAAGCCGAATATCTCCTAGTTGCAGTCATAATTCGAATATGTTTTAAGCGCGGGCTCTCCTTACCTGACAATACCCGCGCTAAGTTTTTCAGAAACGCGGAGCGTTCGCCAAAATTTGAAAAAAAAAACTTCCGATGCCTGTGACTTTTCTTGAACGATATTTTTTTAGGATTCTGAAAATGCTATCATATTCATGGCCCGAATTCCTACCTAATAATGTGCTTTGTGTACCGAAGTTTCTCAAAATAGTTTTGTTTTTGAAGGAAATTATTTAGGCTATCGTTCCCCAAGAATGTCGCGCGCGCCAAAGTCCGGCGAAACTCTGATTAGTAATTTTACAAGTAGTAGAAGTGTAATCGCTATGTTTTTTTTGCGCATTGGATGCAGGTGGGGCGATCTCGAAATTTGTGTAGGTTGAGTTAGCGAACTCCTTTATTTAACGTTTGGGGTTTTAGCAATACAAGTCCGACAACATATTCAGGAAGTTCACAAGCGTATTTACTGGAGGATTTCCAAAATTTTTCCTGCACAAATCTCGAGATTGTACCACCTGAATCTAATTAAATGCATCGTACGCGCTGAAAACTACTCACCGTTTTTTCGAGCCTGAATCATTGGTTGGGCCCTCCTGAGAACGTAGGTAGAGTTTGTTGTGTCACCGACGCATTAAGCCCCATTCATAGCAGTCGCTTCGACTAGTCGCTACACTGCCAACAGTTCCAAAAACCCATCGCGGCAACAGATCTTGTACTGAGTCGCGACGTGTTAGAACAGTTTGCAGTTTCAGTCACGATTGCCGAGCGACTGGGGTATTTCCTAGCTGGTCGAAGCGACCTGCTTGATTTGTTTAGGTCGCTTCAACTTGTCGCGTCGCCTCCATGAGGGAAGCGATTCGTCTAGTCGAAGCGACTGGGCCGTAATGTTTCGTCAAGACGTAGGGTAATCGGCGCCAAATTGCGAACCTCACACGCATTTGTTGTGAATTTCCATTGAAATCTTACAACTACACCGTATCAATCCTTTTCATCCTTTTCGTCTCTCATGTTTATTACCTTAAAATTTATCTTGCTGGACATAAATGATTAATCACCGTCTATAAAAAAATTCGTGTTTCCTTCGAAAAAGTAGTCCTAAAGCTTTTTGTATCACTTGAACTTCTTGTTAAAGTATCCTTCTGTTGTTATAGCTGTCTTGCGCCTCACTCCCTGCGACCCTAATAACACCATGAACAACTTTTCACTTTTTTCTGTTCCTGGGTTGAAATTGTGTTTTCGTAACCCGATAGGTCTAGAACAGACAGGAAATCGCTGTTATCCCAGGAAAACTTCGCTTTTGTGACTAGGACAATGACATTTGGAAAATCGCGTGTTTATGTTAGACATTTTTTGTTCCTGGCTGCTAAGTGTTATACTTCAATTGTTTATGTCTAATGAATTTGAAAAATGACTTCATTAAGCACAAACTTTGCTTACACGACGATAGCACAAATAAAATTCGTTTGTTTGTGTGAAAATAGAAAGATTTTTATTCATTTCCGGCACATTGATCAGGAAAAAACAAAGAATGCACAAAGAATAGACAAACACAGTCGGCAACCACTCAACGAGGTTCAGAAATGTGTAGATTTTCTAGATTTACGATTGTACTGTGAACCTCTCTCGAATTGCACCCAAATTTAGTTCCCCCTTATGGTTTCAGTATACTGTCCTTGGTAACGGCGTTCAAAGCCCAATATATCTTGATGAAAGGGCTCGTCTTGCTCGTTGAATTTTCCAAGATGCGAATCTATGAAATGGGCTATCAGAGACATTCTGCATACCATTTTGGCTAATTCGTTATGAGAGCGCACGAACTTCACATAGCTTTCAGCTTTGCGATCACCTAGGAAGCCGTGCACAACAGCAACAAAACTACTACAAGCCGCTGTCTCCGTCCTGTTCAACAGCTTTGCGAAATCCTCACATTTTATGATTTTCTTGATCTGTGGTCCGACGAATATACCAGCTCTGACCTTAGCCTCGGACAGAGTCGTTACAAAGGACAGTATAACAGAACATGATAAGGGACTCCATTTGGGTGCAACTCCGAGAGAGTGATTCACAGTACAATTGTAAATCTAAAGAATCCACACACTTCTGAGCCTTTTTGAGTACTTTTCGACTGTGTTTGTCTATTACCTGTGCATTTTTTGTTTTAACCTGTTCATAATGTCGAAAATAAATAGAAATCTTTCTATTTTCCCGAAAAACGGTTTTTTTCTTCGTGATGTTGTAGCGTAAACAAAGTTTGTTTTCAATGAAGTCATTTTTTCACATACATTGGACATAAGCAATTGAAATTTAACACTTAGAAGCTAGGAACGAAAATCGTGTTACATAGTGTAATCAGTGAGAGCAAACAGAGAAATCTCGCGGCGTTGTCCGTAAATCTCCGTCCCGTTTCACGCGGAATCGCGTCCCCACGAGAGACCCCAAGCCGCTCGACGGTTTGAATTCGCTGGACGAAGCGATTTCAAATCGCTTCGTCCAGCGATTTCGGATCGCGGCACTATCGTTGATCGCTCGAAATGTCGAAGTCGAAGCGACCATTTGTGAATGCGGCTTTATTGGGAAGATAGAGGAGATCGAATGCCTCAAATTCCGTCAAAAGAGGCCGGCCTTCCGACAGCCATGTGGCATCGAATGAGAGAAGGAAGTATCATATCAACAAGTTATATCGCGTTAATGAGTGGGAGTTGATGTATCATTCGTTGATAAGCCACTTTCCTTTTTCTATTAAAGCCACATGGCTGTCGGAAGGCCGGCCTTGATTGCCGGAATTCGAGACATTCGATCTCCCATATCTTCGATTTCCCATAGAATAATGCGTTGATGACCCAACAAACTCTACCTACATTCTCAGGCGAGCGCAGCCAATGATTAAAACCCAAAAAAAACGGTAGGTGATTTTCAGCACGTACGATGCCGTTAATGAAGAAAACATAAGAATTATTCTTTCATTAATTGTACATTTACTACACAAAGTTCCGTTGCACTTTGCCAGATGTTCTTCAAAAACGACCGCAAAACAATTTCATTCGTAAACAAAGCGATTTTAGAGAACTGGTGCGCAAAGCAGTTGCGTTTTAACTATGGTGACAAGGGTTCAAAACGCATACCGTCGACATGTGTGCGTGACGATTTGGCTCCTGTGATCCTTTCTTTTCTATGAACCTCTATCTCAAAGCGTACAACATTTCGTGGCGTGAGATGGTTTTTGAAATCAATGGTGGGCAAACGCCCGAGGGGTCCTCAATTTGTAAGAAATGAATCGACTCGTAGTCATCCTCGATTATCTTTACTACTTCCCATATGCTGCTCTAAAGGAATCATTTTGAAGCAGCTGTATGCTTAAAGACGTATCCTAGCTGAAGAGTTGAGACCCTCTACTAACAGATGGTTAGGACAAGTTACTGAATTCCATACGTTGGCCCTGTCAAATTCAGCGCACCCACTTCTCGTTGTTTTTCGCATTCCTGAAGACATTCAGGCGGCTAACTTCGTGGTCAAGTGCGGAAGAATATTGCTCATCGAATTTCGTACTTCTTATTGATTTTCAAAAAAATCGATAATGGATCAATTTTATCGATTTTTTAGAAAATTTGTGTACAGATTGATGGAAAACCTTCAGAGTCATTTATGTTCCAAGTTTGATGCCTGTAGGTCGTCAGGTATACGGAAAAAGTGGCTAGAAACACAGGCCTGGGCCAAAAATGGATTGCGGCATTTTGCCCTCGCGTTCTTTCGACAGATGGTCCAAAGACTTCACCTAAGGTAAGTTTTCAAGCATACACTCTGCTTGAAAATACCTCCATTGGAACAGTTTTTCACGGTCGCTTGGGTGAATGAGCAACAAATACCGAAGCCGACTCAGTGACGAGTTCTACTGTGAAAAATCAGGGGTCCTTCACGTCTTCGCTCACCATTTGCTTCGAAAACCATTTTGCTCCATGCATTAGTAGGTAGATGTTCGATGAAGAGAACAGACAACACATGGTGATTAGCGACGCACATATATATTTCGACTGGACGAGAGTTGAAACCTTGTCACCATATTTAAAGCGCACCCTGTAGAGAGGCGTCGTTTGCGTTTTTTATAGGAATTTCAGCTGTGCATACGATAGTATTCTCAGAATCCAAAAAAGTTTTTGTTCAAAAAGTTTACGAGCATCGAAAGTTTTCTTTGCCAAGCTTGGAAAATGGTCCCCGTTTTCACAAAACCCAGCCTGGGTATTGTACTTGGTTGTGTAGCTCCGCCATTAATTCTATGAAACCTGTAAAGCAATGTTTAACTCCATACACTCTTGAAAGATGAACCCATCTTCCAATGGAGCCTATCATAGCAAGTTCCATGCCAATTAATGTGTTGCTTGACGTCTACTATTCCGGGTCGCGAAATCCTACCACCGTAACACCTTTTTTGCATTGCTCGAGAACTGTCAAGTACTGATGAGCATTCTCAGTACCGAGGATTTTTTCTCTTAATGTCCGCAAGGAATTTGAAAAATAAGTCTCTCTGTCCAGCAGTTGAAAACACTTGGCTCAAAAAGCGATGCCGAAATATTTTACTCTAAAACTTTCAAAGAAAAATGGAAAGGAACCTTTTTGATAACCTGGTACTAGTTTTCTTTGCGTTATTCTATTGCTTTTGCATGTAACTCATTCACAGAAGAATGTTATGATCCGCATCATTCTGCGTGCAATCCGTCTACATAAGCCGCCCATGCGGACGGTGTGCGTATCGAGCGGCTGGCCCGAAGACGTTTCCTGAACCTAAATCGAAGGTGATACTAGACGAGTAAATAATATTCCATTCAGCTGTTTGAGAGGACTCGTCCGAGAAATGCCTCTGCGACGGCCGTTCGACACGCACGCCGCCGTCGTGCCGCAACCATACTTCCTGCGACGCGCGACCGTGACCATATATAACATGCGTATGGAGTTTTTGTCGATATAGATGAGGTCTGGGGTATACTTTGTGGGTGTCATGAGCGACAAGTATGCCATTTGACACAAGTCGCAGCGTACCAACATCGGAGCAACGGAGTTGGCAGTCGTGGAAGCAGCTGCCGTGCGAACGTTGAGATAACGTGTGGGGGATGACTGGCATACAGCAAAGGCCGGAGCCTGTCGATGCTCCTGTCGCTCCTTGCTAAAAAAAGAGATTCTTTTTTACTGTAGCGAGAAGTCTCGTACTAAAAAAGAACATATAATGCTAGTGGGCAGACGAGAGCCGCCTTGAAACTCTTTTTTACAGGTTCACTCGTAACGATGATTTACTTCTGCAATGCTAGAACGCTATCTCTTGACACAGTATTCACGACAGATTTATTTTTCGATGTCTCAACGGTTTATGGAAGGTCTGGTGCCCTACATATATATATAGCAAGGCATGTTGAAAAAGGAGCGGAAGCTGCGTCTATGTACTAGAATATACTGTCGCCAAAGCGCGATGCTCCGCTCCCACGAGGGCCCCGGCGTGGTGGGTTCCACAGCGAAAGCCGGCAGCACAGAACATGAGCGCCGCCCACGCCGGCTTGGTTCGAGCTGCCTAAAATCCTTTTGGTCATCCCCTTTTTCTAACACTACTACAGTGCTACGCTGTGGGGCTTTAGCACCCTCAGAACGCTACTATCCGTTCGTCTAATGCAGCCGCTAGCGATTAGCAGTATTGTTGGGCAGTCAATCGGCCGAATCGTTCATCTTTATTTGCTAATTCAGTGGCTTTCTTCGCTAATATTTGGTATTTTCTATGACTATTGTTTTATCATAATATCCTCGTTCTATTTCTCCTCACCGTAGTACCCGTAGAAAGTAAAATAATCTAAATTAGCGTTGTTCTGTCGTGTAAGCAAGATGCGTTTCAATTAGTACATAAAGTCCCAAGTTGGGGACATTGGGTGTTCATTCTAGAATGCAGTATTGTTGTAGTTTAATCCGCGTATTACAGTATGTCGTTTGCTTGGGCAATTAGTCCAGGTAGTACTACCCTAGTAGTAGTTCCACTGGCCGTTTCCCCACGGGACTGACGTCATCATGACGTAGGACCCGGGGTAAACAACCACCGATTCGCAAAATGGCGCTTACGGCTAAAATCTCCATGCTGAATTACCCAATAGAAACTCTTAGTATTCCCCTTTGGGCGGGCTTATAAATAACCAGCGGCGTCGGGCGGCTGACGCCGGCTTCTACCGCTGGGTCCGGCTGCGCTGGCCCGTTTGCCGGTGGAGGCTCAGGCATATCTTCGAGGTACAGACTGAAGAAGGCTGGCGATAGAACCCCGCCCTGAGGGACTCCAGCTGCCACTGGAATACTGTTGGAGACATGGTTCTGAAACATGACTCTTGCTCGCCAACCTTTAATAAAGGCCGATATCCAGCGCTTCTGCCAAGATGGTATTGGCGACTCCAGTATGTTGCCTGACAGGACTCCAAGGTTAACCGAATCAAATGCCTTGGTGAGATCCAACGCAACAGCTACAGTTCTCAATGGCTTGTTAAAGTTGAACCCGTCGATAGCATAACTGGTAATTTCTAGCAACGCCGTAGTTGTGGAATGTAGCCTCCTGAACCCATGTTGAAACAACTGCTTCTCGTTGTGCTCCGCTAGATCCTTAACAATGAGCTTTTCGGCCACCTTGGCGAAAGGTGACATCAAGCTATTGGGACGATATCCCTTTACTGATGACTGAGGTTTGCCAGACTTGGGCAACGGGATGACGTTATGTAGAGTGAAAACCTCATCATGTGTAGAGTGAAAATATTGTGTGGTGAAAAAAATCTTAGAAAAAAGCACTTCAAAATCCAGCTGATGCAATTTTTCTGCACCTATGTAATCAGTAGATGCGCATTCTGCCCAGCTGCTGCCTTCTAGAAGTGAAAACCAAGACTGAAAAGGTCATTTTGAGAAAAAAAGGCCTTCCAACATCACAATCAACAACATCACGTAATTTGCTCTATATATCCCTCTATAGGTTTTAACAATCTTAGTCTCGCTTCAACCACCGAATACCACAAGTATCCCTTTACAGTAGCTGTTTTGCACTCTTCAGCTTCTAACGTCGGCATGGATCCTAATGAGGCTTTACATTCACTACTAAAAGGTTGGCACAAACTCGTTGTCTTATGCTAAAACATAAGCGCACTGAATTTGCGCCAACCTCGCATGGGGAGCGCAAAGTCGCACTAGAATCCATGCCGATATTATTTCAGTCTAATTTACCGAACCGCGGAGCCAAGGTCGATCAGGGCAATGTAAATGACACTGTAAGGAACCCGAGAACCATTTTAAACTATTTGGATATTTTAAATTTTTGATGAGCATTTAAATCTCCAGCAAAGTGGGCGAGCCTACCTTAAATTCAGCGCGGCAATTACGAGGGAGGGGGTCGCAAAGCTCTGCCACGAATGAAGTGTGGGGTGGGACGATTTTGAAAAATCGGCAATCGACAAACGGCAAAATAAGAAACCTTGAACAAAAAACGATACTAATGAAGATGAGAAATACTTTTTCAAAGACGATTATAATTTGCCGACGGAACGAAATTTTCACGGTAAACGAAATTGATGATACCCAATTGATAAAGGGTAAGGTATAAAAGAAATGAAGAGCGGTGTGTTACATTCACACACCATCTTTCTTCAGAGGTGAGCGGAGGAAGCTCCGAACAGACTAGGGAGTAGGGAAACAGCCTCAACGGTGATAAAGATATCACGATATCGGGCCTTAAACATGAAAAACTCTGGAAAGAAAAACTTCTACACACCCGTGAGAATTTTGTACTGTTGGCAAATCATGAACTTGTGTTTTTCAATAGCACCTCAATAAATTTAATCTCTCACGTTGGTACGATACCACATAAAAAACAGCACCAAAATGAATATTCTATTCAATACTAGTAATATGAATGCTGTGGCGGAAGGATAGTAATTTTTCGAGGCTCTGCAATTTTAACCTTTTCGGAATAGTAGTCATTCATTTGTTTCCTGTTTCGAATTTATCGCACAAAATTCAGAGCATGATGTAATCCGAGTTAACGGAATGAGCACCCAAGGTTCTTTCAAAATCGCGAAGAGCTTAATATGGTATTACTTTAAGTGATTATTTTCTAACAAGCGTGGCACCCACTCCGCTTCGCGGCTTACGTGTTGGCGTGTCTCACGGAGTGTTTAGTATTCGACCGGAATCTGGATAAAAGATAAAGGCGTGTACAAATGCTACTAAATGCACGTTTTTGGACAGTCTTGGGAGCATTCCAGAGAAACTGCTCCATCTTCGACAGACCTCTCCCCTCCGAACTTTTGAACCTCTCCTAAACTGAGCGCTAACAACTCAAATACGTGCGAGTGGGTAGTTTTTCAATCTTTGCTCGAAAACGACTCCAGAAAAACTGTGTTAATCTCAAATACCCTTCTTCCCAAACAATACGCCACCTCTTCCTCCCAGGTGGTCACCCTCTACTCCGCGCATCCAGTTCATAGTCAAGCAACGAATTTGATCAAAGTGGAGGTTCCCCCCCCCCCTCCCCCCAATTACCCCCTCTTCGACCCTTTCAACTTAGAACTCCAACTTTTTCAGCGCAATCGCGAGCAAATCAGAAGACAGCAAAGTGCATAAACCAAAACACTGCAACTGAAGTCCAACATCCTTTACGCAACGCGTTGCACAGTCCCAGTGAAGTCTTGCTTTCACTCCAAGACAGTAACGCTCACTTCGCAAAGTCTTGCACCCACTCACTGGCTCTCTGAACAATTCTTACAATCTCTCGGCACGTTCCCATTCGGGTCCTACTCACTTCTCTTGGTGTTTAGGGCTCTTACAGTTTATTTACACTCACTTTTCCCGACACTTGGCGCACTCCCAGTTGGGCTCCAAGTGTTTTTCCCATCACGCTGCCCGCTTCCAGTGATGCTCCGCATATTCTGTGGTGAACGGTCAACGGTCAACTCCTAGAGACAATCAATACGTTTCCTGAAATCTTTGTGTCCTCTCCTCTCCTCAAAAATGTTTAGGGTGTTAACTTTGGCCCGAAGAGCCCTACGTAATTGCCCAGTCCGCAACAAGAAGGGGGTAGGGGATTCGGTACTCTTCCAGACAAGTGGATCTACATGAGCATGACCATACGATACTAGCCGTTGCTTAGACGTGATCGATCGCGCTGTAGATTACACCCACCGGCTCAAAGTTTTTGAAGTATAGCATGTCTCTTTCCTTCCGAGCCAGTCGCAGCTCGGCTTGTCGGGCTTACCATGCCCGTCCTAATCTCGGCGTTTATTATCTATTGCGCTCATTTTTGTCGAATTTTGTCGAAAATCGAGGGAAAAAACGATCGACAAAATTCGTTCGAAAACGGCCGGCAATCGGCAACCGGCAAACGGCAATTGCCGCACATCCCTGGGTGGGACGCGACAACGAGCGCATTTTGCTCAACGAGTTGTTGACACTGGCCACCAGTTCACGAAAACGTAATTGCGGACCATGATCACGGAGACTCGCTCCGCCAAGCGTTTTGGAGATTCAAAATGGACGACGATGGGCCGTGACTTATGAATGACAAACTCACACGCATTCTCCGAAAAAATTCAAACCCTCTTTTATTCTGTTATCTAGTTGGTCTCCAACAATGAAATTGGTTAGGTTTTTTGGAACTAAATCGATGAAATTTACCAATCGACATTGAAAAATGAATGCTGGTTTCAACCGCCCCAATGTGTTGGTAGCCAGATATACTTCAATCAAGGACTTGAACCAGTAGGAAGTGGTTCGGTGAAAATAGTGGAGATAAGGTGTTTCAGAAAAGAAATGTTGAAATTTGGAAAAACTGGGTTAGTCGAAAACATGGCCATTCGATTATTCGAAAAATCGAGTCAATTCGACTACTCGTTTCTTCGAAATTTCGAAAAATCGAGTGGGTGAAAACTCGATTACTCGAAATTTTGAAAAATTGAGTTAATAGAAAACTCGATTATTCGAAATTTTCAAAAATCGAGTTAGTCGAAAACTCGATAATTCGAATCAAAAATCGAGTTAGTCGAAAACTCGATTATTCGAAATTTTGAAAAATTGAGTTGGTCGAAAACTCGATTATTTGAAATTTTGAAAAATCGGGATAGTCGAAAACTTTTTTTTTGAGTCGCCGAAGTATACTATGCAGTCTTGGTAATATTACGAGTTGCACTCTCATACAGTATTACGTCATCGCAACACATGATGAATTTCGCCGCCGAGCGACGCGTTGAAATGCAAACCGATAATATCGATCGTGCCGCCGCGTGATCAATATTGCAGAAGTGCTTTTAGCTCGGCGGCGAGAGAATAAGCAACCCCTGAAAGCATTGCGATGGCACGGCGCAGCTCAGCGTGATCGATTTGATTGGATTGATTTGCACCCAGCGGCGGCGCTGTGCAGCTTAAAGGCAGCATACACGCTCCCAAACATGGTTCAGATATCAACATAAATAGGCCCGCACGGCCTTTACCATATCGTCAACGACGTTTGAAGCGCTTATAACCATCCAGGATGACAATATTTGAGCAATCATGTCTCGCACGCTCGTATTTTCACACCTCTTCGAGTAACAGAATGAAAAGGCAAACTTGAGAAATCATGTGATAATTGAGAATGATAGCACTATCAAAAGGGAGTGCACGAGAGAAACAGCTCGATTTACTTGTGTATAACATGCCTATATACCGACTAACTCTCGCACACTTTCGAGAATGCCGCTGTACTCCGGCTGACTCGTGAAAATGAAGGATTTCATCGGTGCACAAACATGTAATATCCAGGTAAAACGAGCTGTTTCTCTCTTGTTCCCTTTCGATAGTGCTATCACTCTCAATTATCACATGTTTTCTCAAGTTTAACTTTTCATTCTGTTACTCCAAGGGGTGTGAAAATACGGGCGTGCGAGACGTGATTGGCCAAATATTGTCATCCTTGATGGTTTTCAGCGCTTCAAACTCCGTTTACAACATGCTGGGAGCCGTGCGAGCCCATTTATGCTGATATCTCGACCATGTTTGCGAGCGTTTATGCTGCCTTTAAGGTGTCGCTTATACTTCCGTCCAGTGCAGCGGCAAGCTACAATCCTATAATATTGATCCTGCGGCGCCGCATAGTCGATATCATGGCAATTCATTACTGTGCCCACGGTGGAAGTATGAGCGACGCCTATGCATGAACGACGCATATGATCTCAGATTTTTCCACCATCGGAGGCTAACCAGCGCTATGTGGTAGGGTATAGAGACTATCATATATTCTCTATCTATTTATTTTGTAATTAGGCCATCTCTATCCTATTCGTAGTATTGTAATATTGCGTTGAGTCATCCTTCGTAACTTGTAGATTTCTCTATATATTGGCTGATCGGGATTAAGAATGTAAACGTGATCACATTTTCGAGCTTTCCGAATGTAGGCAAAGCTCGATACGCCTCTTTCAACACGTATAAAAGGATCGAGCTTTGTCGTGTCTTAGTGTTTTTTCCTTCTTTCTTATTGTAAGTTTAGTTTATTATTGAAGTTTAATTACCCAAGTTTGAGGTGATCTTCGGCGTGGACCCGACAAGACCGCGTGGCACGAAAGAGCTTATAGAGGACGTTATGTGAGGTTGCAAGAAACACGATGGAGTCTGTTTTAGAATCGACCTATCTTTTTTTCGTACCCTTTACTACCCGAGTCGCTTTTTATAGGAAACGCCTCCAATATTTCGTGTTATCATATGTAAAATCAGAGTCACTACATTTGTACCTGCATCTACAACCTCATTATTACTTTTCTCGTTCTACTACATACCTCCACACGCTTATTCAGATTCTTGCACTCACTCTCGGCACCTCCTCGTCAAATTTTTGCTACTGTAAAAAGTTATCCAGGGACCATATCAGAGCCTCTGGAAAGGCCGTTCAGTGGAAAAGTTCTGCTTAGTACTTCTCTAACCGTTGCATAGTTCGTCAATATTTTTTTTCTGGAAATTTCGCTTTTTTTCCTTACAGATGGTGTTTCTTCAGGATAAATGAGTAACATCAGCTGAAGTTGATCATTTCATCCAAATGAGGTGAGCACAGTTGTTTCATAACTATTTTAGAATAAATCTCCATAGGCGACTCTCCATAAACCTCGGCATGATAATACTATAGTTGTTTGATGATGTTGAACTCGACACAAGGCTGCTACGGTTCTTTTATGGCTAATGTTTCGGAGTAACCTCCTTCACAGTCTGAAAAGATCAAATAAGAAGTGTGTCTACCCGGCGGAACGTCTCCTAATCCCCACTTTAAATCGGAAACCTATTTTCTGTCACGTAGGTAAGAAATAAAACCAGGGAAAAGTACCGCACCTAGCCAAGAACTCGCTAGCGATCAGAGCAGCATGAAGCGTCGATGAAGGAAACGCTGTAGACCACCACTTGAGATGTTAGAAGGCGAGTCTTACGTATGGCCTGAGCTCCTGGGTTATATTCAGGCCTTCTCCCTTCCGGTTAATTTGCGGGGCCTTTCCTGTATTTGCCCGCCCCTGTATTTGCTGTTCTCCTCCAAAACAGGGGTGCTGGGCCATTCTCACAGTTGTCGATTTATGTGGTCTACTTTTTGTACTTTTAGTACCTCTCACATACATCGACAACGGTGGGAATAGCCCAGAACCCCTGCAGAAGAACAGCGAAAACAGGGGGCGGGCGGATGCAGGGCGGGTCCAACTTCTTATTCGTGTGGCGGCATTGTGGGTCGTTTTTGGCGCTTCAAAAGGCGTATGCGTTGTGTTCTTAGTCGTGAGATTCTATTTCCGTAGTTATCTCAAACACGTTTACAAGCGTGTATGATGTCTTTAACCAACGAAACAAGCTCCCTGAAGCAACTGGCATGCAAGAACGATGTGTTGCCCAACCTGTTGAACACTTCTTACGGAGCGGACGGCTCTGCCGACATTCAAACCATGATTTTTCTTCACGGAGCTGTTTTCCTATTGCATTTTCGCCGTTTTGAAAGCTGTGCTTTCGAGATTAGTGATGTCGCGAGCCTGCTCGCTAGATTCTGGAGACGATCGAACAATCGTTCCGCTGGCCTTCTCGGCGAGCATCATGTTTACGGAATGATCAACAACCGTTGATAATCGCTCCTCCAGCATTGATGCAGTGAAACATAGGATGTGGCCGCAGCGGCTGAGCGATGAAGAACGTCTGCCACGAAGCGATTTTTATTGGAGCGCTTTTAAATCTTGCTAAAAAGGAACAGATGTCCCTCGCATGGCCACAGCGACTAGCTACAGCCAAAATGGGGCTTAAACGCGAGCGGGTCGCAGGCTGTTCGGACGACCAGATCACTATGTAAGACAGATTTTTGAATCTCATCGGTCAACGCTAGCAGTGTGATGGTATTTGAGTTTATTTAAGATAATCAGTGATCAAACCTGACAGTTACGGGTTTTGGAGAATCCTCTATCAATAGAAACTACCGCCGTAAAACGTTATCGACATTCTGGAATTATCGATCTTATTGATTTTTGCAAAAATGAATAAAAGACTGTAGAAGTGGTTCCAACCGGTAGAGGACCTTCAATAATTCCTAAAAATTCAAGTTAGACACTTTTTTCACTAGAAAGAGAAATAACCATCGCACTGATAGCGTTCACCGACAAGGGTGATTTTTTCGCTATGAAACATTAGAGGCGAGCCTGCTGTATAAACTGTTTGAACACATCAGCTCTAGTTGGTGGGGAGGGGGAGGGGCTCAGATAAAAACAGCCCACTTCCCGCCGGCCAAGTCGGGCTAGTCGACTTCGCGCGGCTCCAATTTTGTGGGCGTGGCACAGCGCCCCACTTTCCGCGGAGAGAGAGGCTTTCCCGTCTTCTCGCGGAGTGTCAGCTATTCCTGGGGGTCATCGAACACTCACTCATCGATTCCCATTTTGATATCATCATTGCACCACCCACTAGACTAGAGCCAGTGAACGATTGCTGAGTAAAGAACGCTGTGTTGAGACTCTTTCCAAAACCCGCGCTGTGTGCGACGCTGGTGTTGGGCAGGTGAACCACTGTCAGTTATTGGCATCTGCGAATGGGAAGACTGCAAGGACCAGTGAGTGTAGGAAGCTTTCCCGTGTAAGCTCACTCCTTACTTATCATAATCAGTTCAAGATGAAATCCCCAGAAGCGCATTTTTTAATTTTTTGTTTTAACAGACCTTTACTTAGAGGGTGATTTTTAAATGTGCCGCGGGCTGTTTTAGGACTGCCTTCTATCAGTCATCAGATTAGCCGTAAGGCAGCGTCCATATGTGGTGAAAGCGGGCGTTCCCGATGTTGTGCGCCTCTCGACGCTCCTCAACGCTGGAGCAGCCCGTGCCCGCAAACTAACACAGGCAAACACTCCCTGCCTCGTGTTGATGCGATTGACAACGTTTGATCGGGTGATCAATCGCTCGATTCGGCGCAACGGCTGATGATTTCCCACGGTTATCGACTTCAGTGGTAGGATTATGGAAAACAAGGGCAGTAGTTTTGCTACAAGTGTAATACCACCTGCTTTAGTGATGGAGCAGTAAGCTTGAAACTTGCTGCTTGCTTCGTGATTCTGGCGTAAGCGTGCGAGAGCGAGCGGGCGTGGGGCGCGCGAGAAGGGGCGCTTGTGAGCGGCTAGCGAATCGTGTGCCCACGATGATCATCGATTTTGCGTTATCGCACGCTCTCTCCACGCATGGACGGAGCCTAAGGCGGGGGCAGAGGGGCCGCAGAGTGCTTGTTCACTGTGTACGGGCAGTCAACGATGCGGCGCTGCCGACTGCCAGCGACCGATCTATTGACCTTCCGCGGGAGGGGCTCGGTAAGTGGTACCGCGGGAAATGTGATGTCTCTATCTGAGGCAGCGTCCATACGTTGCGAGAGCGGGCGCTCCCGCTGTCGTGCGCCTCTCAACGCTCCTCAACGCTGCCCGCAAATTAACACAGGCGAACACCCCCCACCTCGTGTTGATTCGATTAAAAACGTTTGATCGGGTGATCAATCGCTCGAGTCGGCGCAACGGCTGATGATTTCCCATGGTTTTCGACTTTCGTGGAGGGATTATGAAAAACAAGGGCAGTAGTTCTGCTATAGGTTTAGTGCCACCTGCTTTAGTGAAGGAGCAGTAAGCTTGAAACTTGCTGCTTGCTCCGTGGTGCTGGCGTAAGCGTGCGGGAGCGAGCGAGCGAGGACGCGCGAGGAGGAGCGCCTGTGAGAGGCTAGCGAATCCTATGCCCACGATGACCATCGATTTTGCGTAATCGCGCGCTCTCGCCACGTATGGACGGAGCCTCAGGGAGAGAGAAAACGGTCAAAAAATTGACCTACTCACGTTTTACAAGTTCTGATGACGAGCGACGGAAGGTCCTCGGGAGGGGGGTGCTGAGGTGCTCAGGGATGAAGAAGAGGAAGAGGCCTTGGGATCGGGGTAGTACGGGCTGGCGTTGCCGGGGAGGCCTAGCTCAGAAATTTGTGGGGATGTTTCCGAGGACAATACACTTGATTTGATCGTTTGTGCTCGGTCGAGGGGCCTCTCGCCTTGAATTATACACAACGAATTACGTTTGGAACAGTCGGTTGCGGGGGAGAATAAAGCCGGGATCATACTTCTGACCACGAGCGACGCGACGCAATGTTTACCATCAATATCGACCGAAAGTCGTTATGCCTGAGATGCACGGTCGCTGTCGCTGTTCGCGGAAAGTATGATCCCGGACTAAGGGAAGTTTGCTTCACGGTCGTTCGCTGGCGCTCCCCCCGGGCGTGTTGAACGCGAAAACAAAGCTGCAGCGTATACGTTGATGCAAACTGGCTAGTCTCGAGGTGGTCTCGCACTTCGCAAGTTGAGGGGGCAGATCAGCCACTAAAGGACTGTGTACGGTATCTCCGTCCGGATTTCAGGGGGAAGTAATAAGCTTATCTGAAACCTGTCGTCAGAGGTGAATATTTTGGTCCGATTATAGTTTTTTACAAATAGGAAACTGATGGAAACAGCTAGTTTCGGGGAGCTGACTTCTGATCAATCAATGAGCAATGGGTGTTAGGTTGCGACAGCTTGGGGATGGCTGGCGACCGGGAGAACAAGGGAACACCTTCTGGTCGGAGGTCTCCTCCACCTCCCCTCGATTTGGGTGAAAGTTCCCCAGTTGTTACGAGGAAAGTTCCGTCGTCGTTCTCAGGATTATCCCCACCAATGTCTTAGTAGCAGAGTGGGCGAAGGTCAGAAAAAGGGTTCAACGTTTCTCGTGGGACAGAAACAGTGTGGGAGCTCGATACTTGCTACCATTTCAAGAGCGCTAGGAGAGCTCGTCGATGCAATTTTATGAGAGCATGGCGAGCTCATGTTGAGCAAAAGGTCGCCATGCTCTCATCCACCATTGACAATTACCATTTGGCTCGCTAGCCAACCAAGCAGCTAGGGGCCGTCCTAGTTATAGTAGCGGATTGCTGGTTTCAACTTTCTCAGAAGTTGTATTGTTATCTAATAACAGCTATTGTCTATGAAGCCGGTGAATTCGTTCTTACATGTGGTGCGTATAAGGCATGCATGTCTCATTACTCAAACACTGCGTCAGCACTGAAGATATTCATATTCATTACATTCCTGTACTTTGCCCCCCAACCCACATCTCGGCCTACCATAAATTCAGCTTCAGAGTTTCATGAGTGTTTACGAAAATGTTGCTTAATTTATGTGACCGCGGGAGTACTTTGGTCCAGCTGGCCTTTGAAGGCATTAGAGTCTTGTAAGATGTTGAGAATCTCTGTTGTAGAAAACTCAAGTGCACACCGTTGAGTTTCAGGAAGCTATTTGAATATGGTTGAAGGACAGAACCTTGTTCAATACAGTGCGTTTCATAACCATACGACACCCCTGATATTGGCCTTTCTGAGAAAACTAGAGCTCCAGTAATTTCGCATTTGTGTTTTTCAGATTCTACGTCTAAAATGAGGGTGGAGTACGAGATTCCGCTTCTCTTCTTGGATTTGAATTTTTTTTATAACAACTTTTTTAATTTTATGCTGTTTCAAAACCATACGACCGCTAATGAGGATACGCTGTTAACATCTGTTCTACAGTAGCGAAAGCGTCACGAAGGACTTTCCCGTTCTAAACACATCACAAAAGAAGGTCAACAGAGACGGGAATCAACTAGCTAACTTTGGTGGAGGAAGTGAATGGTGTGTGGCGCGTTCTGCGGTTACTCTGTTTCGAGATTAGCGTTCGTATCTACCAAGTTGCACTCGTATGATTACCAGAACACCCTCGAGTCACACCTTCTTCCCTTCAAGACGCCGACAAACCGTCAGAGTCGTTTTCCAGCAGGATAACGCAAGCATCCACGCAATCCTGTCAACGGAGAGTGGCTCAGATCGCATAACATCGCTTCCCTGACGTAGCCATTCTGTAGTTTCGCTCGAAATCCAGTGAAGAACCTGTAGTAAATCGCCTTCAGATAGGTTTGCATGAAGAATCGCCAGTTTCATTCAGTCGCGGAGCTGAAACGTGCAATCGAGGCAGCATGGAACGGAATCGACTCATCAATTATGAACAGCCTAACTGCAAGTATGTCTCGAGGGCTATTTGAAGTAGCTAAGCAGCGTAGAGGACCTATAGACTTTTGAACTTCTGGGTCGTTTTTTCTTTGAAAAAAATGTGTTTTGTTTGAGTGGTTGTGTAGTTTTGAAACAGCATAAAATTAAAAAAGTTGAGTTTTGAAATAGCATAAAATTAAAAAAAAATGTTATAAACGATTTTAAATAAAAGAAAAGAGACGGAGTCTCGTACCCCACCCTTATTTTGGACGTAGATTATGGAAAATACAGCGCTGGAACTACTGAACAACTTATTTTTTCAGGAACGCCAATATCGGGGTGGTCGTATGGTTATGAGACGCTTTGTATACCTTGCCCATATTCAACTGAAACCCTAGGCTATCGTCACCTCCCCCTCCCTAGAAAAGACAAGAAACTAAACGAGGCCAGAACTCCTTGACCACAGCGCATGGAGGTACAGTCCTCGGCAACGGAAAAAGGCGGCTCTGCGATTGCGTATTTCCACTGAAGCATACTGCAGGTTGGGGACGTCCTGCTGTAATCAACGCCAGTTTTGTAATTCTTTTCCGAATTTTTAAGAAAAAGCACCGTAAGCGTTAAGAAACTGTAAGTACCTTGCCCAGACACACACACACACACATTATCAATACATCTGGGCTGGTAGTTATTGGGGTCGGAAACGCGAGTTTACAAGCGTTAAATTCGCGTTGAATGCAGGTTCAACCACATCAGATTCTAAGGAAGACTCCTGAGAGTTAAGATAGAATTCGCTCTCGTTTCACACTAACATCCCTCAGTGTTAGGAATTTGAGACACTGCGAGTGAAAACGCCTCGAAAAAGCGACAATTGTAATCTTTCTCACGAAAATTAGCGGTCTCGAAACGTTTTCGAAGCTGTTTTTCTTAAAGGCAGTGGTCACGATGAAAAACGTCATCGAAAAAACTACAAAAATCAGCTTAGATCGAAAACAGCTGAAAAACTAGGAAGGTAGCGCGGTGAAAAACGGGCTAGATTTAGAGTTTCTAGGGCCTAAAGAAGCCAGTTCGTGCACACGTGCACAGCGATGACGAAAAAGATCACAGTCTCATGCCGAGCAGTCAAAAATCATCAACATTCAGAGGACGAAATAAATGCAAATTTAACGAGTAAAAACAGTTGAACAATGAAAGCATCACTAAAGTCAATGTTTTTGACTAGATATGTACATAAATTCGAAGGTTCATTGATTGAAATTCAATTTCAAGCCAGCTGATGTTCTTGATATAAGAGGTCATCGATGCCCATGATGTGGAGTGGGCTCGTCCACCATCAAAAGACAAGAAAGTTCAGGCTTCAAATTCGGCCCAAAACTGTGATTTTTTCGCGATTTTTTTCTTATAGGTCCTAATACTCGAGACCCAGAAAAGGGTTTAGAGATAAAAAGACGACAAGCATATTTGATCGCGACCACTGCCTTTAAAATCTTTGGCCTACAAAGTCCTCGCGTTAAAGGCAGTGTTCACGATAAAAGTCGTTCTTCTGTTTTTCCCTCTATCTTGAAAACGGTCCCATGCCGATTCCAATGATGTCCCTGGAATAGTACAAGACCCCTTGGAAACGGAGTTATGGCCTCTCGAAATTTAGCAAGGGAAAATTGTGGACGAGTTGTCCGAGGCTTGTAGCTCCCGTATTCTGCAGCCGATGTGTGCGAGCTAACCTGAGTAAAGAGAGACGTTGAGAATGAAGGGATGAACGGGGCTTTTGATAGGAAACCATCGCTGATTTAACCACAAATTCAGGGGAACTGTTATAGGACGTGGGCGGAGTGGCCCAATGGGTTGGCTGGGCCACGAGATTTTCACCCACTTACCGGCCGTTTTTCGTCGCAATTCCGTTCTTAATCTTCTTATAAGGACCCAAAGCTTACGTTTCAGCCAAAAAAAGGGAAACTTTTTCTTCGTGAACACTGCCTTTAAATTCGCGTTTGGCATCTTCTCGGAGAGAGCACGGAAATAGTGTTGCAATACGAGAGGAGCTCGCGGCTAACGAAAAACCCTTCTGGAGGAGTTTTTTCTCATGGCTAGCAGGACGCGATCGAAGCAGTTTTAACCATGTATGCTGAGGGACAAGTGCGAGTTCATAATTGCAGTGGGTAAAGGAGACATGAGAACAGGGTCAGCAATTTTGACTCTAGGATGGCAGGCAATCTTTAAAGGCAGTGTTCACGATGATTTTCGTCCCCGAGTTTTTCACATAAAATGATGCGCTGGCCTCCAAGTGTTACCAAAATTACGAAGAGACGGCGAGAAACGCATTAAAACGCCGTATTTTAGTGACATTATTCTATAGCACGGACTAGTTGTCCGCTTTGATGAACATGCTCATGGTGGTTATCATCGGTGAAAAATTTTGTCAATCGAAAATATAAGAATATTTCATGCAAAGCAGGATTAGTTAGGAGCCTAAGGAAAGAACAGAGCAATAGAGAGTAGAGAATCAAAAAAGGCGGGTCCACAAAACATTTCATTGTCACAACAAACACTTCCTGTGATACTTAAGAGGCGGGGTGATACTTGAGGATTTCGGGCACTTCTGGTGCGTTTTCCTCAATTCCTACGTCATTTTAGTTCTACCCGGGGGCCTTTTAATCAATATAGCGAATAATCTCAAAATTAAAGATTATCGTGAACACTGCCTTTAAAGTTGAGAGGTGATAAAAGGGATAATCTTGTTACGTCTACCGCCAGGGAAACAGGCGATGGTGTGTGTATCAAAAACAAGATCGTTGTTGAAGCACGTTGGCCGTCGTTTATGGTGGCCCTAATCAATGCCTCCCGATCAGCTGTTTTTTTTTCACGCCGACACTTCTCCCCTTTTTGCTTATTTCCTTCAGATATTCTTTCGCTTCGCTGTTACCAGGTTAGTTTCCTTTTCATAATCCATTGCGCAGCACCGGCTAAGACAAATGGGAAGGAAATGATTTGCTTGCACGCGTATCGAAAGGTCTCCACAATTTTGTTGGTCCCAAAAAGAGAAAAAAATTCAATGCGACTGATTACCAAGTGATTCGACGCTTCAGTAATGTTTAATCATTTTTCGGGGTGAGTTTTGTGGGAAAGGAAAGCGATCTTGTTTTCAAAGCCAACTACATATATTTGTTCTTCTTTTTTCTGCAAGATTCGAAAACTCCTCATTCAATGCCAGATCAGTGCCATCGTTAGCCGCTTATTTTTTTCGAGGGTCCGCGACGCTCTTGCTTTGGTGCATTGGTGGAGCCACTCGAAGTGTTTCAATTCCTGCCTAGCAATATTTGCACAAAATCTCCTCCTCGCATGATGCACATTTGGGTGTGTAACAGTGTTTCTAATTTTTTTCAACACCAACTGCGGGCGGGGGATGAGTTTCAATCTAAGAAGACAGCAAACTTCACAAATTCAGCTGTATCAATGACCGGAACCGCATCATCACCCCAATCTCGGACGTCAAACTTCAGACGCATGCTTCCAAAAAAACTTTTGAATTCATGATCGAATTTTTGTTCGCTCGAAATTTAGTTTGGAAACAATTTTTGTTCAGCAAACGTTAGAAAAGTCACCTCAAATGCGAAATTGCGTAAGATCAGACACAACTGATGATTTAGGCAAATTTTCGACCTAGCAGGTGTTTTCGAGTGGGGTGCTTAAAATTGACGAAACTCACAAAAATTACGAGAATTTGGATTGCCAAGCGAAGGGAAATTTATAAATTCTGTCCTGATCGTGTTTCGAACAACCGAAATATTAATAAGTTTGCTTTGAGTGCTTTGAGTGCTCTTCCTAATAAATTAAAATTCGTGATAGGGAACATAAAGCATAACCTATATAATCTTTCCGATCCCCCGTCTCTCCACTGTAAATGTCGTCCATGTATGTCCAAGTGTAGAAAGTACTTATGCGGACGTTCCAGGTGTAGACAATACTTATGCGGACGACGGTCACGCATAAAGTATGTATGTGTAAGAAAAAAAATGAATGAATGAATCCTACCAGATCCTCTGTTTGAGAAAAGTTTTCACACGTCATAGATTCTAGAGGGAAATGCTTCTCGACGAATAGCTGCGCAACTGGCGCAGTGTTTGGGTGCGTCGTCGACGCGACCAGTTCGAATCCGGTATGCATCTGTGTTTTGCCACCGAGTTTGTTTTGAACAATAGGTCGTTCCAAGTTATGCCCTTAGCTGGGAACGGGGCACGGTGTACCTCAGGTTGGTTGCCATCTTTATGTGGTGACGGCGGTTGTTTGCCATGTGCCCAGCGGCAGAAGCAGGCGACAGCAGGTAAGCTGTGCCTCGCTCGCCGAATGCATGGGAAATGGTGTAGTCTGCTTTTTGAGAAAGGGAAAAATCGTAGACACGTCTACTTCAAGAACCTCAAAAATCGCTTGACCTACGGAATTTTGGGATGGCTGAGAATACGAGGAATAATCCGAAATGTAATTATCGAGCCTGGCATAATAACTGAATAAACCTTTAGGGCTGAAGCTTCGGTTTGAGAGCTTCCCAACTTACTATCTGGTCTAGGCACTGAGTTGTCACCCATTTTCTATCCGTCGGCCTATCTCGTTAGCCTTCGCTGCTCCTGTGATAGGTCAGCGGCAGAAAAGTGGGCGGGTCACCCGCTCCCAGCTGGAGACCTAAATAAAAACCCTGTTCTATCCCTCGATACCCTTGAGGCCTAAAATCGACTGAATTCTTTTCATTCAGAATGCGTGCAAAAAACATCTCTCACTTGGGGCAGCTCGCGTTAAACTGGCGGCTCTGTGGCATCTATGTCGCGGTTTGTTGCTGTGGCGGTTTGTTCGCGTTAGACACCCCATTTACTACCACCCCTAAAGTCTTTGTCATTGAAACTTGCAAGAATAACAAGAAAAAATGAAAACTTACAAAAAAAGTGAATAATAGAGAAAAAAACATTTTTTTCTGTTAGTTCGTATCCATAGAAAAGACTTTAGCATACTGATAGTGTCTGTGTGTGAGGGAAAACTTACCGTTCTTCAACGTTTCTTATGTTTTTTCTTGTGAATATCACGAGAAACTTACACATTTGTCGTGGATTATGGCAGCACGTCCGCAATCTAGAGTATGCTTAGTGGAAATACGCAATCACACAGCCGCGAGTAATGCACTGAACACAAGCAATGGGGTACCCTTGCCTACGTTTGGAGAAGACGCCATCGAAGAGACCACTGAACTCGCGTTGGGAACGCCTGACTCGCGCGAGTTTGAGCTCTTTGCTTAGATCATAAGCGTTCTCCTGATCAAACTGATGTGGGTGAGCTACTGGTCCGGACTCCCGACACTGGCTAGGAACCATGAGTGTCTGTGATTACGGTTTACGATTTACGATTCTTACGATTCATGGTGTTTTTTGGCCTCGTAATACAGTTTGTGATTTCGTAAATAAAAGTACATGCGATTGAAGTGAATCGCATAGCATCTACATACAATTGACCTGCTCTGCTCCCACTTATTGTATACTCATGTTTTTGGTCTGGAGATGGGATCATCTCCAGCGTCTGACTACAACACGACCCGATTATCAACATTTGAAGTGTTTCTATCATTATAACGCGGAATACACGGTCGGAGTTCGAGGTGCTGGGTACCAGGTCCGCGTTGCACACCGCTCGCGTTTTACTAACTGCCGCCTATGATACAATGTACTCTAAAAGTACTCTTTCCGGGAGACTTCGTTTTCGATTTTATGATTAAGAGCAAGCGTCCCGAATTCAAAATAAAATAGGAATTGAAAATTAAGATTCTAGAACAAGTTTACGGCCTAGAAAAGGACGATAACACTGTGTCACACTATTTTGTTCCTGGCTTCTAAGTGTTATATTTCAATTGCTTGTGTCTAAAGTATGTGAAAAAATGACTTTATTCAGAATAAACTCCGTTTACACTACAACAGCGCGAGGAAAACCCGTTTTTGTCAAAATAGAAAGATTTCTATGGAGTTCCGGCATTATAAACAGTTAAAAACATAAAAATGCACAAGGAATAGACAAACACAGTCGGAAAACACTTAAGAAGGTTCAGAAATGTGTAGATTTTCTAGATTTACGATTGTACTGTGAATCACATTCTTGGAGTTGCACCCATATGTAGTCCCTCATCATGTTTTGTTATACTGTCCTACATAGGTTACGACTCTGCCCGAGGCGAGGGTCAGGGCTGGTATATTCGTCGGATCACAGATAATGAGGATCATAAAATGTGAGGATTACGCCTAGCTGTTGAACAGGTGGGCGAGAGCGGTTTGGTGCAATCCCGTTGCAGTTGTTCACGGCTTCCTAGGTGATCACAAAGAAGAAAGCTATGTGGAGTTGGTGCACTATCATAAAGAATTACGCCAAAATGGGATGCAGAATGTCTCTGAAAGTCCATATCATTGATTCGCATCTTGAGAAATTCAAGGAGCATTGCGAGCACTTTCATCAAGATATGTTGGACTTTGAACGCCGTTACCAAGGACAGTATACTGAAACCATAAGGGGGAACTAAATTTGGGTGCAATTCGAGAGAGGTTCACAGTACAATCGTAAATCTAGAAAATCTACACATTTCTGAACCTCGTTGAGTGGTTGCCGACTGTGTTTGTCTATTCTTTGTGCATTCTTTGTTTTTTCCTGATCAATGTGCCGGAAATGAATAAAAATCGTTCTATTTTCACAACAAAAAAAAGATTTTTCTTCGTGCTGTCGTCGTGCAAGCAAAGTCTGTGTCTAATCAAGAGATTTTTCACATACATTAGGCGTAAACAATTGAAATATAACACTTAGAAGCCAGGAACAAAAATTGTCTTGCATAAACACGCGATTTTCCAAATTTCATTGTCCTAGTCACAAAAGCGAAGTTTTCGTGGGATAACAGCGATTTCTTATCTGTTCTAGACCTAACGGGTTAGAAAAACACAATTTCACTCCAGGAACAGAAAAAAGTTAAAATTTGGCAAAAAATACGCCCTCTTCTTGAAGTACACCTCTATTAGAGGTACACTCAAAGAGAGGTCTGAAGAATAGAAGTACATGTATCTCTGCAGGAGGAAATATGGTATATCGGCCCGATCTGAAATCAGAACTTACCGGATCTCAGCTGAATTTCGGAGATGACGCGCTCCGGTAAAAGTTCAAACATGACAAACCAATTATATACAGAAACTACTGACCCTTTATCCATACTTTTTTTTGGCATATGTTCACAACAGGGATGAGCGGAAATTTTTTTCTGAACTTCGGAAATCGGAAATCGGAAATCGGAAGGACCTTCTCAATTTCGGAAATCGGAATTCGGAAATCGGAAAGCCAAAAACCATCGGAAATCGGAATGCGGAAATCGAAATCGGAAATACATTCAGTGAAATTCTTAACGCTCATCCTGGTGACTGCGTGTACCAAAGAACTTGAACTTATCCTTCTTTACTGAAAGTTTTCATGCAAAAACAATTAACTTTGGCTTTGTGAAAAGTGAAAACGGACCTCGAATCCAAATTCAGCGCCCAAAATAACCCTCTGGGAATTTGGCCAGGGAGTGCGTAAAAATTTTTTATCACGTGAATATTTCCGATTTCTTCCGCATTTTCAGGCTTTTTTTCGGAAATCGGAATTCGGAAATCGGAAGGCCAAAAACCATCGGAAATCGGAATTCGGAAATCGGAAATCGGAATTCCGCTCATCCCTGGTTCACAAGAGTGAACGCCCGCTGGATGAATCATAATCAAAGTTGAAACCTGGAACTGATGCTAAAATAGGCCACATTTTATGATTTTTTTCAATTCGGGTATAAAGGATTGAGCTAATTAAATTTCAATCTCGTTGCTACGTTAGCCGCAGTCAGGCTTTTAAGAATCAATGGCGGAGAACGCCGGAGTGACTTCACACTGGGAACATTAACATTGTAGAGTGCATTCATCAAAGAAAATTATGAGATTTGGCTGTATTTTAGTCATCAAGCTGCTCGACTGGGAACGAACAATAGAGAGAGACCGCCGCAACCACCTCCACCAACGTCGATGCGACTTCAACCAGGCCAGCTCTGTTAGCATTTATTCGCTTACAAACATTTATTTTCTTCTTGTCACACATGATCAACCGCTCACCGGTTTGAATTCGATTTTCGGTGACTAAACACTCTTCATTCTGGGAGACCACCTTGTTTTTCCATTCAATTTGTGCCAGCTGACTCTGGGACAAGTGCTGATCATGCAGGTGGAACTTGGGTGCACTGAATGTCTATCTCATGCCTTTGCTCCTACATGCTCGTAATTTTACTAGGGATGCTGATCGAATCCGCAGCTAATTCCAACAAACCTCTGCATCTCACCGGTCAACGCTAGCAGTATGATGGTATTTCCTTTCATTGAAGAAAATTAGCGGTCAAACTTGAAAGTTATGAGTTTTCAAGAATTCTTCAATGATAGAGATTACCACCGTATACCTTTATCGATTTTTCAGAATTATAGATTTTATTGATTTTCGCAAAAATCAACACAAGACTGTAGAAGTGGATCTAATCGATAGAGGATTTTCAATAACCCGAGGAAAAATCAACTCGGTCACTTATTTTCTACAGTAAAGGTTAAACGCATTGCACTGCTAGCGTTGGCCGATGAGATTCAGAGTTTTGTGGGAGCAGCTCGGCTGGCACACGTGACGCGCTCGGCGGAAGGGCTATGGTGCACTTTTACGACACACGCCGGGATCATACTTCCAGCGACGAGCGACGCGACTCAATGCATACCATCAGTATCGACCGGAAGTCGATATGCCTGATACGCACTGCCGCTGTCGTCCGTCGCGGGAAGTATGATCGCGGCCACACGGTCGCGTCGATCTGCGCAGCAACAGCGACCGCTTTTGCAGTATGTCAGCCCTCCGCGACACGCCACAATGATAAGTGTTCCTTCCACGACCGATGCCGTTGCTTCGATGCGGGTCCCGCCGCGATATGTTCTGAATTGCATGCCTGTCGCCTACGACAGCGACGAGGTATGCCATACTTCGAAAACCGCTGCGCGCCGGTCGTCGTTGGGGCACGTTAACCGCGGAGCCCCTAGCAAGAAAAATAGTGGCCTCTGGGTTAACGCGCTCGAACGACGACGTGCGCGCAGCGGTTTTCTAAGGCCTCTTTCAGAGTT
This sequence comes from Aplectana chamaeleonis, assembly GCA_029168955.1. Lineage (NCBI taxonomy): Eukaryota > Metazoa > Nematoda > Chromadorea > Rhabditida > Cosmocercidae > Aplectana > Aplectana chamaeleonis. Next base: position 60,491 of record JAPDOI010001543.1, read on the forward strand.
CGATCGCTGTGCGACGCGATGGGACGATAAGCATGAGCATCGATTGGGATCGCGTCGCACGTCGATCTGCATTCAAAACATGCCATCGCGGCGATCAGCGATCGCACTCTGACAGAGGCCTAAAGCGCGCATCACGTATACGAGCCGAGCTGCTCCCGCTATGTGGGTTTCTATCAACATAACATTTCACTGTAACGCCATTGACAAAAAGAACGATGTCAAATGCGGCTTTGACACTTGTACCGTTAGGTCCGTGGCTTGTTTCCTCAAGAAAAAAACATTTGAATTTAAACCACGGCTGGTGCAGCGCTTGGCTAGTTATTACCAGCCAGCCTTTTGTGAGATCTAAACCGCCGCGCCAGCTGCGGTTCAAACTCAAATGTTTTTTCTCGAAGAAACAAGCCATGGACCTAAGCATACAGAGCCATGGCTGAAACAGCGACGTGTTCATGATATCAAGCCAGGTGCTCTAAGTTAACGCAGAGTGATCTTTCTTTTTCGAAACCATTGCAGCGTCTTGCCGATGAAAGTATTGCCGCTAAGTATTGCTAGGATAGCACTGCGTGACAAAGGAGGGCTGCGCACAACTTTTGTTCAGGAATTCGAGAAAAGCGGTAGGGCGCTTGAAGCTTCTCTCACCGTCGTCAATTGTATGGCTTCGCTGCCATATGATTGCTACCAGTAGACTACGGTTTTGAAATGCCGTCTGAATTTTTCATGAGAAGTCGTGACCCGATGTAGAGCGGCGCGCATGATGAGGGCCGGCAGGCGAATACATTAGCGCAACACCCGCTTTGGTCTGTCGGATTACGTCAGACGAAGTCCACGAGTTAATCGAAAGCTAGCGTGCTGCGAAATAGCAGTGCTACTAGAGACGATATCATCGCGAGCCGTAAGGCCGCGTTTATACCTCCAGCGATTATACCTCGACTGAAGATCGATATGCCTGCTATGCACTGTCGCTATCGCTGGTCGCGGGAAGTATGATCCCGGCCTAAGTTGCAAATAGCGACTTATCGTCCGTCTCATTCCATAAGGAAGCCGAATTCAGTTACCACATCGCCTCAAATGCTGTACATAGAGGCTATTCGGGCAGCCTATCACGAATCTGCAGCCCGTTTATCGATTTTCGATAATTTACGGTAGGTTGCGGGCTTAGACTTGGCTCAAAATTTCATTGTGGGTGTTATTTGGGACGCTGAACACGAACTACAGGTCCATTTTTCGATTTTCGAAATTTTAAGGTAGGTATCACCTGTTAAAAGGCATTATGCCTACCGTAACCTACAGTAACCTTAAATCTGGCGCGGAATAGATCCCATATTCGGGTTCAACGCTCTTAATAACCCCCAGTTAAAAGTTTTGAGCCGAATCCGAAAATTTTTTTTTGAACACCCCGAAAATTCCCTCGTGGGAATTACCTTTTTTTGAAGCAATAAAAATGCTGTTTTTTCAATCTTCGCAGTCATTTAGCCAATTCCAAGCACGGGTTATTTTTTTATAAATATATACCCTCACAGATTTATGTTGATATTCTAATCCATCTATAAAATATGCTTCTCCTAGTTTAAGGCAGGGTTTGCGAAAAAAAAACGATTTTTGAGTTCTCTTTATGAGAATGTAGATTTGGTCGTCACAAAAGTAAAAATAAGTGAAAAAAACCCAGAAATTCGCGGGGAAAACGCTCAAAAACAAGGTATAACGGCTAATTACAAGTGTCGGTCGTCCCCCTAATTAACGTGATTTTCATTAATGCTTGTTTATCCGCCTTTAATTTGCTATTAGAATAGTCAGTAGTCTACAGCAAAGCTAAGAAATTACTTTAAAAGCAAAGTAAATGCTGACAAAACAGGTATTTATAGAAATCTCCATAGTTGGGGGCGGGAGGACACCGAGCAATAACTTGTTCCTCAGCGTTTTTTCTCCGATTTCTCTTATAATTTCACTTTTGTATTGGCCAGATCTACCTTTATATGAGGATAGCACAACCACCGATTTTATCGAGAACCCTGCCTTCAATACTTGACTAGTGCGAGATTCAGATTCTTACAAATCAGCGGGAAACTAAAAAAAACCCTTTCGAAGCTCTCTATTCACCTCCTTTACAGGATTATGACGCATCCTTGGTATCTCCGTGACCACCCACTAACTCAGACATTAAAGGGGTAGCACGTCGGCACAATAGGGGTTGCCTCCCGGGTCAATTATTGGATTTAGCTCCTTGTTGTGAGCAGCGGCTGCTGCTAGCAACAGCATATGCTGCCAGCACATGCTATCAACCACTCCGGTGGTATCGAGTATGATCCTCGCCACGGTCCGCAGCAAGGACATCGTCTTCGCCGTGCTCCACATGTGGAAGATCACCTCAGCGTCCGAAATTGAAGTTCGAAGAGTGGCGCAAGGTCACCTTCTCGGACCGACCTCAAACGGCCATCTGCCCCCTCAGTGACTGACCGTCTTTCGTACCCGCTGCTCTCGAACAAGAGGATGCTGCAATGTTCACTCCTATCAGACAAATCAAGGGCTGGGATTGTCAGCAGACAATAGGACAGAGGGCTGCCGAACACGCGCGTGCCAGGATAACAGAGGTGCTATGTCCGAGCACGAGCAGCAGGAGCTCCTGCTGTTAGAAGTAGCTACAGCAAGAGTGCTGCTAATCTCTTTGTACGCGGTTTTAACCCCTATTGTGCAGACGTACTACCCCACAACTGTCTGAGAAGATAGGCAAAAAATCCAGAAGAAAAACCGAGTTCAGAGTGTAGTTTGCCTCTCATAGCCAGTGCGGAAAACAGTAGCAAAAGTTTGCTTCGTTTGTAGAGATATTAATATACCTTGATTACGGATTCAAATGAACTAGAATCCCGGATGTTTGTTGTGAGGATCTAAAAAAAAGGTAACCAAACCGCCCAGTCGTATATGCGGTCCATCCACAGCAACGGGCCAGATTTAAAAATTGGGCTATATACCGGAAGCTCACAAGAGAAGAGAAGAATGTTTCAAACTTTTCTCCAAAGTTCTAGAGGTATGAAAGTATTGCGAGCTACATTCCGCAGCAAACTTTTTCGAGTTTTCTGCAAAGTTTTTGGAACCTCACAATGAAGTTACCTTCAGTTAGCAGTAAGGGTTCGAGATAGCAGTTCGCTGTCCTGTAGCAGGGTCGCTAAGGATAATTCGTGTCAAAAGGGAAGTACACAAAGCGTAGGTCGGATTTGCGAAAACGACTAGTATCGTTAGTATTTCTTCTGGCTCAATAGGAAAAATTCGTAGTATCCGACCCGAGCTGCAGGTTCAAAAAAGTTATGAGCATTTTTCAGGCCTCGTGAAAAGGCATCAGGCATTTTTTTGGGAATTCAAAAAAAAGTTCTCGGATTTAGACCAAAACTTGTATGTAGGGGTAATCTAGGGTGGTGAACACGAATCTGGAGTCCATTTGTCGGAACTTCGAGGTTAACTGTAGGTTACGGCAGGTAACATGTAATTGAGGGAACAAAACCTACCTTAGTATGTTGAAAATCGACAAACGGACGTTAAATTCGTATTCTCCACCAATAACCCCCGCATACAAATTTTGAGTAAAATCTGAGATTTTGACCAAACTACCGTATTCCCACCGTAATCTACCGTAATCTGAAATTAACTTGATAAACGGATTACAGATTCGTGTTTAGCACACCAAATAACTCTCCGAGAATGATCTTGTGACATACATATCGTAGAAACCCAGAAATCTCGAAAGTGGCGTTTTTCCTTCGAGATTTTCCCCGGTTGGGAAGCTTGGAACGAAATTAGCCGAAAACTCTGGGAAATAGACTAGTGAACCACAGATCCGTGATCAGCGCCCCAAAAAAAACCCCTGGGAGAATTTTAAGTCGAATCTGGATCATTTTTATGAAAAGCTTCCAAAGCCCTCTAGTCGGTACAAATAAACGCCCACCCGTCCAAAACGAAAAAAAAGCCGTCCAAAACGCTGTCAGTCTGGACAAAGTATGGAAAATGTGCCTTCACCCAAACTTTGCTCAAGTGGGTAGTTCTGAACGCTTATGAGGTCCGTTGCAAAGTTTTCCGTAGGCTAATGCGCATTTTGGGAGGTACAAAAAGCTCGAAAAACGACCTCTTAAAGCTTGTAACTTCTTGGAACCTGCTGCTCGGGCTGGAATACTGCGCAGGTTTACTATTGAGCCACAAGAGATACTAACGATACTAGACGTTTTGGCAGATGCGACCTACGCTTTGTATACTTCCCTTGCCAGTAAAGTAATAGCTATGCGATGGCGCATTACGTTTCAGCCGGTTTCGAAGCGCGAGTGAAGCTGGGGACTCTGTTGGAGGATCGTCGAATGGAGCAGCACAACAGATGCAACGGTACAATAGGTGAGCCGCTGGTTAGCACTCCGAGCCACACCGCTCTGAATCCGTTTGGTGTCGATCAACGTATCAAGTTTTCGCTACTACTTCATCTATTCGAAGCTTTTTAGGAGATCGATACCCACATGCGACTGTGGATCGAAGTGAATTGGAGCCGTGTCTTCAGTATAAGCAGTGAGTGTTCCGGACTGAGTAACTTTCCTGTTAGAGCTCCGTTTGTTGCGGTAACTATGGCTAGTACAAATCGAGTAATATGTTTTGAAAAACGAGATCTTGTAAAAAAGCGGTCTGTTGCCATTGTCACCAAATCTGCGTGGCAGTTACTACGAATCGACGTAATTCGAGTCGATTAACTTCAAAATGGTCTGTTGTTCCATAGTGCTGGTGACGATTATACTCCTCAGTTGATGAGGTAAGTCTGCACTGCTTTGAACGACTGCTATCGGTTTCCACTTTTTTAAGAGCTATTCCATATTGCGTTAACGTCCGGAAAATGTGGCATTTGTTCTCCACATCATGATTGTCTCAACTGGATTGAGAAATGATTTTCAAATCTCCCCGTTATTTGGCTAGCCGAGTTGATCCCGAATTTCAACATCAAACTTTGGTGTAACATTGACCGTTTGTAATCAATTCATAGAGACGTTTATCACCTGGGGTGGAATTCACGAAGCGCTAACCAAGTTTTAACCATGGCTAGCGTAATTATGCACATGTTTGGTTATACACATGGCGTGCAAATCGATGGGCCTCAAACCATGGCTATAACGTGGTTATCGTTTCGTGAACTCCCATCGTGATGTGAAAGCAACTCTTGATTCCACTCCATATGATGGTTGTTGTCAGAGAATTTGGGTAAAAATGAAGAACTGCAAACTCTTGTACTTGGTCCTACCACTTTGAACTTTTCGTCGAACCCGGATCGGGACAGACTTCGCAGAAACAGTTCATCGTTGGTGGAATTTTAGAGAAGCTCCTAGTACCTCCGCTTGTCTTTTGCAGTGTTCTGTGCGGACTCTGGAATTCGAGGGCTGTTTTGAAGTGAACCGAGAAATTCGGTTGCGGGATAGATTTAGGTGAATGGCTGATGTTCTTGGACATTGTTCAGATGGCGTTTGCAGTTGTACACCATCTACCGAGTTTACATTCAGTGTTTAGATCACTGTTTTTGGTGTGCAGATTCTTTGCTGAAGCGAAGTCCGGGCTCCCGAGAAGAAGACTTAAAGGCAGGGTTCATGATAAAATCCGTTGTTGTGCCTTACCCATGGAATGGTAGATCTGGCCATCACAAAAGTGAAAATAGGTAAGAAATTGGAGAAAAAACGCTTGGGAACAAATTATGGCTTGGTGTCCTCCCGCCCCCAATTATGGAAATTTGGGTAAATGCCTGTTTTGTCAACTTTTATTTTGCTTCTTAAGTAACTTCTGAACAGTTCTGGAGACTGCTAATTACTTTAACAGCAAAATAAATAGCGGATAAGCAAGCATTAATAAAAATCGCGTTAATTAGGGGGCCGGCCGACACCGGTAATTAGCCGTTACACTTTGTTTTTAAGCGTTTTTCCCGCGAATTTCCGAGTTTTTTCACTTATTTTTACTTTTGTGATGACTAAATCTACATTCTCATGGAGAGAGCACAAAAGTCGTTTTTATCGCGAACCCTGCCTTTAAAGGCATCGTACGCACAGAAAATCGTATATTATTTTTTATGTTTTTGTGTAGCTTGGCCCTTCAGTGAACCAAAATGTCGAAGGGACCCATGAAAACCTTCATTTGTGAAGAAAAGTCAATAGGAACACATTGTAAATACGAATTTGAGTTTCGCGAAAAATCAATTTTGAGGTTTTTCTGCTTCTGGAGGCCTCGTCACTGTCATTTTCAGAGCTTTTCTGCATGTGGAGTTCGTGCCGTAACTATTTTTCATGTTGTCTTACGGTCGCACCAATATTCTAGGAAAAAGTGCTAGATGACTGGTGAGAATTGGTGGCGGATCTTCATCATTGACGCCTTCCAACCTCATTGCGCAACGTTTTTGTCGCGCCAAAGTTTACCAGGGTGGTCTACCGGGCTCAATCATGAAATTCAGCTTAAAAAAATGAAAATTGATTTTCAGCGCGAACGATGCCTTTAAAGGCAGTAGTCACGATGAAAAATGTTGCTAAGAAAACCACAAAAATAGGCTTGGTTCGAATACAGCTGGAAAACTTTGAAACTTGTGCAGTGAAAAACGCGCTAGAACCACAGTTACTAGGATCCAAAGTTGCCCATTTGTGCACAGGTGCACAATTCCGCCTAAAAAATCCGAGTTTCCTGCTGTGTAAAATCATCGTGACCTGCACGGCCACAAAGAAAAGCGGAATACAGCAATAAGAAGAGTTTGGTAAGTAAGGCAAGATATGTAAGAAGCTTAAAGGTTGTCTATGGAGACGAAAAGACGGTACTGGCCAAGTCGTGGACCGATTGTCGCTGATTTAACCTAGATTTCGGGTCAGCTGATCACCCTTGAATTGTATATTATTTATGTCGATCATGTCTGGTGGGCTCGCCCATCATCGAAAACCGTATATTAGAGGCCGGTGATTTTCACTCAAAATGAAGAGTTGTTTGTCTTTGTTTCGTATAGATCTCAACACTCTGAATCTTGGGCGGGCTTTTTTGGATAAAATGATACAACCACATTTCATAGCGATCACTGAATTCAACGACAAATTTTGTACAATCCATGACGCTCGTCACACTAATTCTACATGAATTTTGCCTTTTTTGAAACTTTGTTATGTGGTGGGATAGAATTCAAAAACTCGTCATCACACCTTCATGAAGTTGGAGCGGCATCGATGTTTAAACGAGGCATGAAAAAGCGGGGCTCTGTGGATGAAATGGGCTCAGCTGTGTGTGTTCGGATTTCTTTTTCGAATAGGTTAGGCTCGATTTCAAAACCGTTCGTTCTGAAGCGCTGCTCATCGACAGTTGTTCTTGCATCTATTTTTGTCTGAAATAGGCGTCGTTTCATACAAGACATTTTGCTTTTGAATCGAAACAAACACAGCTTATTCAGAACTTGTCTATTCCCACATTTTTGGCAAGTTTCTGCTGCGATAAGGCCAATCTGCCTTTCTCTCTACGCAAATGCAGGGTCTTCCGGGTGAAATAGCGTCTTTTTTGTTAAACCATTTGACATTTGAACTGGTTTAATGAATGATGGCTGAAAATAAGCGGTTTTGTGCCAACATCACAACTATTGAAACGATTGTGGCCTTGCGACACCCAACTGGACATATGAACCTCATAGCAGGCGTCGCAACGTTATCCCATATTCAACTTTATTAGCTAATGAATGGGGAGTGGGTGGATTGCATGTGAGGACTCAAATTCACGGCAGCTAATGCATAAGTATTACGTGTAGATCTTAACAATGCAAGACGTTTAAAAGTACCTACGCTTGGATGCACATGTATATGTAGTTGAAACGGCCAACAGTTGCATTCCATTCTGCTCTTTTAAAATTCTCTCTGAAAATTCTGTAAATGCAGTCTGCGAAAATTCGGTTGGAGCTTGATTTTCCCATTGTACCACAGATTAGGCTCTACTAGAAGTTCTCGACCAATTCATTTTGAGTTGCGTTTTAGTCGATAGAGCTTCATAATGTTCCGTTGGTTTGTTGTGGAGATGGTATTATATTGGAAAAGGGAAATCTGACCGTGCACTGTTTTTTTTCCATTTTTTTTTCAGGACAAGTTTCTCTAGCGACCCGCTATATTCGAACACAATGCCTATCTGAGAAGACAGGAGCACCCTTCAGTAAGGCAGTTCTTGATGCCCAGGGAACGCAGAACATAATATTCTTGTCATGATTGTTGGAGAGGCGATCTTTTCTGGAATCTATTGGAAACGTCCAGATTGATTGTCATAATTTTATCTCTGAAAAACCTCAATGGAGCTATTATCTCGCTATCTTGATAGCGGACTGGTTGTTTCTAGATTTCTTTAGTTGTGTTTTCTGTAGAGAAAAACCGCTTGACTTTTATGCTGTTACTATCGTAGCAGCGTCGCGGCTTCCCCATCCAGAGATTGACGATACCTGACGATTTGGAACGTTCTAGAAGCTTTTCGAAAATACCGTATTTTCTGTATTTGGACACCACCTTGGCATTGTTATCCCCCTCCCCCCCCCACCTAAGGCGTCATTCATAGTCCTCACCGCAAGCGCGGCACGCACGGGACGAGCGGGAAGCCACTATGAAACCTCCGGCGGCACCGCCATGGCGGTGCGGGTGGAAGTCTGGCCTTTACTGTGTCATGCACAGAAATTCCTGGCTTGCATTTGCGTATGCGGTAGCGCAGAATAGTCCCATAATTATTCATGTTGGAGGGACTCAAATCGACAAGCAATTATTGATTGTAACGGTAAAACCGCTACTGCAGTTTGTGCGGCGCCTCCATGGCGGCGCTGGTGGACTATGAAAGTCTTTACCGCGCGAGCCGCGCGGAAAAAAAGTTCCATAATCCACCGCTCGTCCCGCGCGTCACGCGCGTGCCGCGCTAGCGGTAAGGACTATGAATGACGCCTAATTGACTCTATCCCATACGGCAGAGGGTGAAATATACAGCACCATCTTCGACATAAAGGCAGTGATCACGATGAAAAACGTTATCGAAAAAACTACAAAAATCATCTTAGATCAAAAACAGCTGAAAAGCTATTAAGGTAGCGCGGTGAGAAGCGGGCTAGAACTAGAGTTTCTAGGGCCCAAAGAAGCCATTTCGTGCACACTTGCACAGCGTCGACCAAAAAGATCGCAGTCTCATGCTGAGCAGTCAAAAATCATCGACATACAGAGGAGGAAATAAATGCAGGTTTACCTATTAAAAATAGTTGAACAATGAAAGCAAGCTTTTCGGTTAACGTTTTTGACTAGATGAGTACATAAATATTCGAGGAGGTCAGTCCGAAGTTTAATGTTCATTGCTTGAAATTCAATTTCAAGCCAGCCAATGTTCTTGATGTAAGAGGTCATCGATGCCGACGATGTGGAATGGGCTCGTCCACCATCAAGGGCAAGAAAGTTCAGGCTTCAAATTTGGCCCAAAACAGTGTTTTTTTTTTGCGATTTCTTCTTATAGGTCCTACTACTCGAGACCCAGAAGAGGGTTAGAGAGAAAAAGACGACAAGCATATTTGATCGCGACCACTGCCTTTAAAGGATCTCGTGTCCTCACAAAGAACTGATTCCTTCTTATTATTGCTTTAATATTCATACTTAAAACAATTTACATGACTGGTATGCAGATGTCAGACGCCATATATCTATTTTTAACATAGTCATTTTTAACAATAATTCACTGAATTGATTTGTCGCGGAGAGCGACGGTCCGGTACGGGAGTGGCCGTTGAGCGCGCGGTCTCTCAGATGTTAAAGGCAGCGCTCCTCAGAAGAATGAAAACAAGTTACTTTTAACATAAAAGGCCGAAAACAAGTTATTTGTAACATATCTGAGCCGATGTAAGTTATTTGCGACTTATCTCAGGTCATTTAAGTTACATGTAACATATTGGTGGGATACTGCGTGCAGTGCGCCTCAGATATGTTACATGTAACTTAATTGGCACAACATAAGTCGCAAGTAACTTATTTTTTTTCAGCCAAGAAGTTATTTCCAAGGCTGATGTACGACGCACTGGCGGGGTCAGCCATACGACTGGTGTTGCTGATGGCTCATTTACCCAAGTTTGAGGTACTTGACCCCATACCTGAAGGGAAGGCCCTGCACAGAATTTTTTCGGCGTAGTGTGAGGCCTGGGGTGCGACCTCTGCGTCGCGTGTCGTCTGCGTCACGAGATGGCCACCTATAGTGAAAATTCAAATGTAAGTTACATGTAGCATAAGAGTAACCTACATGTAATATAAATGTAAGTTACATGTAATATGAATGTATGTCACATGTAATATAAATGTTTATTATATGTAATATAAATGTAAGTTACTTGAGACATTCAAGTAAGTTACATTTATAATAAAAGTAATTTGTTTTGATTTTTCTGAGTCACCGTAGAGAAGACGCAGGTTTTTTTTATGAAAACGCAAGCTTTGGGACCCTCTAAGAGGAGTAAGGACAAAATTACGACAAAAAAAAATGCCCAAGAGGTGGGTAGAAATTCCGTGGACCAGCCGACCCATTAGAGTACACCGCCCACTTCATGTAATAGTTGTCCACTGTTTGTTTCACTAGAGCCACAGTTTCCGAGTCTAGGAATACTTTCCATTCCGAAAGATACTAACATCCAAGCATATGCATTGAAACATGGTTTTTTTTGAGAGTTTTGGCACTAGAAGCAGAAAACTAAGTCAGTTACCTAAGAATTTTGAAGCGCACAATCATTTCGGACGTTTGGTTTGTCCGCAGTCCACAAAACACATCAAGCAAGTATCCTTCACTTCGTGGACTCACCTTCTCAAAAACCACAGGAAATTCAATACGATTTTTTAAATTCAATACGCGGCCGGTACTATCTCGAAGAGTGCTATATTTTGGAAGATACGTCGATGACATTTTTATTGTTGGATAATCAAGAGCAACCCTACGGCAGACGCTGGGAAGACTGAACTCCGCGTTCCCTTCCATCCAATTAACATCGGAAAGTCCAGCGGAAGACGGATTTCTACCGTTCCTCAACACGAAAATCAAGATCACAGAAGGTCAAGTTAGCAACATGTGGTATAGGAAATCGGCATCCCATAACATCCTCATTCATGCTCGGAGCTGCCATCCTACGTACATGAAATGCAACGTGATTCGTCACACGGTTACCACATCTTCTATTCTGACCTCGGTGAATCAACGTGAGGTGGAAGATCAAGTTCTCAAAGTGTTGCAGCAAAACGGATACGGCTCTATGCTGCGCCGATGCTGGAGACCCTACCGTTCACCTTGTGGTACACCACTCATTCTACCTTTCGTCACAGATTCTTTCGCAAAGGACGTGAACCAAGTCGTGAAGCAGTCAGGACTCCCCATAGTTCTGGTGTTTCGACCACCACCGTCACTGCGACGACTACTAACAACATCCCGTCTATATGAGAGCCGATGTGAAAGACTAAACTGTACAATTTGTAGTGGTGAAAACAAGGTGTGCCAGATGAGGTGCGTGGTTTATAAGGTGGAGTGTCTCTCATGTCAAGAGTTTTACATCGGAGAGACAGCCAGACCACTCTACCTGAGAATGGAGGAACATCTTAGGGCTTTACGTAGCCCTCACGTCTACCCAGACTACCCATTCTCAAGGCACCGCACCCTCCGGCATCCACTACAACATCCGCCACAACTTCACGTTTCCGTTCTTCACAGAAATCTGAGGGATACGGTCCAGAGGAAAATAAAGGAGGCGCTGGAGATAAATAACTGGAAACCACCGATAAACATCAAGGAGGAAATGAAGTCGGCGATGAGGCTTATCACTATATGAGGACGAATGATCAAGAAAATCGCGACATATAAGACACAGTCGCCAATCATCCCTAATAAGAAGACCCTCTAAGTCCGTCCCACTTCATTTTGGTCTACTGCTCCATCGTGACCGCTCCCCTCCCTTCCCCTTCGGTGTTTCCAGTATAGTGTCAGGTCGGCGTTAGCACCCTGCTATGTTGCTGTGTAGTGGTGATGCACATTGTTTTGCAATTTTTCAGCGTACCTGAAGAAGGGCTTAGGCCCGAAACGTCGTGTCAATAAAGTTGTAAGAAGTTGAGCGTTCATATACAGTCATATCAAGAATACGATTTTTATTGTGTACACACTTTCTTTCAGAACTCGAACTTCATTAATGTTTGTTCTGTTCAAAGCAGTGATGAGCCGCATTCCGATTTTCGAATTCCAATGGCTTTTGGCCTTCCGATGTATAAAAAAATGCCAACAAACACGGGAGAATTCAGAAATCTCCAGAAGATTAGAATTTTTCACTGTTCCTTGCTAAATTCCTAGGGAGTTATACACATCGAGCGCTTAATTCTAATTCAGGAATCGTCCTCACTTTTAACAAAGCTCGGCTAAATTGTGTTTGAATGAAAATTTTCCAATAAAGAAGGATAAGCCCAAGTTTTTTGGTAGGCACCGTCACCAGGGGAGGGTTAAGAATTTCGCTTAATGTGTTTCCGACTTCCGAATTCCGATGGTTTTTGGCGCGCCGATTCCCGGAATTGAAAACGTTCCGATTTTGGATTCACGAAATTCAAAAAAAAAAGATTTCCGCACATCCCTTGTTGAGGGTTTTCAAGCGTTCCCGAGTTTTTCTGAAAGTTCTCAAGCTTTATACAAATCTGCAGGACGCTCCGCTTTTTTCACAAACCTACGCAAGTAGGGCCGACTGGAGTCAAGAAAAATCGTTTTGCTGGAGTGCCCGGATACTTCTAGAACAACCTTATTATTTCACAACAGAGACAAACCCTCAACAGAATTCTCACGCATTGCAGCGATGGTGTAAAAGTTTTGAACGGAGCAAATAGTTGCGAATTTACTTATACTGCATAGGAACTCCTAGAAGCCAACAAGTTGACTTGTAACAGGACCAGTCATATCTGCCCACTGTTGGCTTCTATGGCTAGTCTTATGAGCTGGCGTGGTCATGTATACGAGAAAACTGCAAATAATTACATCACTGACAATTATTCTTATGAGAATGCGAAAAATGTCTAATCGATTTTCCTTTCTTGTCTCTACCGCGGCTATCGTTCCGTGCCATGTGTGAATTGGTGTAGAAATCTATCTATCAGTAATGAGATTGTGGAATGATTATACCTGGCCGGTACAGCCGCGAATCAATGAAGCCGAACGCAGAAAGAATGGCGTGAGAACATTGTCGTTGTCGCTAAGCCTATTTCCAGTCACTACACCTGATTTCGTTCTGACAGAAGTCTTCCACTCGGAACTCTTTTCGTAGTAGGGTTATGTCACGTATTCAAGAAGAAACAAATCCATTCACTATGCAGTATTCACTTGAGTCTTGCTCTGTCACAGCCTCCTTTGAAACTACTCTCCTATGGCATCACCGCTTTCAAGTACTCTGTAACTTTTGACTTCACATTCTAACAAATATGTACAATACATGAAGACAAATCCGCCTATGTGATGAAACCCGCAATCCTTTCGTGGCATTGTAATCTGTGAGTTTGACTCTCTAATCGGTACACGACGTGGGTTTTTTCGTACGTTTTGGTCAGAATGCACGCAACATGCTTTCTCGCGTTTTAGCGTTCTTTTCTAATAACTCGCTTCAAATTATTTTTTTAGAATCTGAAAACAGATTGAGAATTCCCTTGTGTTGGACTTTATATTGACTGTTAGGATCCGGCTCTGAACGAGAATGTTTGATATTTCGATCTCAGATCGTTATACAGAACACATAGCGCTGTGGAGTTGTATACTGTATGGCTTACTAGAAATTTCCCTCCAAACTTTCTTGTTCAATCTCTGACCGTAGCAATCGTTAGAGTTTTGACTAGCCCATCTCATCACGATCTCAAATCATCCCTAAAACACGGAAAACATTTAATGGGGAGTTATTGAGAAGGGCACCAAAGACGTGACCAGGTTTGTGCATTAACCGTTTACCGACTTACCGGATTTACCGTCAGGGTCAGGCAGACCGTTGTCTGGATCTCTACAAAGCTAACCCCCCCCCCATTTTAGGAGAAAATTGTTTAAACAATGTCTACAATTTTTACGTAACCTCCAGATTCCGGAAAAATTGTTAGTTTTTGCAGTAAAACTTTTTTTCGAGTTAAATTTCTTAATTAATAATTACTGCATTCCCTACTCTACTGATGAGTCTCGAGGAGTGTAGTTTCGACCTGTTCTTTCCAAAGATTCTGCAGTTTCCGCGCTCCAAAGCCAGCGACGTAGCTCGATTTGGCTTTGGAGCGCGTTATTTTTCGACAGCTCGCCGCAGGGCAATTTGTAATATTGCTCTTTAATACCTTAAGTTGCGGAGTATCCGGGCGATCTTACCGTTGTTAGTAGAAGGTAGGCCTAGGATAAAAACAGAACCTTCGGGAGCTCAGGGTTTTTGGGAGAAAAATCTGCGTTGTGAAGTTTCGACGGAAGGCGCTGTTCTGGGCAACAGTATTGGGCAACGAGAAAAAGGGGTCTAGGCGATTCCGTCCGTAACTTTGAGGGTATGAGAGAAGTGTTAGGTATCACTTTGTAAAGAATTTCCTGTAGATTCTAAATCTTAATTCAGATTAGTGAAAATCTAAAATATTCGGGGGACTTCCGTTGTACAATCTACGAAGTTTACACAAGGTGTTGAGTTGATCGCAAAACGCTTGGCTCCGGGCGAGATTGAACCAGCATATTCCCTTTCCGGGGGAGCGCCTTATCGCACTGCACCACCGAAGCCCCAGCGCCGCTCTCACTCAACTGCTCGGTAAATCTTCACCGAAGCAATCATCCTTTCACCTGCATAACGGGATGAAACAGGTATACCGTATATTTAACATATTTAACAACATATTTAACATATAACATACCGTATATTTATATTTAACAGGTGTACCGTACCGTATGATTGCTATACGTTACCGTATAGCAATCATCCTTTCACCTGCATAACGGGATGAAACAGGTATACCGTACCGTAACGGTATACCTGTTTCATCCCGTTATGCAGGTGAAAGGATGATTGCTTCGGTGAAGATTTACCGAGCAGTTGAGTGGGAGCGGCGCTGGGGCTTCGGTGGTGCAGTGCGATAAGGCGCTCCCCCGGAAAGGGAATATGCTGGTTCAATCTCGCCCGGAGCCAAGCGTTTTGCGATCAACTCAACAGCTTGTGTAAACATACCATAACGTGCACTGCGACGTTAAACTGCAGTTACGGCAAAAAAACAAGTGAAGGTTTAAAGCATTAGTAGGCCCCATTAATGTGTAAGTGGTCTGAAAGTACTGTGCTTATCTGGGCCAAGTTCCGGTCCGCATTTGCATCTGGACACTCTTTGCGGCCGCACGTGCTCGAGTCAGTCGAGTTTCCAGCGCCAAAGCCGACTCGATATGGCTTTTTATACAGTTTTCTCCACTTTTATTCACTTTTCAGTTTTAAAACCCACCTACAGTTGACCGCAATGTTAAAAGGACATGGTGCGGTTGCGGACTCGCACTAAATTACGGTAGAATCTGGCACTTTGCCAGATTTCGTCATCGATGGGCGCCAACCTTCGTCTCTCTGCTCACGAGAATATAAGCTGTGGCGCCGATCGATGACGAAATCTGGCAAAGTGCCAGATTCTACCGTAGTTTTAGTGCGAGTCCGCAACCGCACCATGTCCTTTTAACATTGCGGTCAACTGTAGAGTCAATAGGTGGGCGGCTGCTGCGCTGGAAACTCTTCCGACTCGAATGCGCGCGGCCGAAAAGCGTGTCGTGACGCAACTGCGGACCGGAATTCGGCCCAGAGTAGCACAGTACGTCTTATTAGCTAAAACTTTGGCTACAGTTTAAAGTACTGCTACTATACCGTCACGCATAAAGACGTTCTTCACTTGCACTGTTATAGAGCTGGTATTGTTTCATTGCACCTTTTTCTTTCTATTACAATATGTATGAGTTCCTTCTCGTAAGAATTTTCAATATTTTGCTTTATCAGAAGCTTTTCCTCCATTGAGAACACCCTACTATTTTTTTTATTTTTTACTTAAAATTTTTAAGTCCCAAAAAATTTAAATTTTGAAAATTTTTACGTGCTCCCGTTGTCCAGGAGGACAACAGCCGCCTGACTCTGTTTACCGGTGTTTTTCGGTTATTCATGATTGAACGATTTACCGACCTGATCTTGCAATTTACCGAAATTCTCGAGTAATTTTTTCGTTCTTTCTTCGACTGCAATGTATATTTCATGACACACTGTTACCGTCGGTGAACGAGCTCGACCTCCCTTACGCACCTGTGAAAACTTTTACTCGCGCTATTGACTTCCTCATTTTTTCCGTTATGGGACTTTTCACCCTCTCTTATATGAAGAATCGAACGTTTTTTTGCGGGGTCTTCCCCAAGCACAACGAAGGATCATCCCGCATCCTTGAGTTTTTTCTGTATTCGAAGGAGCCATGAGCACTGCAAATCACTTTCGATTTTTTTAGTCAAATAACAGGACTAGACGGACTTTGACTGTAGTTATGTGGGGCATTAGAATGAAAAAGACGTCCTTGTCTAGAAGAACGCTTGAAATTGGCAGTCCCGCTTCAAAAGTCGGAGCTTTTTGTTGTTGGGGCGAAGATTCTGATTCTTCGAACCACATATCCATTTTTCTCATAATCATAACTTTATGGAGCACAATATAACGGCAATGTTTACGACGAATGTCACATACGAGTTCGACCCAAAAATGGTGTTGTTTAATCGTGTGGCAACCAAAAGTGAAGAAACGACGGAGAAAAACTCAGAATAAGCTAAAATAACGGTTTCTAACGTTTAAGTCGTGGACGAGCTAACTGGCTGGTAGTTTCCACGAATGCTCCGCCAGCGCGCGCTAATCGCGAAATGTGAGCGTATCAATCAGGCTGGACGCGGCAGAGTTGCTGGGCAATTTATCATCGAAAACGTGCGCGGCGCTACAAGCTTGTCCGAATAGGAGGGCAGACTGGGATAAGCCCGCGCACCGGGATAACTTTCACGGCCGTCCTTGATGATTGCTTGTCCGTTTTCTTTGATTTCTTCAAACCCTATCCCCTCCAGCATCTGCCAACTTAGTGTTTCATCTTGAAACCGCGAGAATTAGATTTATCGTGCACCACTCTGTGTGAAGGAGCGCGGCCAGACCCTGTAGTCTAAAACTTCAGCCAAGATGATGTCTGCATAACTGCCTTGCATAGGAAACGTTTCACAACTTCCGCGAGAAAGCAAAATCGAATTCAATCGTAATCAACGTCATAGCTCGACGCAGGGACAGCCAGACGAAGGGACTTCATGCTGTTGAAGGCGGCGCGCAACATTCGGTCCTCACCATGGTTGGACGTTCCTTTCTAAGACGACCAGCAGCGCTTCTCCGATTGTAGACTAGCAGCCCCTCCTAACAGATTCCGATGCTTGGAGGAAATGGTCTCAGCCATGCACGTCGCAGTTCTCTTGATTGTAAAACCGCGTACATCGTGTGCACGGACTTGACTTTGAGGACAATTTGAGACAAAGAAAGTTATAAAGCACCAAGAAACTCGAGCTTTTTCCTTATATGAATCCTACTGTATAAATAGATAAAGCTTGAAATCAGTGTTCTCGTTTTCGTGCTAGAAATCGACTAGAACGGCAGCGAAGTGAAGCCCGGTACGCCTGCTAAGCCCACCCCACTCCCCGTTCTGACGTGCTCGTGGCACCGCGGACGTCTTTGATGGCAAACTGCCAAGTAACTCAGCCTCATCGCTACAAGGTCCTATAACGGTACTTGCGAGGGCGGTTTCCTAAATCATCCCGAATGATTGAGGTTTTCCAATTGATACATGATACAGAGAATGTAGACGATTCGAGATACCGAATCAAACAAACACCCGAAAAAAAGTAATGTCATCGTCATGGTGATTTTCATCCCCGAGTTTTCCACTCAAAACAAAGCGTTGCCCACCAAGTTTCACCAAAATAACGAAAAAACCGCGATAAATGCACTAAAACTTTTTATTTCAGTGACATTATTCTGTGGCCTGGACTAGTTGTCCGGTTAGATGAGCATGTTCCCGGTGGTTGTGACTGGTGGAAATAAGGGTCAATCAACATTAGAAGAATATTTCATGCAAAACAGCATTAGTTAGGATCCGATGGAAAGAGCGGAGCAACAGAGAGTAGAGAATTGCAAAAGACGGATCCACAAAAGATTTCGTTGTCACAACGAACAGTTCCTGTGAGAGTAAAGAGGCGGGGTGACAATAAAGGATTTTGTGTTCTTCTAGTGCGTTTTTCTCAATTTCTTCGGCATTTCAGTTCTACCCGGGGGCCAAACAATCGATTTAGCGATCAATCTCAAAATGAAGATTATCGTAAACACTGCCTTTGAGGAAAACCCGAAAAAATCTTCCGTTGCTAATCCCTATAATCCATAATTCTTTGAAGTAGGAGCGCATTTTCGATTGCAGTAGTGTTTACAATATCCACCCTTACACTTCTCGAATCAGCAAAAAAAACGCGATAACGCGTTTTTTTTTCGCTGGTATGCGAAGTTTAAAGGCAGTGTTCACGATAATCTTCGATTTTGAGATTAATCGCTAAATCGATTATTTGACCACCGAGTAGAACTAAATTGACGAAGAAATCAAGAAAAACGCCCCAGAAGAGCACCAAATCCTTTACTCTCACCCCACCTTTTTACTCTCACTGCCACTGTTCGTTGTGACAATGAAATCTTTTGTGGAATCGTCCTTTGCTATCATCTGCTTTCTATTGCCCCGTTTTTTTTTTGCTTCGCACCCTAACTAATACTGTTTCGCCTAGAATATTCTTCCATTTCTGATCAACCCCATTTTTCAACAGTGAGAACCACCGTGAACATGATCATGCAGACGGACAACTAGTCCAGGCCAGAGAGTAATGTCACTGAAATATGACGTTTTTCCAGTACAGGCTGTAAAAGTATATCGGCTTCCCTATCTCAACCGTTTTGTTGCTAATATTCGCTGTTTCAACCGCGCGCCGTAAAACTCGTCCACTTTCACCTGATAACAAAAGAACCGTTATTCCTCTATTTGCACACAGTTTTCGTCCGTTTTTTCGTCAGTTCCCAATACAACCAGCTCCAAACCTTTGATTTATGCCATAAAATCGATACCATATTTGAGCGTGTCTGCTGCCTTCAAATTCAAACCGCGGCTGGCGCGGCGGTTTAATTCTCGGAGATTGGGATTTAAACCGCCACGCCAGCCGCAATTGAATTTATACGTTTTTTCTTGAGGAAACAGGCCGCGGATCTAACCATATATGGCAATGTTGTTAGCTTAGCTATTTGAGAGTAGAGCTCACCGCGTACTCAGAGCATTTTCGTTTACTTTATTTCGACTTTGAAAACAACTTTCTGCTTGTCGCCGTAACGAACCACGGTAAAGATGTTCCTATGTGGATAACAACTTGAGGCTCATCCACTTGTCAACAACAATCACCTATGTATACTGTAAGAACAACTCTATAACAAGCTAGCGGTCTTATGCTGTCATCCAGTTGTTTATACCGTATTGCAGAATCTGACAAATATAGTCTATAGACTTGTCAACAACCCTTTCCGATGCATCCAGGGATGCGCAAACAGGTACGGGGTACCAAGCTTGTTAGAAAATAATCCCCTAAAGTAACACCATATTACGCCCTTCATTTTTCGGACGAATCTAGGATACTCACTCTGCTAACTCGGATTACATCATACTCTAAATTTTGTGCGATAAATTTAAAACACGAAACAACTACTATTCCGAAAAGGTGAAAATTAGAGGACCTCGAAAAATTAATATCTTTCCGCTACAACATTCTTATCACTAGTGTTCAATAGAATATTCCTTTTAGAGCTGTTTTTTTATACGTGGTGCTTTACCGACGTGAGAGGTTCAACTTCTTGAGGTGTTAGTGAAAAACTAGTATCTCGCTAATAAGATACAAAATGTGAATTAGAAAATAGTAATTTTTTAACATTTACTTCTAGGACATTAGTATCGTTTTTTGTACGAGGTTTTCTATTTTGCCGCTTGTCGATAGCTGATTGCAGTTCGCCGGCCGTTTTTGGGCAGGATTTGTCGATTTTCGTTTGCCGATTTTTCATTATCGTTTGCCGCTCATCCCTTATAAGCATTCTGTTGCGTGCGTTGCTCATCGCTGGAAGTATGATCCCAGCCTTAATCGAGTATACTAAAATGATGCACAGCAGTATTGATTAACCATTATGCCGTGCCCAAATTCAGGAAAAGGTTCCTGTTATTAAAGACATGCGACTTTCAAATGCGAGATAAAGAGTTCGAAAAAGGATGAAGACAGAGTTCGGATTAGTAACAAGAGAAAGCGGTAATATCTCCCATGGATTCGACTCCGTGGTGGGCCCGCAGGACACCAGTGACCGATCGATACTGAAGACTATACTTTGACCAAATCGAATGATTTGTAACAACATTCGATTGACAAAGTCGACATTGAATCATTCGAGAAGTCTATTATTCAAAAAGGCGAAATCCTGAATGATTCGTAGAACCGAAAATTCAAGAAAAGCCGAATTATGAATTATTCGGAAAGCCGAATATTCGAAAATGTACATAATCAGTCGATTGAGTTCGATAGTCGACTTTTTTCGAATGAACGGAATTTTCAGGAAATTCTATTGATTTACGAGCAAATAGCGCGTTGAGGATGCGCACCAGGGATGAGCGGAACAAAATTCTAATAATTCAGAAATCGAATTCCAGGCTTCGTCACTAAATTGTTATTCTCGAATTTCGGAAATCGGGTGCGATACACTCAAAATTCGCGGAAATGTGGTTTCCGTGATGAATTTTTGACTAGGTGCCTCCTCCTCAACAAACTCGATCTTTTCGCCTTGTGCACCACTCTACGCTGTTTTCGGAAAGCGGAATGCGGAAGGCCAAAAACCAACGGAGCTGCGAGTTTCGGAAGCTCTCCCCTGGTGCGTCCATTTTCGCGAAAAATCAGTGAGATCGATAAATCCATAAAGTCGATAAAACTTTACGGCGGTGATTTCTGTTGATTGAGAATTCCTAAAAACGCATTACCCTCGAGTTTGGCTTCTGATTTTTTTTTCAATAAGCTGGAATCCCATCACATTTTTAGCGTTGACCGATGAGATTCAGAGGTTTCTGTTCGTCAGTATGTGCATAGTTTCCTCTGACGCTCATCTTAGAGTTAGATCTGTTTTGAAATAAAGGTAGAGCGGGACGATTAAATATGAAACGATGAGACGCCATTGTTTGCATCATTTGTCTCATATGTACACACCTAACCGTCTCGTGAATACTTTGTCTGTTGCTCTGTAGAGCAGTTTCATTAAATCCTAAAAGAATGAAGGGAAATTTTAAGTACAATCATTCGACCTTTTTTTACGTAGAAGATAGGCCAAAGGCTGATTTTTTGATTGACTCGAAAAGTCGAATGGGAAAATCGGACTATTCCATCCGACAATCTATTGAAAAAGTCGACCACTCATTTCAAAATATGAATAATCGAAAAAGGCTAATTTAAATTCGAAAATTTCCAATTTTCGAATTATTCGGAAAACGGAATATTTGTGGTGGCTTTATACAAAAACTTTATTGTTGCTCACTGTAGAGCGTTGTGGTAGAGTGCTGAACAATATGGGCTTGGCCGTCTTACTATATCGGTGATGGCACGCCCGGTATCTATCAAGTGTTTACAAGGCATTATAAGCGGCGAAATTAGAAGGGATACTTTTCACTGGTATCCCAGAACAACTGCGCCAACGCGTAGCGAAATGCCTCACACGGAAACCAGAGATGCCCAAAATTTAGCCTCAGAGAACGGGGTCACTGAATTATTTTGTAAAAAAAATAAACTCCTAACCCTGCTGTTATTCAATACTCGCTTCACAAATCCCTACCCGACGCATTTCAATTTGTCATGTATTGCTTAGCTTAGCGAGAGAAAAGCTCGCGAGAATCGATGAAAAAGTTAAATCAGTCGAGTGGGTCAGAATGCCGACTCAACTTTGATGGCACAGGGGTTTATCTAGGAAACACTATAGCGAATTCGCAAAACCTATTCCCTGCATTTTTATAAACTTTCGGGTTGAAAACCGCCAGGTTTGGCTGGGAGTTTAACAAAATGTTAAATAGAAAAAATTACCGCTCTCAAGCTGAAGCACGAGAATAAGAAGGAAAAGCAAAAGATGAAAAAATGAAAATATGAGCTCGCAGAAGATAGCGAGCGATAGGAGAGTGTAAAAATTCTTGGAGTAGAAAATCTCCCGCGTTTCGAAATCGGCGCTCGCCGGCATTTGAATTCTATTCAAAGTGGATCGAAGCTTGTTTCTACCGTTATAGCATCCCTAATCGACTGGCAAGGTGGATTCCGAGTTGTTTTCCGTAGTGCACAGTTTTTATGAAGTCAATTCATAGTTGATAGTCTCTTGCATAAGTCGATACTTAGTTGAAGTGAATTGGTTTCAAGCTAAATTAGTCGAATTAAACTTGATTTTGCCAGTGATTGCTGGGAATCAAGTAATCTAAAGAGTTTTGAGTCGTTGTCAGGGTTAAGCAGATCGTTTTCCTGGATCCAGTCAAAGCTACGTTCCCCTTGACCTCCAACATAAAAAAGCCAAAATTGCTTACGCCCATTTGGGGCCGGAATTTTTTCTAAAATTCTGGTTCTGAAAATTTTCAAAAAAGATAGATATTCGTGATCCTCATTCATTTTACTTCTTGAATACTTTTTCTGGAACTAAATCTACTTAATCTATTTACGAGCCCCGTCGAGTGTTTTGATTTTTGGGCCAAGAATGTTTACGTCCACCTCCCCAAACCCCCATTTTTGAAAAAGTTCAACTTCACCTCCGTTGTCCTACGGGACAGTCGTTGTTGCAATAACCGCTAGCTATGAGGTGGAGAAGCTAACGATTAGAGCGATTTGGTGGAATTTGATTATGATTATTTAGCCTACTTACATGCACTACCGTAATCGAAATAATTGTATCCTGCTGTGCAGAATAACTGACTCAGCAATTCAACGCAGATTTTTCTAGAAGTGTGAACTTCTCAAATTGATAGACGCCTTCAGAGAAACGCACTTCAATTGATTTTCTTCTCCACAATTACTAGGGAAGTACCTTCAGTGTGTAGCTGATTCAAAAAGCAATATCTTGTAAACTGAGGCTAGGAAAAGCTCAACAACAATTCGTTTTTCAGAATATGTAGATGCCTGAGGCATTTCAAATGTGATGTGGCAGCTAATACGTGATGTGGTAGGTGGTTGATGTTGTGCTATTTTCAACTTCCTGGTGTTTACTCCTTTTTTCATCTTATCGACCCAAACTCAATGAAAAAAATTCACCGCTGCACAAAAATCAGTGGATTAAATGTACTGTAGGATGCTATAAAATCGAATAATGCCGTGTTCCCAAAAAGTTGTCTGAAAACAGGCGCAGTTCACATTCCGTCGGGGAGGGGGGAGGGGGCTCACTCCCACAAATAATCGAGTTAAAATGGCCGAAATCAGCTATTTGACTATGATGTTTCCATTCTAAAGGTTACAAGTGTGATGAAGAAAAATCACTTTTTCAAATTCTTAAGATTGCCAGGAAACTCGAAGGGTTCAGGTCTTGTTCAGGATCTCGAGAGATGGTAAATACACGTTATGGGGGTCTACCGTCCTTTTTCAGGCAGAGGACGCTCTAGATTCCACTGATGGTACTCCACAATTCCTTCTGTCCTTCCCAAACTTTTCCTAGCTGTCTCGACTTGCAAGAAAGGTGCAACTGGTTGATCAAACCGTCAGTCACGAAGTATATAGAGTTCACGTAAGAAATTTAGTCTGATAAATGGAAGGGGCTGTGACGGTAGATTGCAGCGCGCGAACAAAAACCCCGTTGGCCAGTGATGCCGTCAACACCGCACGTCCAGCCGCCTTGCCCATGCGTCAGACTAAATCGAATACGGAAACCATATTTGCCCACTGATGTGTTAGCCTCAGTTGGGAGAAAAGGTTAGGGTGCCTATCGATCAGGAAATTTAAAGTGTTCAGGAAAAATGTTCTAGAATTAAAACTTCCACCTGGGGGTCATTCGGTATCCTGAAAACAAATCTAGAGTCCGTTCCTCGATAATCGGAGGTTGACTTTAGGTTCGTAAGTTGTACAGCACTCTTCAAAGGCAGTGTTCACGAAGGAAAAGTTGCCTCTTTTTTCGGCTAAAACGTAAGCTTTGGCTCCTTCTAAGAAGATTAAGAACGGAAGTGCGACAAAAACGGCCGGTTAGTAGGTGAAAGTCTCATGGGCCAGCCAACCCATTGGACCACTCCGCCCACGTCCTATAACAGTTCTCCTGAATCCGTGGTTAAATGAGCGATGGTTTCCGATCAAAAGCCCCGTTCTTCCCTTCATTCTCAACGCCTCTCTTTACTTAGGTCAGCTCGCACACATCGGCTGGGAGTTACAAGCCTCGGACAACTCGTCCACAATGCTTCTCTAGCTGAATTTTGAGGGGCCATAACTCCGTTTCCAGGGTGTCTTGTCCGATTCCAGGGACATCATTGGAATCAGCATGGGACCGTTTTCAAGATAGGCGGAAAAACAGAAAAACAACCTCTATCGTGAACACTCTTCAAGGTGCACAGCTACTACAGCTACTGTTTCACCAGTCGACATTGAGATCATCCTCGATGTGGGGGAGAGAGTTTGTAGAGGTGATTCCATTTTAACAAAGCCCTCCAGGGTCTTTTTCGAGAACGTCATGCGCGAGTTGCAGTGGCAAGATAAGGGAGTAAAAGTCGACGGTTGGCAGCTAAATCATCTTCGTATCGCTCACGACGTTGTTCTCATAACACCATCAGTCAAGCCGAACGATTGCTCACCGACTTTGACAACGCATGTGGAAAAGTCGCGCTTCAGCCAAAATTGGCGAAAACGATGTTAATGAAAAACGGATTCTGATGCCTTATTCATGCTCAACGGAACGGTCATCTCTGAACGTTCAAGCTTCGTTTATTTAGGTTGCGAGATAAACATAAAAAACGATCTGGTATTGAAGTTGAGTGTTGAAAACGAGAAGCTTGGGGAGCTTTTAAAGCCTTCGGGGAAGTCGTGATGAAGACGAAGAAAGAGATAAGTAATCAAGACGTACAAGCTGTGCTGACGGTTGAAAATCAGGAGAGCAGGACACGTAAAGCTTTTTGAGGATAACCGCTGGGCACGAGCCATACCCGCTTGGGTACCACGGGACCTCAAGCGCCCTCCTGGCCGTCCTCCATATTCAAACTTAGTCACCAAGAGCCTTGACGAAAGGGGTGATAGTCTTCGTGTTTCTGGAGCGAGTAGGAATTCCTGGCCAATTATGGTGGACGATTGGGACGAACGAAGACGTTACTGGAGCCCTCTTGAGAACCGTATAAGGGAATTTCATAGTGTCTCATGTATGCTCACCGATAACGTAAAAAAATTGGTACGGGTCTTCCAGCTACAATGAGGAGGTTTTTTTTTCCTGAAGGAACAACACAAAAGCGAGTTCATTGCTTGGGTGCGCAGTGTGGGCACGTGGTCTCTTAGGTGTTTAGCATCTTGAAACAAACCTGACAGAGAAGTTTTCAGCTAGATCTGAGACTTTGATCAAACTATGTACCGTATACTCACCATAAGGTAAGAGTTTCGAAAATCGGCAGAGTGTTCAGGACCTCGAATGATCTTGAGTCAAATCCGAAATTTTTTCTGAACACTCTAGTAGTAAGAAATGCCTTGGGTGATCGTCCTAACACCACCGTAACTTGGTTGAGAGAGTTGTTTCGCAGTCAGAAATATGAATTCAGAAGCGTCATTACAGATACCTGAATGGGTATATACTTCGTTGCAAACGGCTAGATCGTCCTATTCCACTTCCATCAGTAGAAAAATGGGGGGGGGGAGGAAAAGAGGATGTGAATTCAATCAAAATCCGAAAACTCATCAAATGTAAGCCGGGTTTTTTTTTAGGATGCACTCCTGTCTACCACTTTTTGCTACCTTTGACACGCTTCATATTCCTTGTAAAGTACACTTCTTCACAACAACGTTATCCCTTTTCAATTGTTATGCAGGAGCGGTTTCGAGTTTAACA
Organism: Aplectana chamaeleonis; assembly: GCA_029168955.1. Classification (NCBI taxonomy): domain Eukaryota; kingdom Metazoa; phylum Nematoda; class Chromadorea; order Rhabditida; family Cosmocercidae; genus Aplectana; species Aplectana chamaeleonis. The sequence goes on from JAPDOI010001543.1 coordinate 86,625, forward strand.
TATTCATGACTCTGTAGGGTATTTGATGCGCTATTTTGTGTTCATCAAAGAAATTGGATCGAGACTCATTCCGAGCGATGAAATTGCCCGTGGCACTTTTGATTCAAAGTGCACCGTCACGGCCATTTAATGAGCCTATTTTTCTCTAGAATTTCGAAGTTATTAAATATCCATGTAGGTTCAAGAAAGCTCATAAGGGAGGTGTCTACAGCGGGATAGGGGCTTTCCACACACCGAGGGAGAAGTTGTCTCGCCTTTTGCAGCACTAATTCCACTCGGGACCACTTCGTCAGCACTCAGTCTCGTGACGTCGTGAACTGAAAAAACTGGACAACTCCTCCCTCGGTGTGTAGAGAGCCCCTATCCGGTCTAGAACGTGGTCCCAAGAACTTGTAAGCTCAATACAATTGTTTTCTGTACCTGTTGTACCTTCCACAACGCGCCGTAACTTTATAAAATCTGGATACAGACCTCATAATCTTGTTCACTGCCCAAAATAACCCCCTGGACAAAGTTGGCGTGAAAACACATTTTTTCGAACTTCGAGCAGAGTAATAACGTTTTCCACATGTAACGATTGTTTCTTGAGCGTTTAGGTCACTAACTATACTTCGGCATTTTGCTGCCTATGTCAACTTTGGGATCTCGCCAATCGCAGCGTGTCGCTGAGGCCGGGATCATACTTCCAGCGACGAGCGACGCGATACAATGCCTACCAGCATTATCGACCGACAATCGACATGCCCGATATGCACTGTCGCCTTCGCTAGCCGCGAGTAGTATGATCCCAGCCTTACGTGCAGCGAATTGCCGAAATGTTACTAGGCGCTCACTTATTATATGTATCAATCGGTTGGTTCTGGGAGCGTTTAAGAAGAATGTGTTCCAGATTTGACCCAAATTTTTTAGGGGGTAGGGGCACCATGGTCTCGCACTGGGTCACGCCCACATTTCCGTGCCGCAGTGATTTCAAAGTTTACGCGCGCGATTCGGACAACAACCAGCCCCCCCCCCTTCCAAAATCAGGGGAGTCATTGCGGCGCGATAAAAATTGGCTCAATCAAGTGAGATACCATAGTCTCCTCACCCCCTCTCCCGTTCGCAACTGCACCCGAAATTCTTTAAAGGCAGTAAATTTGCTCAAAAGAAGTTATTGAGACAACTACATACCTTGCTTGGGTAGTATTGCCCTTGGTAGAAGGCTCGCGCCGTCGGAAGTGTCAAAAACGAGTCAAAACTACTAAATTTGTACGATGCAAGTCGGGAATTTTTGACATCTCCGCCCATGGGCTTCGACAGACAACTCGGTCCCTAAATACAAACTGGTCCAGGCTGGGCGTTCGAATACGGTTACTTTGGTTGGTTTCAACGAGGTGTGAGTTCCATGACAGCCTGTAAGAGTCTATCGGCTTCGCCATCTCAACCGTTTTATCGGTAATGTTCAATGTATCAACCGCGCGCGGTGTAACTCGTCACGCGTCCAACCCCATTCCCTTCCTCGCTTGGACTGTTTTCTGGAGGGCAGGCACTGAAAGCCGTATATTCGCATACATTAGAGGAGCCTGGCCATTTACTTTTTCCTGTAAGGGCCTGTGTTGCAATCTATTTGGAGTTCAGTCTTCAACTCGTGACTCTTTGTTCACCCTGAACAATTGGGTGCCATAGGATGTGACACAGCAAGACAGTGCAGTGCATTTCGATTCGTTGCCCAAACACAAGGCTGAGCTAAGCACTCATCTGAAAGCAAGGTTCGATCACATTTTCACTAATCCTAAATTAAGGCAGGATAGATCGACCTGGACTAGGTGATCCCCATCTAGAAGTTTTGTAAGCTATAAGCTATGAGCATTACTCATGAAGAAAATGGCCTGTGAGTAAGGAAATAGACCGGAACCATACTTCCCGCTACCAGCGACAGCGGCAGTGCACATCAGGCATATCGATTTCCGGTCGATATAATTGGTAAAGATTGCTTCGCGTCGCTCGTCTTTGAAGGTATGATCCCGACCTTCTCACAGCATAATGAGTTTGTCACCGCTCAAGCATCCGATTTGTTCCACAGCGGTTCCACTTCCGCTCCGCCATGAAAAATTCAATTGTAACCACAATTCACTTATTCCAGTGTTCCATGTACCCTCAATCTCGCTCTTATATGGGGGACATAAAAGTCGATATCAGGGGAACTTCTGGAGATTTCGGTAGGGGTGTAGTTGCGTAGCAGTCGGGACGTCCCCTTGCAGCTTTTCGCACCCATAGCGCTGCTGGGAGACGTTTTTCATCGAACATTGTGAAGAAAGCGCAGACATTGGCTGAAAACCTGGACGAAGGGCTCCTTTTTGTGGATCAATAGTTCACTGAAATGACGGAAATAACTTGGATAAAACCGTTTCCCCGCGAAAAAAGTCACTGAAAACTGCTTTTTCGGACCCTTTCTCCCTTTCGTCTTCGTTTTCAGACCCCATTTACCCAATCGACGTATAGCCTAGTTCTGACTGCAGGTGGTCGCTGCGGTCATGCGAGAGACAACTGTTCCTTTTTCATCGCGCGTAATGGAAAGCCGCTCCAATTGTGATCGCTTCGTGGCAAAGGTCCTACATCGCTGGGTCGCGGCGACGAAATCCCATGTTTTACTGCGTCGCTACTTGAAGAGCGATTCTCAATGGTCGCTGACCATCGCTCCATCGCGGCCAAAATGGCAGCGATGGAGCGATTGCCAGCGAATGGCACGTTTCGTCTAATGAACGTTGACCCTTTCACATGACAAGATCAGTGTTTACGGGTCGAAACGTGTTATTGATAACTACCAGCCATTAATTTCACTGATTGATTGAATTTCTTCGATCATCCGTGAGGCTATGCACTATGAACAGAATCGCTGCCGCTGCTACATCGCTGCAGCAGCGGGTGTGAAATCGCTGCGATGAAAAACAGCAGCGATGCAGTCAAAACTAGGCTTATGTGAAAGAAAGAGCCGCGTCGAGCCGTGAACTCTCGATCAAATTCCGTTCATCTTTCTGATTTTCAAGGGAGAAAAGGTTGACCGATATTTGCAGAAAAGACATTCATCACTTCATCAACTTCCACTAATTTGTACTATATCACATGTTGATCAATTACTTTCTTTTCTCATTTAGTGAACGGCCGTAACAAAGATCGACTCAACGCCAACCCCCGAATCCAGAAAGACGTTTTCAACTGGCAAAAACTTTAATTTCGGTTCAATTCTAGGACTGCAAACTTCGTGAACGGCCTTATCAAGGTCCTGTTCAGTGACGTAACACGAAAGCAGGAGTTTGGTTAGCACCGCGCACGATGCCTTTAGCGTAAAATCTTCAAGTTGGAATTCTGCCCGGACCCTGTCCTTAACCTTCTTGAATACGTGATTACAAACCATTTTTTTTGAGAAATTATTCATGATTCGGCATCTTCTCCAGTGTACCGGAAATATCCGCCTGCAACATTTCATCACATTAGGAAGGCCTTTTCCACTGAGTAATTCGCGGTTTTCTCAGAAATCTGTCATGCGTTCTGCCGTGCTTCCACTTCGATATTCTCTAAGTTTTCGCGGCTTCTCTAGGGGCCATTCAGTTACCTTCACCACGATCGAATTTGTACCGTTATCCTCATTAGGTTGAATGTATCCATTTCAAAAAAGCACTTATTTGAATGAAATTGCTGAAACACCTCATTATTTTCTGCTGCACTTCCACAATCGCCTCTCATAGCAGCAGTTATGCTTTTTCTCATTGGTGTAGACACTTATTCTGCATTCTTCTTTCTTGACCTATCGAATTATCCTGAAGTGCACGGGCGGATTACGTTAATTCACCACCCGTCAATCGTCATCATTACGATAAATAAGCTATCTTTTCCGTTATGGCATCATTATGACTCAGTGCAGCTCTTCGGTCGGCTACAAAAATCTGTGTGGGCTGCCGTTCGAGTGTTATGCACTCCATTATTGATGGACAGTTTTTTCGCGTTCAATGACAAGTGAACTCCTCCAAATGATAGTGGCCATTTTAAATAAAGTGTACACGGCTGGAATGATTTTTGAGTGTAGATTCCGAACATGGCCTCCGGAGCTGCCTTTGGTAACCCTGGAAGTTATTGGCGTTTCCTGAGCTTTGCGGATACATTTCTGCATTAGGCAATTTTGGGGCTGTTCCTCGAAAAACATCCCAGTTTCAGCTCAAGACATGAATGTAGACACGTATTAAGGATGAGGGACACGAATTTGAGATCTGCCAGTCGTTATTCTGAGGACCACAGTAGGTTATGGTGGGCGTAAGTAATGTATTTAGATGACGTAGCTCACCTTAGTGAATTAAAAACCTTCAGATATACAGCAGACTTATGTTCACCACCTCAAATAATCCCCAGACTTCAAGCGGTCAATCGTGTACCCACCGTAACCTACCTCAATCCTAAGAAAAGACCTCGAATTCGTGTTAAAAGCAGTGTTCACGATAAACGTCAATTGGAGATTATTCGCTATATCGATTGAGTGGTCCCCGGCTAGAACTAAACTGACGTAGAAATTGAGAATAACGCACCAGAAGTACACAAAATCCTTTAGTCTCACCCCGCCTCTTTACTCTCACAGGAACTGTTTGTTCTGCTTGTGCTTCAGCGCTTGTCCCTCTCCATGGCAGGGTCCGCCATCTCAGAAAAATGAAAACATGTTACATGTAATATAAAAGACCTGAATTAATATACATGTAATATAAATTGGCCAATGTATATTACTTGCAAATTATCTCGACCGATGTATGTTACATGTAATAGATTGGTCCCTCGCTTGCAGGCCAAATGTCGCAAGTAATATGTTTTCGATGGTGAAAACATAATACTTGTAACATAAGAGACGATTACAATATACTTGTAATACATCTCCGTCAATGTAAGTTACATGTGAATTATCTCTACTCAAGTAAATAACATGTAGTATAAGTGTAACATAATTCAAATATCCCAAAACTGAGGGCCCATACTGAACACCTTCTGCGAACCCGCACAGCATACGGGCCGCCTCATAGCTTAGCCATGAGCGCAGGCCCATTGCATTGACTTTCGACACGGTGGTCACTTGCCTCGGCCGAGTCGTTGATCTACATATCGCTCCTCATGATCTCTTTTAATCGTGTGGAGGTTTAGAGGGAGCGACATACAATACTTTTCAAACAAGCTTAAATCCACTGCTTCTTGTATGGAGCTGTGGGATCCAAGCTTGCTGCTTCAATCATGAAGAAGCGAGATTTAAGCTCCTGGAATGTCCAAGAGAACTTAAAGCTTGCTGATTCGTACCTGAAGCAGTAGCCAGGAACTTGCAGCTCCAACCCTTAACGCATCGAGCTTGAACTTGTACCTCTAATTAAGTTACATGAAATATAAGTGTATGTTACATGTAATATAAGTGTAGGTTACATGCGATATAATATACTTGAATGTCTCAAGTATCTTACACTTTATATTACATGTAGCATGTTTTCATTTTTCTGAGATTGTGGTTTGTTGGCGCCATTTAGCTCGATCGTGCTCCAACGCTGCTTCGGACGGCCTTTAGGCCGTTTTCCCGCAACATCGAGATTGGAAGCAACGCTGCAAACGGAATCGCTGCTAGCTCGAAGAGTGTGGCCATACCATCTCATGGGAGATTCACGTATGTAGCTTGATCCGGTTGGCACCGAACCGCTCTCGAATGGCATCATTCCGCACGCGATCGAGGCGCGTTAGGCCAGCCGTCCATATCAACCTCTTCGTTTCCATCACGCAGAGGCGGCGCTCTGCCTCCTTCGTTGCAGGCCAGCACTCGGCACCGTTAAAGGCAGTGTCCACCAATTCTAACGTTGAAAAAACTAAGAAAAATGAGCTTGGAACGGTCCCAAAGTTGGACACCCGTCAGCTCGTCACACCCAGAAGCACTTTCCACGCCCACCGACGTGGATAAATGAATGCTCGAGATTGTGAGATGAGCGATGATTTCCGATCAATAGCCCCGTTCTTCCCTTCGTTCTCAACTCCTCTCTTTACTCACGTCAGCTCGCATACATCGGCTGCAAAAGACGGAAGTTACAAGCCTCGGACAACTTGTCCACCATGCTTTCCTAGCTCAATTTTTGAGGGACCATAACTCCGTTCCTAGAAGGTCTTGTACGATTTCAAAAACGTCATTGGAATCAGCATGGGACAGTCTTCAAGATAGGCGGGAAATCAGAAAAACGATTCCCATTGTGGACACTGCCTTTAAAGGCAGCATACACGCTCGCAAGCATAGTCGAGATAATAGCATAGATAGGTCCGCACGGTCCGTACTATGTCGTCAACGACGTTTGAAGCGCTGAACACTGTCCAGGATGACAATATTTGACAATGTTTGAGCAATCTTGCCTTCCACGCCCGTATTTTCACACCCCTTCGAGTAACAGAATGAGAATCGATACTTGAGCAAACGTGTGATAACTTGAGAATGATAGCACTATAAAAAGGGAGTGCAGTATAGAAAAAACTCGATTTACCTCAATATAACATGTTTGTGCACTGATAAATCCACTTTCGAGAATGCAGCCAAAGCAGGCGGCACCTCTCGAAAGTGGAGGATCAATCAGTATGCACAAACAGGTTATATTGAGGTAAACCAAGCTATTTCTCTCGTGCACTCCCATTTGATAGTGCTATCATTCTAAGTTATCACACGTTTTCACAAGTATCGATTCTTATTCTGTTACTCGAAGGTGTGAAAATACGGGCGTGAAAGGCGAGATTGCTCAAACATTGTCAAATATTGTCATCCTGACAGTTTTCAGCGCTTCAAACGTCGTTGATGACATAGTACGGGCCGTGCGGAACTATCTATGCTGTTATCTCGACTATGCTTGCGAGCATGTATGCTGCCTTTAAGCGTCACAGGTCGAATCACACTTCGGTAAATCTTCGACTTTAGGTTGTCGGATATGCTGTTGCCGCCCATGACGCCCGACGTAGAACGCCATTTCAACCACGCAGAGTTTACGCGAGCAGTGATCTCTTGATTGTTGTAGCCATGAAATCTTTTGTGGACCCGTCCCTTGCAATTTTCTACTCTCTATTGCTCCGTTATTTCCTTGGGTCCCTAACTAATCCTGCTTTGCAAGAAACATTTTTCTATTTTCAATTGACTTAATATCACGCAGGTGACAACCACCATGATACGTGCATCCACCCGGAAAACTAGCCCATGTTATAGAATAATGTCACAGAAATGCGACGTTTTAATGCGTTTCTCGCCGTTTCTTCGTCATTTCGGTAACACCTGGAGGCCAACGCATTTTTATGTGAGAAATTCGGGGGACGAAAAATCATTTCGAATTCTGCCTTTAACCCATTTACGACCACGCCTAATTTTGAGTGACTGCACGTTCGGACCTTGTGAAATACTGCGTTACCGTATAATGTGTCCCACCGGTGGGACATGCTGGCTTGAACAGCGTCCCACGGGCAATTGCTTTCAATTTTTTGTGCCTATATTGTACCTGGAAACGATGATCGAACAGCATCAGAGTTTGAGCTTACAAGATCCTTTCGTTATTGAGAAACAATTACTCGAAACCAAAACGGGGTCAACTGAGCTGCAACGCCTTCAGAAAAGTAAACGAGTTTCAAACGATAGATTTCTAATAAGAAACCTGAAAGCTAGCAATAGAAAAAAAGAAATCATGAGTTGCCTCTCGAGTTATTTTACAGCCGTTCTCTCCTCTACGTCAGCCCACCTGATCTTAGAATAGTCCACGTATGCTGTTGCATTTGACCTACTTATGGACCACGAGGTTTTCATTCAATTCTTGGGTAGGTCAGTATATTGATCATGTGTAGGTTCGAAATTATTTTCTTGTGGCGGAGAAATCGATTTTTGGGTCCGAAGTGGAAGTCAGCGCGTGTCCCACCGGTGGGACACGTGGTCGTGAATGGGTTAATAAAGGCACTCCGCTTTTCAGCATGAATCTGATATCCTCGCTCAGTGTTATAAATGGACGAAGTTTGGAATTTCAAATTAGATTAATAACTCAGAAAGGCCTTCCACAGTGTGAGCTGATGACGTCCACTGCCGGCAGTATGAACATATGACGCTAGTGAACAGGTTCGTGATTGGAGCTCACGTAGGTAGTCACGATTTCTCACGATTTCCTCGTGAAATTTTCCGATCTTCCTAGATAAGTTTGGCATCAATGGGTTGCGCCGAAGAGGATGGTTCTCTTTGAAAAGTAGGCTGGAGCACTTTAAAGCCTGTCATAAGCGCTTTCGTTGCCAACTTTGCCCATTTCGCCCCTTTTTCCCCACAATAGCTGTGGTTCTGTACTTGTCCTTATCATTCTTTCACCGATAATTCATGAAAAATACCAAGCTTTCAATGCACATATTTGGATGTTAGCATCCTCCAAGCTAAATAGAATTAATCACTTGGCATTTGTTTCTTTTAATGCATGATTCTTACATGACGTGGGCAGGCTGATCCGATGGGACGGCTGATCCACGCAATTTTCTGCCACTTCCTTAACATTCCTTATTATGAAAAACCCAACGCTCACGTTTTTTGCATGAAAAGACATTAGGAAACTCTTTCATTGTGAACACTGCTGAACACAGAATTACTTGATCGATATTAAGGCCCGATCTGAGTCTTCTCTCTGAAAGGTGCGGCATCATGGAGGGGATCATACAGCACCGCATGAAAGCCACCTCGACTTCCAATGGCGGAACTCTAATCGGGTCTGACGATAAGGGGAAGCGCTCAGCCAACGACGGAAAATATTGTAAGTGGAGGCAGCTCTGGAGGAGGTCTCGGGCTTTCACGTCCGAAAATCGTTATGGGAATGTTCATTTCACTTGAAATGGCCGCTATCACTAGAAGAAGTTTCACTGTGATGCCTAGTCCTCGTACTCCTTCTCCTTACCTTAATATGTTTTTTCCATGCAGGTGCGAAACGTATGGCGATGTTTCTCATATAATTCCTTGTTTTCAGCGGGCAGGCAAGGGTTTACACACTCAGGTAAATGCGAAGTTGAAGCATTTTATTTAGTTATCAGGGTTGTTCTACAGTAGACAGCTACATAGCCTAACGACCACCTCTCAAGCTTACCAAGAATAGCTACGGACATAACATCGGCATGGATCCTGAAGAGACTTTGCGTCCCCCATTGGAGGTTGGCGCAAACTCGGTGCACCTATGTTATAACATATGGCACCGAGTTTGCGCCAACCTTCAGCAGTGAACGCGAAGTCTCTTCAGAATCCACGACGACCTTAAAAACTTTCGCCCTTTGTTGGGTAGCATTGATTTCTAAAATCCTATTGTAATCAACATAGATTATTCTCTCCAACATCCAATCATTGTTCTCAGATCCCAAGCGAATGCAGGGAAAATCCGCATAAACTTGGAATCCACACATACCAACCCCTTCCTGAACTCCATCAATCCTATCAACACGTGGAAACTAAGTCCAAAGGCCAAATTAAATCGCTGTCGTGGAGCGTATACCACTAACGGGCTCAAATTATCCGCACCTGCAGTCTAATCAGATCAGACAACGTGGAAACATGGACTCACTCCGTCCTACTAAGCCACGCCGGTGACTGCTTCTGCTGTTTTCTACAAATATCTACGAATATTCTGAAACTAGTCGCAAGCCCAACTGAATACGTGGTGAGATGAACCTTGCCAGACGACACGCACAACACAAAGTCGAGAAGGTCACGAAACCATGGAAACTGTGAGCATACTCATTTTCTTAGCTGGAATCTTATGGGGAAAACGGACAGTGCAGGTGGCAGCGTAATGGTATATACATCAATTAAACATGGGCAAGTGCATTTTGAGAACTTGCTCAACCAGCGCCATTTCTTCGCCTGCTTTCCAACGTGCACGTCTTGCGCTCAGTGCAAATTTAAGTTCAATTTACCGAAAAAAATTTAAAATTGGTAAATCTCCACTTTTCGCGTTCCCTTATTTGTCTCGCCTCCCTGATTTAAATGTTCATCCCACATCAAAGTTTCATCTCGTTTTCCTTTTAGTTGATTAAACAATTTACCATCGGATGCTCTTGATTTCGAGGCTCACTGATGTTCCGGGGTCGCATCTGTTCTCAGGTTTCAGTTGATTCATTTACTTATTCGAATATTTATTCATTTGTTTATTTTTTCTTCATTTCTTTAGTCACGTATTTACTCAGTTTTTATTTATTTATTTGTGCGTTTATACATTTATTTTTTCACTCATTTGATCATTCATTCTTTACTTATTTATTTATTTATTTATTTTTTATTTACTTAATTATTTATTTATTCGTTCAGTTACGTTCCAAATTTTCAACAATCTATCATTTCATGTTCGCACTAGGCTGCAAGTCCAGACACGCTGACACCATAGAAGTGCAAGGCAGTCATGGATAAATGAAACCCGTCAGCGTATGGATTTGACTCCATGCTAACGATTGACATAGGGCTACCAACTTCTTATCTTACATTAGTTTCGATGATCACTGCCTCCAGGTCGCGTCCATGGCGAACAGAATAATGCACAGCACGTTTAGAGCACTGTCAACTACCCATGCAAACGTACTGACTGGGGTATATAAACCGTGCATACGTCCACGTATGGTACTGTGGTCTTTAATCCACACAAAAAGGGACCCATCGATGCGCTGGAGAAAATCCAGAATACTTTCACACTTGAAGTTTTCTTCAGGACATCATGGTTTCAAACGAATCGCAACGTGTGCCATGCCACCAGAAACGCTAAATTGAGACCACAAAGATCAAGATATGGTTTCCGTTTTCGATTCAGTCTGACGCATGGACCAGGCGGCTGGCCATGCGGTTTGGCGGCCTTGCGCACGGGGTGATCTACCGTCGCAGCCCCGTCTATTCATCCGACTAAAATGATTGCGTGAACTCTATATATCTAAAGTAAAATAAAATAGAAACTGTAATAATAAAGAGGAACGAATTTTTGAACAAATTCATAATCAATAAAAATTTATGAATAAAACGCATTGAATCATTACGTGAAGCTGGTTCCCCTTCATGATGCATTACACCTGATTCTCGCTAACAATCTGAGTTTTTGTGCGAGTTCGCTTCACGAACTTACAGCAATCTTATTGGTATCGTGGCAACTTTATATTACCATAATACTATCGACTATAATACTATCGAGATTTTTTACTTACAACTGATTTTATCCGATTGTGTAATTTTATGTTCTCTCCATTCAATTTTGTTGAAGAGTGTGAGCATATACAGGGTGCGAGAAAATTACGTGCACCAAAGAAAACGCTATAGCATGATTTTTTCTCAAATAACTTATAGCAACATTTATTTTCCTAACAACTAGAACAATAAGATTTAACAATCACAAGAGGTTCTCGAATTGGCTCCCATCAGCTTCAGGGATGTGCGTAATAGAAATTTTGTAATTCGTTAGTCGTTAGTCGTTCAACCGGCCAAAACCATCGTTAGTGGTTAGTCGTTAGTCGTTAAAAATCTAGGCTCTGAAGATAAGCACGGTTGAGCTAGAAAAAAGTTCTTATGAATAGAAAAAGCAAGGCGTGAAGAGATGTATATTTTCCAAAACATTCATGGTAATTAAAGACACAAATCACTCCTTGTTAGAGAACTTAGTTCAAACTGCAAACCTACATATACTTTACTTACTTACTTAATCGGTTGGCTTTCGCCTGACGCGGTCATTCCGCATCTTCATCGAGGTGTGCCGTCCTAGTAGTCAGCCGTGTCCATTTGTCACGGTCCTCAGCCACAATTTGAACACAATCCATCCATTGATCACTATTCCACTTCCTGCGAAGTAAAACATCGCGCCTGAATTGCCTTTCAATGCCGAGTGATTTCAAATCCTCCTTCACCACATCCGTTCAAAACTTTCGCCTACGTCCAGGCGGCCGTTTCCAGACAGGACTTGGAAGCATTCTTAGAGCGCGTTGAACGAGACGATCTGGCGGTCTTCTTAAAATATGCGCCAACAGACGAAGACGACCTTCCGTTGCCGCTTGATATGGCATTGGGAGATGTTGGCACCTCCCTCGTGGGAAACGTAGATGTAAGGCGTCAATCTCGTTGTAGAGATCTTCGTTGTGGCACATCCGCGGCCAGAAATATCCGAGCAAACGTCTAAACAGCTTCCTCTCCGTGAAATCCAACCTTTCTATCTGCGTCTTCGGTGCTGCCCACGTCTCCGATCCGTACATCATGATAGGGCGAATAGCGGATAAGTAGACGCGCAACTTGACTTCCTTCGCGATGGGGGTAGACCACAAACAGTTCGTTAGAGAATTTAATGCAGACGTAGCTTTCGCACATCGTTGTTGAATATCCGTTGCATAACTACCATCGTTCTTCAGCAAAGAGTCCAAATAACAGAAATCGTCCATCAGTTCGATACGTTGTCCGTCCACACAAACTCCCGTAGAAGGCCTCTGAGAGACCCACATCTGCTTGCATTTGTCCGGACGAAGACGAAGTCCATAGGCTGAGGCATACTTCGAATTGAGGTTCACAATCCATTGCAGTTTTGCGTTGTTTTCAGCGAATAACACAATGTCATCGGCGTACTCCAGGTCGACAAGGGAGCGTCCTGATGGTGTTAGGATCACGTCCGCAGGAAACTGTTCTGCAACTCTACGCATGATGTCATCAATGGCAAAGTTGAATAGAAAAGGTCCTGCTACAGCTCCTTGCCTTACTCCTGTTCTCACCTCGAAAGCTGACGTAAATCCGACAGGCGTACGAACTGCTGCTGTTGTTCCTTTGTTCATATCCTCGATTAGTCCAACATACTTTTCCGGGACTCCATCGGCTCGCAAAGCGTTGAGCAATCGATCACGATGAGGAGAGTCGAATGCGGCTTCAAAGTCCAGAAAGCAAGCTGTAATGGCTTCGAATACCGCTGCCACGATTCGATTACTCTTCTCACAACGAACACTTGGTCGATGGTCGATCTTCCAGGTCGAAAACCGGCTTGCTCCTCTCTGGTCGTTTCCTCACGATGTTTGATGAGTCGCTCGAGAATGATACGTTCTAAAACCTTGTACATGACACGGAGCAGAGAGATTCCTCTGTAGTTCCTGGGATCCGTGACGGATAGCTTTTTGTGAAGAGGTACGATGATCGCATGTCTCCACGAATCGGGTATCCTTTCGCACATCCATATGGCACGGATGGTGTTGGTCATTTCACGAATCCCAGACGGAGGAAGAGCTTTCAGCATTTCAGCAGTGATGTTGTCATCTCCACCTGCCTTTCCATTCTTCATTTTCCGGACACAAATCGAAACTTCAGCCTCAGTCAGCGGTTCCTCACTGACATCGTAATGTGCTCTCTGAACATGCGGCAGCTCTGGTACTGACGGCGCTGGACGATTCAGTAGTGAACTGAAGTAATCCTTCCATAATGGCAGCGTCGCATCACCAACTGAAACTCCATTGGTAGTGTTGAGGACAGCAGAACATCTCTTCATCTTGCCGCTATACTGTCGTAACAACGCGTAGGCTTTCCTCGGATTCTTCTCCTCCCAAGCCTTCTCAAACTTCTTAGCTCTACACGTCCATTCTCGTTCGCGCTCACTTTGAAGCTGCCAACGCAACTTCCTCCTGAGACGCTTCTCCTCCACGGAGTTTCCTACAGTTCGGAAAGCACATACTCTGTTGTAGGTAGATGTTGTTTCTTCTGAGACGTAGGCGAATTTCTTCTTAGGCTGTACAACCGGGAGTGCCTCTTTCGAAGCGTCCTGGATGCACTTGACAAAAGAATCCGCGTCGCAAAGTTTCTTCTTAGTCCGTACTCCAATATGAATAGAAACGCGCTGTCGGAATTTCCTTCTGCATTCTTCATCCCTGAGACTTGTCGTATCAATCCTCTGGAGAGGCTTAGCCCCTCGCTTCCTCTTATGAATCCTCGCAGTGAAGTTCAACAGAACTGGACGGTGATCCGAATCGAATGCGACATCCCACACAGCTCTAGATCTTCGAATGTCCGATACTGGAATATTCCTCGTCAGAACATAGTCGAGCTGTAGTTTCAAAGTTGTCATCTTCCGCTTCCGCTGCTCTTCTGGAGATAGCTGGGTTGGTCCCTGCCACGTAAGCTGATGGCGGCGATGATTCCTCGTGAATGTCGATGCAATAATCAGACCATTGCGTTCACACAAGTCGACAAGGCGGTAGCCATTGTCCGATGTTTGCTCCACTGGGAAGAACCATTTACCGAGTACTTCGGAATCCTGATCAAGTCCCATCTTCGAGTTTGCGTCGATTCCCACCACAACAGCATGTTGACAAGGTATCCTAGTCAGCAACGTATTGAGTTCCTCGTAGAAGGCATCCTTGGAATTGTCTTCGGCGGTTTCGGTGGGCGCATGATCACTCACTATCCACAGATTGAATCCTCTGTGATCCCGCAGTCTCACAAATGCATTCCTACACGACGTTGAGCCGAATTCCTCGATCATACCATTGTAGTCCTTCCTTACAGCTATCGCACAGCCTCCCACTCTCCTATCATCAGCGTCACCACAGTAGATGACGTACTCTCCGACGTTGATGACTGGTCTATCCTTGAGGCGAGTTTCCTGCAAAGCAGCAAACGGTGCATGGAAGTAGCTCAGAAGATTGGACAACGCAGATTGTTGGATATCACTCAACAATGACCGGCAATTCAGGGTGGCAAAATTGTGGCTTGTGGCCAAAGACTCCATGAACTCCCTAGGTACGGATCCTAAGGTGTTATGGACCAGAGGCCTTAGTGTGCCGGACGGCAACACCTTTATGCAATGTGCGGGATGCTTTCGCGATATAGTTGTGCACGCTATATCGCTCGAACGTTCCCTGTGTACACTCAAACGTCTGCTGGGTTCAGTAGAAGCAGGGGCACCAACGAGCAGGTACCAACAGACTTGTATACACACCCCCAACTTGTATACATATACATAATTTTAAATATGCACGAAAGCCTGATACTTGAGAGTGTGTGTTTATCGATTTTTGTCATTTTTTCGGTATGAAAATAAACAATATGGGAAACTGAGAAAATCTTTACTCTTCGCATTTTTCAGTGCAAAATTTGCCATTCTGAGCTCTGTGATGTTGTTTGAGATCTACCCGGTGGTGGCAACACGGAGAATAGCACCGACTTTGCACTAATTGGTATATGCTCAGCGTCGCGAGCCGAGCGCTTGCGTGGTTTAGAGCTTGTTCCCATAATGGGGAAAACCGGAATAAATTAGAACCCAAGTTAAAATTTCACCCCTGAGAGGTTCCAGCACCACTTTACGGAAACACCATATCGCGAATTTATGACTGAAAATCGAAGGACGGCACCCTATACAATCCAATCATCGGATACAAATCCCGTCGTTGGGCAGTTGTGGCCTCTGATAGTGCCCTCTGCGAAAATCTCCGCTGGAGCCGGTCAGTGCCGGAACCGGTTCAGTAAGCCTACCATAAAGTAGCGCGACCGACACGAAGTCGCATAAATGCTGCTCCTAACCTTGCGCAACGTTTGGTTGGGGTTTTAATATGGGGGTTCCAATACTGCGAAGCTGTGTCAGTAGATATAATAAACACTGGAAGCTACGGTTATATTAAACCATTCAACTATGTAAAACAACTAACAGGGCAATATGTATCAATCCTGGTGTAAGCCTTGGGTTGGAGCGCGATTTGAATGACTACTGACTTTCTAACGAATTTTGGGATTGCTTACGAAAGTATTTTCAATTTCGTTAGTCGTAAGTCGTTAGTCGTAACACCTAAAAAGCCCGTTAGTCGTTAAAATCGTTAGTCGTTAGTCGTAATTACGCACATCCCTGATCAGCTTGTGTGCAGGCGGCAGATCGTCTCTTTACGGAATCGACTGTGCGCCGCAGGTTGCCTACGTCTAGATTGTCCCATACGTATTTCAGTCAAAACTTTGCGCAAGTCGTCCGAATTTCGCACTTTTCTATTCCTTAGATCCTCCTCCATATGACCCGAGCAGAGAAATCCAGAGGGTTAAGATCCGGACTGTTTGATTGGGTAAAAATCTTCTGTCGGAAATAAACCAGTTTTGGCCCCCAAAAAGCTAATTGTCGTTTTGGCTCCGTGAGCCGGAGCCCAGTCCTGCATGAAGATCATATCTCGATGACTTTGCTTCCATGGGAGAACTGCTCTCGTAAGAATCTCATCTTGATAGACTTTAGACTTAAAGGCATCGTACGCGCAGAACACCGTGTATTATTTTTCATGTTTTTGTGTAGCTTGGCCTCTCTAGTGAACGGAAATGTCGAAGAGGCCCATGAAAAACCTTCATTTGTGAAGAAAAGTCAATCGGAACACATTGTGAATATAAATTTGAATTTTGCGCAGAAATGATTTTTGACGTTTTTCTGCCTTCGGAGACCTCGTCACTATGATTTTCGATGTTTTTCTGCATGTGGAGTTTACGCCGTAACTGTTTTTCATGTTGTTCGACGGCCGCATCAGCATTCTATCAAAAAGTGCTAGATGACTGGTAAAAACTGGTGGCGAATCCTCATCCTTGAAGCCTTCCAACCTCAATGCCCTAAGTTTTCGACGCGCCAAAGTTTACCCTCTATAAAACGTCGTAATTCACTTCATTCGAGGCGCGAGCGGCGCGCGCGACGCCTCTGCCTCCGTCTGCCCCCGCTCTCTCACTGTCTCTAACCTCCGCTCCGCACCAGCATGAGTAGGAACCATGTGAATTTCGCCGTTTTACAGCCAATACCAGTGTAGTCTATCGGGCTCAATCATGAAATTGAGCCTAAGAAATGGAAATTGGTTTTCAGCGCGGACGATGCCTTCAATTAAAATTGTATTTGAAGCTACGCGCACGTAAATTTCTCACATCCCGTATATATGTAATACAATGGCGTCGCTCACACATTGTCAATTTTTGAGCATCGGTTCCCCTCCTACTGACCAACACGGGTTGTGAGCTCCGATTTTCAATCGGGACGCTGCTTTGCGAAGGTACACCTACGAGGTTGTGATATTTAGCAAACAGGCCCCACAAAACACCGAAACTTTGAAGAAAAGCCCGCTGACAAATCTCGGAACATCCAACTATGTACCTTTCTTCACGCCTATTCTGGTGTGTTTTGTGTAATACACAAACGTCGAAAACTTGAACGTTTTTGATGATTTACCTTCTTGAACTTCTTAGGCTGTAATCTTTTTGCCTTTTGGGAACTTTCTAAAAATAAGAAGCTTTCAATACCTTCTTTCGAATGCGAGGGTGACCAAAAATCATTGAATGATCAAACATTGTCGTGCGCTTCTGTTCGTCATTCTAGGTGATCGAGTGTTGCTTTGAGGGAGCTGGGTTGTATAAAAATTTAAGAGCTTTGCCTGAATCAGAATCGCTGACCCTTGGGTTGATTATTTCTTTTGACCTTTCCATTGTCAAGAGTTCTCCAAAAACAAGAAACTTCCGAAATACATTCTAGAAGGCGAGGATCTCTTTAAATAAGGTACATAGAATTTTGGACTTCCACAGCCTGACGGAGGCGCTTTTGCTTCTTGTGCTAGATGATCGACCGGGAAAACGCCTGTTCAGACCACGAGCAGTTTTCAAGAGGCTATAGCATTATTAATATGCAGCACTGAGGTCTCAAGCGTTGCAAACTATCTCCACTTGCTTCAAGCATTGGATTAAGAAGAAAACCCAAATGTGATCTGCTTTCAAGGGAACTTAAAAGCACAGTCCAACATCAGCGGAAACTGCTTACTTGGACCATGGCCTCTAGCAGCCTTGCCACATGAGAGACCTCAGTTCCTTCAAATAAGAGAGAAAAAACAAAGGAAAAGTCTGTCCTGCCCCCAATATCCCCAAAACAGGACCGAGCGTTCCACTCAGGGCTGGGCACACGTCCCGGTTAACCCCAAGGGGGTGCATATAGGACATTGCAGAGAGGGCAAAGGGAGCTGCCTAAATCGAGTACCCCAGAAGAAGAGACAAAGTGCCTGTTTTTCCGATTTTCAGCAAAAAAATTGGTAGACATGTACATATTTCTTTTGATTTGTCGTATCTTCTTCTCCGCTTTTTGGGGAGAATACTCATAGAATACAGATTTTCGATAGATGTGCGGGTTGTTTTTGCCATAATTATTATGTTCTGTCGAACATTTTAACGAAACCCGAGTTGTCCCCTTCTGTAACGCTGCGATCCGTCGACTTGCGTGTGATATGAGACTTTTCCGCAGCTACGCAGCTCACACTAGAATGGGCGCGCTCACAATAATAATAAAAAATTGAAATATGTTATAAAACGGGGAGGAGAAAGGGAATCAAGCTAAAGGAATTGGAAGCAGGCAACGCTAGGATACTCTGAATGTAGACATTCTGGAAACGCAATGTAAATTTTGAAAAATTAGAGAGCGGGTAATTTTTTGGATTTGATAGGGTTATTCAAATGAACCTAACATCGACATGGATCGTGAAGAGACTTCGCGTTCACTGTCCAAGGTTGGCGCAAACTCGGTGCCATATGCTATAACATATGTAGGTGTACCGAGTTGGCGCCCACCTTCAACAGTGAACGCAAAGTCTCTTCACGATCCATGCCGATGTTAGTTGATCAAAACCGTAAATAAACATGAGAACTAAGAGCATTTGAAGGAAGAGGATAAACTGGCGAACATCTTAGTATGAAAAGTTTCGATGTTCAATGTGATTCAAGGACCTTACATCCCGTCCCGGTTTTGTCCTGGTTTGTAATTACGGTACCGTGGCGAATGGGGCGCTACCGTCTCTGTCTGCGTTTCCCTGTGTCTACCGCATACGTAGAGATGCTTGATTGCGAAACTTCCATGGTTATCGATGAAACCCCGACAGTTACTCTCAGACGTTCGCCGTTGTCTACAGGACGTCGATCCGCCCAGAACGAGTCACCGCTGTAGAACAAGCAGCTCTACGCGGGGCCGTCCCGCTGTGCTGTTGAGCAGGGGGCGACGGGCTGTTAAACAGCTCATCGACCAGCAACCCCACCGACTGCTAAAAATCGACGCTGACCGAGTTGTTGTCCACAGGACGACAATTTGGGATGTCTGTGGCAGTGCAGGTCGATGGGCTGTTCTACAGAACATTCGCGGGAGGGGCGGTGGCAGCGTCCTTCAATCGACGTATCACAAAGATTGTGCCGTCCGAGTTCTCCTTATTGGTTATATGAGATTTGGAATTCGTTCTCTTTTTTGATGATGCTGTAGACTTCTATAGTAAATCTTCTCATTTTTTGATTACGTGAAATCTGTGATTCTTTTTTTAATAACGTCTTTCCGCGGAAGGGGTGTTGGTGACATGCCGAGAGGTGCACCTCGTGGAGTTCCCCGTGATAGACCCGAAGGTTTCCGTGGTTTACGGAGCTTTTAGCAACTGCCTTCGTGAGCAGATTTTGGTTTTTTTTTATCCGTTCATGTGTGTCATTTGCGTCGTTTTTAGTTGTTTGTCAGGAATCTCTGATTATTCGTGATGTTTATTTACCCTAATTCCCATCCACGTTGTCACTACTCGAGGAAAGGTAAATGAAGCGAGATGAAAAAAATTGTAGATAAAAAAATAAGCGTAGTTAGCCGATATCACCTTTTGTGGTTTACAAGGGAAGCCATTTTAGCGTAGTTCGGGATCAGCGAAATGGAGCACCTTTCGAGCTCAAGAATTTGCCGCAATCAATGCGTGTCAAATATGTATGTATCCAACTCGAGTGACCACGCCCATAGAAAGGGTGTGTTGCAGGGACACGTGCTCCAAACAGCAGCACGTGCTGCAAACTTTTAAGCTAGGAGCACGTGTTGCAAAATTTAATCGCAGGAGCACGTGCTGCAAGCTAGTCCAGCGTTATCGTAGCAGCACATCGGCACACCGTCATGCAACTCACCCAGCTCGCAGAGCACCATCTTGGGCCGCGACTGGTTGAATGAGGTCTCCAGCGGCTGAGCAAGCAGAGCACCGCAAACTCGTGTGATTGAACCAGCGAGGCTGCCGGCATCTGTGTCCCGCCTCAAGAGTGTGTCGTATTCTTTCCTCTTTGGGAAATCTTTTTTTCATCTAGTTGAATGTGTATCATGCACGCGTTGAAAGTTGTATCTGTTGGGGCACGTGCTGTAATTTGAAACAAAATAAGAGCACGTGCTCCCCTTGCAGCAGGTTCCCTGACTGTGCTCCTAACCGCCTTGTCTTCGAGTTGAATGCATATTCGGCGCGCATGGAATGCGGCGATAATCTGGGAGAATGTTCTTGCTACTAGTAGCGAAAAATGTGAGTAACTCCGGCATAATCGTAGCCTGCTTGGACTCACTCTGAAAGAGGTTATGAGCGTTTTTAAAGCTTCGCGGCAAGGTAAGTGTACCCACTATGGAATTTTTAAGGTGTTTTTTTATTTTTCTCCGGATATTGCTAAAAACATGTACTGCTGAACACGAATCTGGTACTCGCTTGTCGGAATTTTAAGGTTCACTGTAGGTTACGGTAGGTGATATGGTATTTAGGAGGCAAAACTTAATAGTTCGAAAATAGACAAATGGACGTCGAATTCGTATTCAGCACCCCAAATATCTCCTACATAGAAACTTTGAGACAAATCTGTTACATTGACCGAACTACCGTGTACCCACCGTAATCTACCGTAAGCTGTCAAAAATCGATAAGCGGAACTCAGATTCGTGTTGAGCGCTTTAGATAAACCCCCCAAAAAAACGATTTGAGCCACATCTGTTGTCACATTCCAGAAATCGTCGAAAGTCCATTTTCCCGTCAAATTATTCTGCCGGTGGCAAGCTTTCAACAAATTTAGTCGAAAACTTAGGAAAAACCACGAATAAACCTCAGATTCGTGATCAGCACCCCAAATCACCCCCCAGGGTGAATTTTAAGTCAAATCTGGAAAATGTTACTTCAACGCTTTCTGTACCCCGTAATTGATATAACTGAACGCTGAACCGAATCCGTACATGTCCAAAACGCTATCAGTCTGCACATAGCTCGGAGAATGCGCTGTCGCCCAAACTTTGTCTAGGGGGCTGTTTCGGGTCCTGAACATGATTATGAGATCCGTTTCCGGATTTTCATAAAATTAATGCGTTTTTTCGAGGGTGCAATAGCTACAAAAATCAGAGAAAAAATCTGCTTTAGCGTTTTCCATAGAATCTAGGCAGCTGCAAAGGGCATATTTGGACTCTACGTTCAAAATTGGTTCTAGAAAAGTAATCTGGAATGGTTGGTATGACTCATAGTAAATCACTTGTAAGCATAAGGACGTCATTATTAAAATAATGTAACGTCGGCATGGATCTTAATGAGACTTTGCGTTCACTATTGAAGGTTGGCGCAAACTCGGCGCCATATGCTATTACGTAGGTGAACCGAGTTTGCGCCAACCTCCAAAGAGTAACGAAAAGTCTCATTAGAATTCACGCCAATGTTAATTTTTTCTCTAGAAAATTTGTTTGAGAGGGTCCAATTTCTCTGTTATAGTTAGATAAGAACCGAAATGAAGAAAATCGAGCCTCCTTATCAAGTTTCGAAAGGAGGCATACCGCGGTTTAAGGGGTGACGTCATAAGGTGGCTGATGCTTCACTGGGATGGTAATATCAGGTCTACGGGATGTTCATAGGATGTGAACGCGGAATCGGGGACGGAGACCCTCCTCCGACGGGATGTCTACAGCAAACGCGTTTCCGCGGATAGGTTGTCTACGGCACCAAGAAGGGGGGCGACGGGCAGTTCTCGAAGGGCGATCCCTGCCCTTTTTGGATGTCTACAGGGAGCATTGCGTGAGGTGACATCTCATTCGTGTCCTGTGGACAACGGCGAATGTCTGAGCTATACCACTGGATAGCTCTCATCGAAGTCACCTTTGAAGTGAGTTATTCAAAAAAGACGCGGAAACCCGACCCCGCTCGCTTTCTGACCAAATCCTACGAGCGGTACTTAACCTAGCTAAGTTTGGGGGGGGATGCAGATTAAAAATCGCCATTCCGGGACGTGTGCCACTCCGAAGGGGAAAGTATGAGTTCTGCAAACGGAAAATGGTGTATTCGGCGAAGCTCAAGGGCAACATGTACAGTGGCAGAGTTCTTGGTTTTCTTTTCGGGGCGTGGTATCCTGCTTTGGCAAGGTGGTTACAGGCTGTGCTCCGATTAATATTGGGTTGATGCATAATTTTAAGACGCTTATATCGACGCGTTTTTCATCCGTGAAAAGTAGCACTCTCTGAAACAGAAACAGGCATAATTAGTTTCTTCAGAGATTTTTATTTGAGGGTTCTGTGGGGACTTTTTCCTATTAACCTCTTCCTAATGGACTTACCTACACAAAGACGTCGAAAACTATAATACGATTTTTTATCGCTAACACTGCTTTTGAGCGAATATCAGCAAAAAAGAGGATGTCTATGTAACTTTGCACTACACTATACGGATCACTGAATAAAAGTATTTAACCTAGTACAACGATGTGGCTACGAATTTCGAATAATGAAGTGCATTGAAAACTCTGTTAGATATAGACTAGTGAGCACCTCTGACGCCAACAAATTTCACTTCCTGTCGGGGACGCGCGGGCGCCTTTTTTCTCTGGGGAAAATTCCCTTTCAATAGGCACTTATTCATCCTGCGTAGGCAACACATGTGAGGGTACTCTGGTTTCGTATATTTCTGAAGTCATTTCATCCAAGTCACCGTTCGAATTCCACCTATCTCAATGTTTTTTCTTGCTGTATAGTACGGAGTCTCTGAGAAAATCTGTGGTGACGGCACCGCAATGCGGCCGTGTAGGTGCCTTATAGGCACCTACATGGGGTCATTGCGGTGCCTTCATTACAAATTGCCCTGCCTGCACGCAAATAGCGAAGTAGGCTCCGCAATCGCAGCTCGTTGAAGAGCCGATTGCCGCGTTGGCTGAGCGTTGACACCGCGTAGGTGTTTAGTACTCGAACGATTTGGTATTTTAGCTTCTCAAAGCCATACGTAATCCAAATAAAATTTCATGCTAATCAAACGCAAATTACAAACACCTAGCTTCGATACTTGAATGCAGAAGTCCTCACCCATTTCAATCGGGCAATAATTCAGTTTATGTAGTCTTCATGACAGCTGCGTTAAAATTGACAGAATCTTACGAGAACCGTTAACGCTATGCAAATGACTACAGATTTTAACCGTTATGGTTTTCGCTGCTATGTCAGAATTCGAGCCTCAGAATCGTTTTGTTCCAAGACGACTCAGCATTTAGAGAAGTGTTTGCCATTTACGGGTGCGATGCCAGGATGAAGTGCAATACCGCTAATATCATTTGCGTTTTGAGCACAAAAAGGAGTTTTTATGCTTCTTTTTCAACACTCTGTTCAAAAATAGACCATTCGTTGATATAAAGAGATATCTGAAATTAGCATCAAGAGCCCTTTTAGGAGATACATTGCTTACTCTGGAACAAGATATTTTGGAAAAGTTAGCTTTAACACAATCAACACGGGAAACGCGCTTTCAATTTTGAAGCAGCTATGAGTGATGTGTCCATCGCCACGTCTATATGCCCTGATTGAGGGCAAGCCATGCGCCATTTTAGAAAAAAACACCCGACGTTATTTCCGAAAGCGTCTTTATATTCCCCAGCGAAGACCGAGAACGTAAGAAAGTGTGGTTTTCGAGTAATTCGACCACTCGACCGTCCAAAAAAGCACGGCTTTCGAAACAACAAAAAATGAAAACAAAGTCTGTAACTCGGATGAAGCGATTTTTTTTGCGAGAAATCGTCAAAAAACAGCGTATTAGAATTGGTAATGTAGTCTGAAACTGCTTGCGTAGAGATAAATCACCAAATCCCTTTATCCGCAACGTTTCGGGTCATAGACCCTTCATCAGGCGACTGTAATATATAACATCACATCAAATCATTTTCAGCAAAGAAGAGAGAATAAGAATTCAGAAACGCACGCGTGGGTGGGGCGGGAAGGTTATCGTTTCTTCTGCGACCAGCTCGTAACCCACGTGGATGATAGAAGACCCTTGTCGGTGGGATGGGCCAAATGCGTGGTCAATGATCGATATCATCCTCTAATTACTTTGCGATGTTAACAATCTCAATGCCTCTCTCATCTCTTCTCGATTGTTCATAGGCGGTGAAAGCCGTTTTATTTCCAGTGCCTCCCGTATTTTCCGTTCCGCGGTGTCCGGAATGTTCATGTGGATGATACTCGTTGTCATGGTAGGCAAGCTGTCGTTGAGATGTCTTGTTAACCTGTGTTTCGAAAGGGCACTGTTTGGGTATGTTTGAGGAGTTCGTAGTGCCCTCATGTGCTCATCTAGCCGACACCGCAAAGGCCTTTCTGTCTCGCCAATGTAAAATTCTCCACAGACGTCACATTCAATTTTGTACACCACGTCTCGAATCTGACATATTTTTCTATCAGCAGTGCAGTAGGTGCAACCTCTCCTCACACATCTGTCTTCATACGGTCTTGACGACGTAAGGAGCTGACGGAGCGTTGGCGGAGGGCGGAATACCAAACGGAGTGGGAAGGGCGGATCTCCGCACAGCTAAGTTTACATCCTTGGCAAACGACTCGTTAACGTAGGGAGGACTAGATTGGTGTTAAACAGAGGGTGCCGAAATGGTCGCCAGGTCTGAACGTTGTTTTCCACGTAGCCGTTTTCATTCAGAATAAGCGCTATTCGTCTCTTCTACGTCTTCCTTCTTGTCGGTTGTCAGATTTCTTTGCTGTTCGTACCAAATTCTGGACCACGCTGCTCTTCATGAAAAGAGGGTGGCAGCTACGTGAATGCAGCAGGATGTTTCTTGACGCGGGTCTTGAGTACCAGGCAGTTTGCACTTGATGGCCAGAGAGTTTGACTTCAGTATTCAGGAAGGGTAGGTAACCATCAGATCCGGGTTCTTCAGCCGTTAACTTTATCGAATTGTGCCGCGCATTGAGATCCGATAGAACCTGACGCAGCGTTCCCTGTTCTTTGGCTACGATGAATATGCCGTCAATATACCGGCCGTAGAATATCACATCCGCAGTCAGAGTTCTCCTTTCGAAGCTATCCATAAACAATATTGCCAGCAGAGGGGCGAGCCTGCTACCCATTGCTAGGCCACGTTTCTGGCGGTAGACGATGTTATGGAAACTGAAGAAATTGAAATCTACAACAGCGGTGAGCAGTCTCTCGATTTCCTGTGGCTGAAGGCCATACATGTGAATCTCTTGCTGATTTCGACGGATTGAACTTCCACAAGCTGCCACTGCTGCGATGGTGTCGACATTGGTATACAGAGAAGTAACGTCGAAGCTGTTATATTCCACATACGTAGACGTCAAATCGGCATTCCCCAGGTGTTGTAAGAATTGGTCGGTGTTCACCAGGTGCTATGGAACAAACCGTAGAAGAGGTGACAATATCTGATGGAGAAACCAGCTAATCGCATCCGTAGGTCCATTACACGAGGACACGATGGGCCGAGTTTTGATTACCGCGTTTGTTCCTTGCTGTCTTGGGCTGGTGGTGGGAAGCTTATGTGTTTTGACCAACTGATAATAGGTAGGCATAGTAGGGTGCGCAGAGATGAGTCGTTTGATGATGTTCATGTCTATTTTCGAGCCCAGAATGTGCTTGATTGTCGAATTCAATAGCTTCAAGTTTATATTGTACTCGCTCATGGAAGATACTGAATATATTTCCAGATCCGACAGTGCTTCCTGGCACAACGCAATGTCCCTATCTCGCGTCATAACGACAAATCCACCGCATTTATCCCCAACGGAGAATCGCACCGTTGATTTCAGTTGAAGCGCTTTCCTGAGACCAGCTCGTTCTGAAGCGGTCATGTTGTCTGGAGAACGAACTCTGCTATGGTTTTCGATAATGTGAAGAATGTCAGATTCTAACACCGCCAATCTTGCTGTCCATCTTGGTATTATTGTAGGAGCACAAGCTTGTTTTCGTGGAAACGGCATTTTCGCTATTAGTTGATCTTCGCGGGTGGGTGCGGTCGATCCAATTTGTTCTTTCCACCTCTGGGCGTATGCGTATCTCTGTAAAGCAGTGATCACTTCTGTCTTCACCTTCTCATTGAAGAGTGGACGAGGAGCAAAACTTGGACCAAGGTTTAATGCTGCTTCAACATCATCGTCAATAAGGCTTTCGTCAATAATCGTGCAACGCCTCGGAGGTACAGCATTAGGGAGGATGAAACTACGAGATGGAAAGTTGTGACGTTGCAACTCCTCCAACTTGCGTCTGAGCTTAGTCCTCGTCGTGGCTCTAAGGATATCACATGCTTGACCATGGTACCGGCACAGCAATCCCCAACACTGATCACTCAGTAGCGTTCGTATTGTCGTTCTAAGTGTGACGATGTTTCTTATGCACTGCGATCGATGTTGTTTCTGCCTGGTGATGGCGGACGAAAGGAGAGCTGCTCTCAGGTCGTTGACAGCGTGGCGCACAACGTTGCGGATAAAGGGATTTGGTGATTTATCTCTACGCAAGCAGCTTCAGACTACATTACCAGTTATCAATATTCTACCATGAAGCTGAGGAATCCAACCATTCTGTATTAGAATTGGGTTCGGATAATTTATCGAACGATAATCACATTATTCGTTTTATACGCGAGTACTCGAATATTCTATTCACCTGAGAACTGTAATTGTCGGATTTCGAGAATTCGATTGATTTATGAAATCCAAATATCTGCTAAATCCTTAAGGATTCATTTAGAAACATTTAAGTATTCGGTTGTCCAATTAATTCGATTATTGTAAAAAAAACTTCGCTCATTTCGGGTCACGGGCTAATATTCTGCCATTGATAACAATGTGCAGAAATGTTCATCAAATATTTGAAAAATCGAATCGAATAGGCTGAGTGCTTTTCCGAATATGAATACCAAACGGATAGAGTAAGGTTTTCAGATTAGTTCACTCATTCGGAAATTTTGAAAAGTTTTAATTTGGAATTTTCATTCAATCGGGTAATTCAAAAGAGATAATTGAATTACACTCCTCCTTCATAACTTTCAAAACGGCGATGTTCTAAAGATTCGTTCATCTGAAAATTTCTGACAGTTTCCATTGAATTTTTTCAATTTTTCGAGCAGTTGTTTTTGAAAATGCAATATTCTTTCGTTTATTTAAGAATGAGTGTCGAATGACCATGTCTACTCGTCCTCTATCTAAGGGATGAATGTTGAAATTCAGGTGGACTGCGAAAAACACCCAAAAATTCAGGAAATGTAACATACGGCATTGTTTCTTAGATCGTGGTTGCTGCAGTTTTGAAACCGAAATCTCGAAGAATACAAAAGCGTAATACGCGGAGACACATGAGCACAAACAGGTGTTCAAGATTATATTAGTTAATGTCGCAACATAAAAGACTTAACGCTTGAGATGGAAATTGAGTATAAAGCCAATTTTACTACACCGGCAGTGAATGCTATGGTCAAAATGTGAATAACATAAAAACGACTTCGGAGAGCACCGGAATAGATATCGGCGAGTCTAGTTGGAAATTTGACCGATACTGCAGTATGACTGATGTGTGCCAGTTCGAGGTGTGTCGAACGCGGAGCCGACGGGATACTGAAAGCGTGCACACTCATCGCGGTGCCGACGCTGTTTCACCGAGGAGCCGTGTTCTCTACGCTACCTCTTTATCGGACTGCGGAGCCGACATAAGGCTATCGCGGGGCGACTGCGTCACACACCACTTTTTCACGATCGCGGAGCCGCCAATCAACTGTCGATACCCCATCGCGATACCAGCGAGAATTTCGGGGCTATCGCGAAACCAGCGGTATCGATTTTCTCAGAGGTGGATCTATCCCCGTCACGTATAATCACATGAGAGCAGCAATTTATTGGAGCGAGTGGATCCCTCCACTTAGAAAGGCACGCTTCCTAGCGCTCTGCTTCCTAGCGCAGCGTTTCTCCCTCACTGTTCAACAGGTAGGGGGGTCAAATCGGCCAGCGTGCGTTGCTCTGCGCCGATCGGTGTATCGATTCGCGCGGGAGAAAATCAACCCGTGGCCCGTCCGACCCCCGTAAATCAGTTTGCTGGAGAGAAAGCATGCATACTTGGACAGAAATCGCGGAGTTTTCTATCCGATGAGTATGAACTGAACGCCCCGTGCAACAAACATTTATTAACAACAATAAGACGAGCTACCGTCGGGTAGCTAGTCTTTCCTTTTGGTAGTTCTTGGGGTGGCTCTCGCTGGCGCCCTATTTTTGACGTCTGTGGGCTTCTTCCTCTTCCAGTTGGAAGCTCCATCCTCATTGGATCGGAATCCGCGAGTAGAGCTCCTTCTGAAATTAGTCTGAGATCAGAATTCGTTCTGGGTGGGATAGGGAGGGCACTTGATATTTACTCACTATATGTAATAATATATATTATACTGCAACTAGTCTTGCATAATATACTATTATAACCTATAGTTCGTAAATATCAAGATTGCTCGTTCAAATCACCTTTGTAGAACGGATTTCTGGTAAGAGACGTCATTGAGCTAGCTCCCTGTTGTAGAATTTCTGAAAGGTCGAACTACCGGGAGCCCATGAGGCAGCACTCATGATCTTTTTCAGAGCTACACCCTGCCTGTGGGCTTTGGAGGTGCTGGCCCCGCGAGTAGAGTGGGCTGTGAAGGATTCATCTACCCCTGCCTGCGACAAACCTGTCTTGATCCACCTAGCTACTGTCGAAGAAGAAACCTTCTTGTGAGGAGGAGCGTAGGATATGAGAAGATGATGCTCACCCCCTCTGAATTCCTCCGTAGCCTTCAGATAGTCCTCAAGAGTTTTAACAGGGCATAGTAGCACCTCCTCTCTGTATGATTCATAGACAGCTGTTTGGGCGGGGCCGAAATTCCTGTTCTTGTTGCGATAGTCCACAAAAAAAAATCCATTTAAGGGAACTTTTTTGAAGGCTTCTCATCGAAAAGGACGCAATCTCGGACACACGTTTTGGTGAACAAAGCGCAAGCAGCAGCGTCATCTTCAATGTTAACAACTTGAGAGATAGATTCTCATTGGGACCCAAAAGTAGGATGTAGTTGAGCACGGTGTCGACGTCCCATGTCTCTGAATATTTTGCTCGAGGGGGCCTGAGGCGGAATACCCCCTTCATGAATCTGTTCACCAAAGAACTCTCTCCCCAAGTTGTTCCTAGCATTAAATCAGACACGGTAATTATAGCCGCTTTATTGGTAGCAATTGAAGAGTAGCTTAGTCCTTCCTGCGCGAGGCGAGAGAGAAAATTGCATAAGTCGTAATGTGTGGCGGACCTGGGTGACAGCCCCTCTCCGCTGAGAAATCTCTGCCATCTATTCAGTGCGGAACTGTATTGTCTTTGAGTACTCTTAGCCCAGCTGGCCAAGAGTGTACTGACGGAATCTTTGCTGCAGCCGCACGACCTCCAGAATTCGGACAGATCTTCCAAGCTAACAGCGCGAAGTTCCTTTGGTTCAACAGGGGGTGTCTCCGCCCTGCCGGGTCGGTCAAAAGAGCTTGCTCTGTACTTCGAAGGAGCACGGGAGCAATCTTGATATTTACGAACTATAGGTTATAACAGGTGTTCAAGATTATATTAGTTAATGTCGCAACATAAAAAAGTTTTAACGCTTGAGATGGAAATTGAGTATAAAGCCAATTTTACTACACCGGCAGTGAATGCTATGGTCAAAATGTGAATAACATAAAAAAACGACTTCGGAGAGCACCGGAATAGATATCGGCGAGTCTAGTTGGAAATTTGACCGATACTGCAGTATGACTGATGTGTGCCAGTTCGGAGGTGTGTCGAACGCGGAGCCGACGGGATACTGAAAGCGTGCACACTCATCGCGGTGCCGAAGCTGTTTCACCGAGGAGCCGTGTTCTCTACGCTACCTCTTTATCGGACTGCGGAGCCGACATAAGGCTATCGCGGGGCGACTGCGTCACACACCACTTTTTCACGATCGCGGAGCCGCCAATCAACTGCCGATACCCCATCGCGATACCAGCGAGAATCTCGGGGCTATCGCGAAACCAGCGGTATCGATTTTCTCAGAGGTGGATCTATCCCCGTCACCTATAATCACATGAGAGCAGCAATTTATTGGAGCGAGTGGATCCCTCCACTTAGAAAGGCACGTGTCACTAAAGAGGCGTTTCTCGTAACCACGGAAATTTTTGCGAACCATCATTGCTCTGCCGTTTTCGATCCCATTACGCTCCGCTGTGTGCACTCACTCTGATGTCATCGAGCAACTCTTTCTAACGTCTTCACATTGAAACGCTTAAAGGCAGCGTACGCACAAAAAAACGTGTTCCTTTTTTTTTACAATTTCGCGCAGGTAGGCCTGCCAGGTTGTGATATATCGCAAAGGGACCACCCAAAACACCCAAAATCCTGAGAAAAAGTCGTTCGGAAATCCTTGAGCATTCAGCTCCCTTTTTTCACGTCTGTCCGGTGTGTCTTATGCAATGCACAAATTTCGAAAATTTGGACGGCTGATTTGGTTTATCCTCATTAACTTTTTAAGTTCTACAATTCTTTTCGTCTTTCTGCTGTCAAAAGGTCTTAAAAATAAGAAGCTTCAAATACACACGTCCGAACTCGAGTATCTTTCGAATAAAAGAATATAGAATTTTGGATTTCCGTTGCCGGCCGGAGCCCGTCGTGGCGCTTCTGTTCCTCGTGTTAGATGATCGACCGGGAAAACGCCTTCTCAGACCACGGAGCAGTTTTCAAGAGCCTATAGCTATTTTTACGCTACATTGAGGTCTCAAGCTTTGCCAACTATTTCCACTTGGTTCAAACCTTGGGTTGAGAAGAAAAACCCAGATGTGGTTTTCAGCGCGGACGCTGCCTTAAGGAGAACGTGCGAACGTGGTGAAGCGCATGTGGTCTGCATTCGTGTTGTTCTACTATTTGTTGAAACTGATTGTCATAGTTTATCGTCTTGGGGAATACATAGATCTGTGATCATTGAACACCTAATCCTTGACAGTAGCAGTTGTATTGTTGAGCTGAACCACGAGATTGATAGATCTTTTATTTGGCTTACGCACGTTTCGGCGCGATCGCCGTCTTCAGAGCCTGGATGGATCAAATCAGAAATGTGCTTATTCGGCCAAATGTCGACTAAACCCTACTGAAATTCGAGAGAAAATTTTTCAAAACGTGGCCAATAACAGGAAAACTAAGAAATTACCGCACCTTGCCAGGAAACTCGCTAGAGGACCAGCAGCATAGAAACGGTTGGCGGAAAGTGGTGCACGGGACGAAATCACCACCTCTCGACGTTAAAATGCGAGTCTGAGGTAGGGCTTGAGCTCTCCAGCTATATATAGGCACTCTCCCTTCCGATTGATTTTTGGGTCGCTCGCCTGGATCCAAAATGCCTCCAGGGTTTTTCTGGCAGGGGTATCGGCTTCCCGCGCAATTATCTCGACCTTGACGTGGTAATCATCGCCGTTAAGGGCGTTGACACGGTGACACCCCAGAACTGTTGATACCCGCAGTTTATGCTTGCCGTCCAAGTGCTCTTTGATTCTAACCCAGAGCGGCCGCGCAGTCTCACCAATATATTGCTCGCCGCACAGCTGGCACGAGATCCTATAGATCACACCGCATGCAGTGCAATCTCCCTCTCTACCAGTTGGACAGACCACACAATTAGGAGTTGTGCAAATACGGTCATATAGACGGTTTCGAATAAGGCGGTTTCTGAGGTTTTTTTGGAGGGATGTCAGCAATGGTGACACAGTTTTCCGGACCGGCTTTGCGTAGGCATTTTGGATCCAGGCGAGCGACCCAAAAATCAATCGGAAGGGAGAGTGCCTATATATAGCTGGAGAGCTCAAGCCCTACCTCAGACTCGCATTCTAACGTCGAGAGGTAGTGGTTCCGTCCCGTGCTCCACTTTCCGCCAACCGTTTCTAGGCTGCTGGTCCTCTAGCGAGTTTCCTGGCATGGTGCGGTAATTTCTTAGTTTTCCTGTTATTGACCACGTTTTGAAAAATTTTCTCTCGAATTTCAGTAGGGTTTAGTCGACATTTGGCCTAATAAGCACATTTCTGATTTGATCCTTTCAGGCTCTGAAGACGGTGATCCCGCCGAAACGTGCGTAAGTCAAATAAAAGATCTATCAACCTCGTGGTTCAGTTCAACAATACAACTGCTACTGACTTGCAATGCCGAGGTTCATCGAAAGACGAACCTGGAGACTTAATCCTTGACAGTTCACACGCGGACTTCAGCTTCACTCGAGACCCCGAAATCTTCGTTTCCAACTTGCCATTGTGAATAGAGATACATACAATACCGCTGCTATCCAAGGGTAAAAAACGGGCGAAAACGCCAAAGTGGGCAACTAAAGCGTCTTTCTACAGCAACTCACTTCAAAGGGCTCCGTTTTCAATTCTGAAAACGCCGAAATGTACAGCATGTCGTTCCCCAGTCAATCATGAGAAAACATTCCGCGAAACTCGGGAGGAACGTTATTCTCCAAGGTGAAATGCATTTTCATTTTGACAGTGCTAGAGATCGAGTACGGTTGTTTTTCGCCGAACTTTTTCATTATCTTGTGAAATCATTATCATATGCATAACCAACTCCACATTAAAAAGCGGTTACATTAAAAAAATTTTCACTCATATTATACTGTTGGATAGATTGTGGCACGATGATCATTTTGGTCTTTTCAAAATTGAAAACAGAGCGCTTTGAGGCAAGGTGTGATCGAAAGACGCTTTAGTTGCCCACTTTGCCCATTTCGCCGATTTTTTACCTCTGGATAGTGGTATTGTACTTCCCTAGTAAATACATCACTCCGCCTAGATCAGCTTTTTCGAAAGGATTTCGTTATGTTTACAGTTCACCGCAATGTTAAAAGGACATGGTGCGGTTGCGTACTCGCACTAAAACTACGGTAGAATCTGACACCTTGCCAGATTTCGTCATCGATCGACGCCACAGCTAATTTCTTGGTAAGTCCCTGTTTTTGTTTGTTCTTCTTGCTTTTTTCTGCTTTATTTCTCTTTCTGACTTTTTCAATATTTCGGATAGGGGCTTTTCAAAGTGCGTGAGGAGAATTTCCCGTTCGTTCGAGCTTTGAAGTCTTTTTTTTTCGAAATTCTTTTAAAATCGGAAAAAAGTCAAAATGGGGCCGTTTTTTCGCGGGATTTTCTTTATTTGGAGTATCAGTAAGGCGCAGTCTATAATATTTCTAAATGCTCGAAAGGTTTACACAGGTTTCTCCCAGATGTAGCTTTTATGACAGCGTTTTTGGTTTTTTTTTGGGGGGAAAAGTGCAAAATCGCAAAGTCAGAAAGAGAAGTAAAGCAGAAAAAAGCAAGAAAAACGAACGAAAACAGTGACTTACCGAGAAATCCGCTGTGGCGTCGATCGATGACGTAATCTGGCAAAGTGCCAGATTCTACCGTAGTTTTAGTGCGAGTACGCAACCGCACCATGTCCTTTTAACAGTGCGGTGAACTGTATGTTATTCCTATCGCAGCTTATTCTTTCTAATTGCCGATAGTTTCGTGTATTTAACATTCGAATCTGAAATCCCTCTGCGACAATTCGCATAATTATGATGATTTTTGACATCTTCATCGGCAGACTTATTGTTTAAAAGTAGGATTCGCATTCGTGGATGGTAAAATGGTCTGGAGATTTCATCTACATTCAAACACTGTCGAAAACCGC
The DNA here is from genome assembly GCA_029168955.1 of Aplectana chamaeleonis. NCBI lineage: Eukaryota > Metazoa > Nematoda > Chromadorea > Rhabditida > Cosmocercidae > Aplectana > Aplectana chamaeleonis. The sequence goes on from JAPDOI010001543.1 coordinate 120,363, forward strand.
GGCTAGTTCGCTATCTTGTGGAAGTATGGTAGCTCTGATGAATACTTTCGATGGTTAGGGCCGTATACATACATACTTCCCGCGAAAGACGATCCTTTGGAGTATGGTATAGTTTGTCGCTGTAAGGAACGACGTGCATGCAATCTAGCACAAATCGCGGTGGAACCCGCATCGGAGTAACGGCATCGGCCGTCGTAGGGATAGTTGTCGCGCACCGGTCGCAGCGACGTGTCATGGAAGGCTGACATACTGCAAAAGCCTGTCGTTGTCACTGTCGCTGTCATTGTGCAGCGCCCGGCGACAGCGACAAGTTTAAACTGTCAGGCGATCGCTGTCGCTGTGCATAGCGACGCGACATCGCGTGCGCGAGCATGCTGCTTCCTCCGTCTCCCCCTCGCATTCTCAATGTCTCTTCCCCTAGCTCCGCGCACTCACTCAAGTGAATCTTGATAAATCAATTTTCACACAGATTGTGGCCTAATAACGAGGTTACTTCTAGGAATGGCCACTTGACGCTAGCTTTCTAAAGAATAAATAATTCAACTATCGTATTTCTAGATCAATTCGAGTAAATAAATACTTCGATAAACCGCTTTTAAAATATCGAACGAACCACTTTTTTCTGAACAAGGCGGCTCCAATATGAAATGCGAATAAACGAATGAGCTATAATTTAGTTTCCAATTTTTTAAGTTAGTGTATGTTTCGAAAACCTGTCCTATATTGGAATCGGATGCATATTCAGGAATTTCATGTAAATATGCGAGCAAATATTTGAATTTTAGAATTGTTTCCTACTGTTCATCTTTCATTATAGTTTGAGTCTCTTCTTCTTCCACCTTTTGTTTTGGTTAGCTATCGCCAATAAAAGCTTCTCCAGACTCTCAAAAATGCAATAACAGGCACGCAGAGCACAAATACACAACACTGTTACACGAGAATTTCAAGAGTGGTTGTCAACGCGGGAAGGGATTTTACGAGCGCTAAATATCGCAGTTATAGGCCAGTAGGAAAGAAGGAAACACATACGACGGAGATGGCCATGCACGACCCAATCCACATGAGAATCATAAAGGCATTTCTCAAGGAAAGGAAGGGGCAGTATCAAAAGATCAATCTCATCAAGCCGCTGAACTCCTCCTCCGCGTTCGTTTTAAGACGTACTTTAAAAGATTTTACCGCGACTCATCCGCGGCTGCTCTGCGTCTCCCCGCATTAGCCCCGGGTCTCTTCCGCAACTGCGCGCATCCAATGAACTTGCCCCGCTTTCTTCATAACTGCCTCGCGTCTTCGCCGTAATTGCGCCTCGACTCGCCCGTATTTGCACCCCGAGTCTTCCCTGCGACTGCACGCTACTCTTCCGGCTCGGAGTCTGTCGACGCCCAGTTGGGGGAGACACGGTGCTGTTGCGGTGGAGCTGCGGCAAAAGGCCGCAGACTATGTAAGCGCTAAATTTCTCTCGTTTCCCTAATCTTTCTTTCCAATGGCTGTATAGTGTGTCGGTGAAGTACCCACACATCGACACATCGAAGGTGTCGATGTGTGGGTCACAAATACATTTGCTTCGTTCTCAGATGTTTCGAGAAATCGCTGTAAGGATAGGAGGCCGGGTTCGTAAACGCCCTCCGATAATCATCTAGGCTTGCCTTTGAAGGTCCCATTGTTTCCCCCACATAGCGATCTCCATATCCTTTGCAGCACATAGGGTAGACAGTGTCACGAAGCTGGCAGATTTTCTCTGAAGTCCACTTTTCAGTGCAGCTGGTCGCTGCGGCAAAGCGAGGAACAAGTGCTCCTTCCTCATCCTGCATGATTGAAAAGAGTTCCAATTGTGATCGCTTTGTGGGAGACGTCCGCCATCCCTGCGTAGCATCGGTAGAAGCCTATGTTCCACTGCGTCACTGCTGAAGAAGGGATTAGCAGTGGTCGCTCGTAATCGCTCCATCGCTGCCTACCTCTCAGCGACAGATGATTGTCGAGAACATAAGAAGTTCTTGGTCAGGCGAAGTTTTTTTAAAATCCATATTTGATTTCAACAAAGAACCCAATGCTGAGGATCGCAGGTCAAAGCGCCGTAGTGATACTGCGGTGGCGGTGTTGATGATAACAACTGGACCCAAGGAGGTCGACCCTGAACGGTGGAATAATCTTCAAAGCAGTTTTTTGCCTGCGAGGCGTTCTGACCAAGAGAGTGCGAAAAATTCCGAAAGCGAAAAAACCGAAAAACGAAAAAAGTTCGGAAGAGAACCGAAAAAATTTTCTCAGGAACGTGTCCTCTTGGCTGATACAAGCTTTTTGAGAAGGAAAATGGAACATCGATTTTACATGTTTCTAAACTCAAGGTCTGGGAAGTCGTCCGTAACGCCATGTAACGATCGATCTCACTAAATTTGAGAATTGGCGATCAAATGACCTCAAAATTCCTGGAACGTATAGAAATGCCATCGTCAAATTTCCACTCTTTGATGTCTTTGACATATTTGGTTACCTTAAAGGCACAGTACAGCCTCAGATATAAATTCTGAGATTTTCATGTAATTGTGTAGAAGACCCCTCCTGTATAACACGTGCCAAATGCCAGATCTCATTTCCTCCGAATAAGCGAGATATAAGCGACCACCACAGGCAAGACCCTCTTCGCTCACCACCACAGGCCCGACCCCCTAACAGATTTTCGAACTCGATAGCGGCTCGATGGGTGGATGAATTTCAACAATTCGTCGTTCTTCAGTCCATTGCTGGGCTATCTCTTTGTCCTGGCTCGCTCTCGCTCAACGCTTGCGAATGAATAGAAATACAAGCCTGAGACAACTCGTCCACCATTTTTTTCACCCTCAAAATCTAGGCATCTTTGAAGAGCCATAACTCTGTTCAGAGGGGGTTTTCGACGATTTCAGAGATACCACTGTGATCAGCGTGTGACTCTCTCCAAGATAAGCATGAAATCTGAAAATTAATTTTTATGGGTGCTCCCTGCCTTTAAGGGAGTTCTCTTTGCAAACAACTGAAATATCGCGTCGTACTAGATCTCTGCGGAGCGTTTTGTTAACATCTGGGACATTTTATGGAATATGCATTGAAACAGAATTTATGCGATGGCCATTATGTGTAACCCATTAGATACAAAACGAGCTCTTGACGTTCTATTTCAACGCGAGTGGTGATTCAACTTCTCCGCGCTTTGGGCTGACTTTGCCGCGACGCAACCTCGTGCGTGGAGCCATGGTATTTGCAGGTCACCAGTAACCTTCAGTCTTTTGAAGAGAACCATACGCTATATAGGACTCATTTTGTACCTGTGGCATGGCAATCGATTATATCGATCGGCGCCTGTTTGCCACGTGTGCGCGTCAGCATCAATGTGCACTCGAGGCATTGCACACCGGTCGAAAATTAAAGAGTTCAAAGCTGCAACAGACATCTGTGGGTGACGTGGCATGGATTGCAAATCAACTTTACATACAGAAAACAGCGATTTATAGACTGAAAGAAAACCAAAAAATGTTTGAGATATTTTTTAAATTTTTTTATATTGACTTTTTTTCGCCAGGAAAGGCCAAGAACGCGAAAAACCGAAGAACACCCCTGATTTGGATCCGTTTTTTTTTCAACGCTACTCTCCTTCTGAGGGCTACCTGAATTGTATCTAATTGATGACTCGAGGAAGAAGTTTATTCTGTTTTCTCTAAGGACTACTGATTTTGGCTTCTGAGTGATTTCTCACATTGCCACAGCAACAGATGTTGTCATGTTGAAGAACTCATAAATGCGGAGGATTCTATATTGGGAAGGGCTGTCTAAAGCTTCTTATGAAGAAATGTGGCCGTAGTGTGAGGCAGACCACCTTCTGATTACAACCAGGGGCAATTTAGCTCACTATGGCTTTCCGAGAGAATCTCTTGCCTCACAGAATCCACCTGTAAGGAACCGAGTCAGCCCTTTTTGGGGTTACACATATAATCTGCTGATGAACAAGGATGCAAATTGTGAGTATCATGTACCCCCTTCGGGGTCCTCTAAAGTCTGATCAAATGATTTTCTAACAATCTTGCTCTGCTGGCGAGCGGCTAAATATCATCTTCTGAGAAGAGTTTACTCACTTCTCTGTGTGGGGTGTGAGCAATTAAATGTTAGTGTTACGAGCTGCATGTTTGATCCGTTGCTATGCAGCGCCGGCTGCTTTTCTGACTGTTTATCACCTGACAGAGGTGCACACCAAGGGCAAGCCTGCCTCATCTGATTCGATTATATCTTCATCATTTTCCGGTACAATCCGCTTGAGTCTTTTTCAGGCGGATCCAAAGTCCAACAATTAGCACAGTAACACAAACCATCAGCCGGTTATGCTGAATCACGTTCGCCCCATCATGCACGTTTTCACAGGTTTTGCAAACAGAATTGAACTGCCGTTCACTGTTTCGGACTATAATGTAGACATGTCAAAGGCAGGGTCCACGATAAATCTGGTTTCTGAGTTTTCGGTGTGAAACACTACGCTGGCAGATGCTGGGGGGGATATGGTCGAAGAAAGCATCGGAAACGGGCCAGGAAATGATAAAAACGCCTGCGAAGTGACGATTCCGTAAGCCCAGTACGCGTGCCCTTAACCCGCTCCGCCCCATTCTGACGAGCTTGTGGAACCGCGCACGTTTTCAATGGCAAATTTCCAACCAACTCTGTCGCGTCCAGCCTGATTGATTCGCGCACATTTCGCCATTAGAGCGCGCGGCCGGAAACTAGCAGTGCCCGTAAGCTCGTCCACGCCCTGGATGTTAGAAACCACTATTTTAGCTCATTATGAGCGCTTTTCTTCGCTGTTTCTTCCCTACTCGTGAGCTTACGACCGAACAACCCCATTTTTGAGTCGAATCGAATATGATATTAATCGTGAACACTGCCTTCAAACGAGCGTTCTAATGTGAAACTGCTAGAACGCTAGCTGTTTACCGCCGTGTAACTCTGCTATACACCTTTCAAGTTTTTCAAACATTCAACTTCTCATTTTTTTGTGATTTCTGAGACACACAGTATCCATCACACTACAATACCGCCCGCGACTTTGGGAAAAACGGCGTTTTCGGCGTTTTTTTTTTCGCCGCAAACCGCCGCTTTGTCATAACTTCGTTCAAAGTGATGCTTTTGGGTAGCTAGGGAAATATTTAGAATCAGTATCGAGAGGTCTTCATTTTGAGCTCACACATGTCTTACCCTGCAAACAAAGCATATAGGGTTTACAGAATCAATCGAGTGTACGAAAACTGAAGATGGGTATCAAATTGTTGTAAATATTTGAATTCATGTCAACCGCACAGATCAAGGACGAGTTATATACAATACACGCACTAATTTTCTCAAAAAAGCCGTAAAAGTCGCGAAATCGCGAATTTTCGTCATAACTTGGCTCAAAGTGCTCCAACTGAGCTCTGGAGGACATATTTCGAATCAGCATCGAGAGCTCTTTCTTTTGAGCAAGCACATGTCTTACGGGCAAACAAGGCATATAGGGCTTACATAGTCAATCAATTTGGCGAAAGGAAAAATCAAGTAAATTGTGGTTTTTCAACGTAATGCCACGTCCAACTCAACAGTGTAAACGATATAGACAGCAGGTAATCGAGCTGTCCGCGGCTTACCGACGTTTTCTACAAAGTTTCAGATTTTCGCATTTTCAAACCCGAATATTTTTGCCATTTCCTGAGCCACAAGCCTCCTTTTGCTTAGATTTACGGGCAGAAGCAATGCTTACCGTAGAATGTCTCTGATTCTCTCCATAATGAGAAACTCGGAGAAAATTCAGATTGCAAAAAGTGGTTCCTAGCGATATCCAATGAGTGACGTTTGACTGCAGCTCATCAAGGAGGCCAGGAGTTTTTGCTGGTAGCCTTTGCAGCTCCTCGCAGCTCACGATAAATATGTAGTTTTGAAAACCAGTCGTTATTTTTTGCGATCCATTCTTTCTAACCCGGATTGTTGTTATCACAAAATTTTCTTCGTTTTCTGCGGCTCCGCTAGCCACGGTCAGCCAACGCAAGACATTTAGAATCTTCGTGATAAGGGCTTACCAATGGTATAATATTTGTTAAGGTTCAAACTCAAACAAAAAGGTTCTGAGTCCTTCGTTCATATCCAAAGGAGCGATTTACTGCCGGTCCCTCGCTTTGCTCTCTGCTTCCCCGCGCCCTCTTTTGAAGATGTCGAAATCTTCGCGCTGCAGTGTCTCGCATACATTTCTTAGTAAGCGAAGTACCCCGAAATTGATTGATTTCCGGCAGCCGAAATGGACTCGGGGTACTAGCGGGAGGATGGCATCGGTGGAAGCAGGAAGAACAAGTGGGGGTAGAAGGGATTTGACAATATGGATAGTCCTTACAATTAGGTTACGAAGGACAAGAACTGGAGTGGAGAGGAGTAAACCTTATGGGTGGTCGAATTGCTAAATATCGAGGGCTCGAATTTAATTGGCGAAATTTCAGAAGGATATCGATTAGAATTCTATCAAAGCCTGAATGATTCCATTTACGTGGCTCATAAATGCCTGTGTTCCGAAAACAGCCTTCACCATGCATTTACTTTCAGCGGGTGAAAAGTTACAAGCAAAAACTGATATTTCGTGAGTCGAAATCTGCTGAAGAATCTTGAAAATTTCTTCTCAAATGAAAACATTACTTAGCGGAGAGCTTAACGGGGATTTGGGTAACGACCTTGGGTAGATGACTTTTTTCCAAATGTAAATAAACTACGAGAGGAGAAGTGGTAGTTTTAAAAATCACTTCGGAACGTTTTGCGGAAAATTATGGTTGCGGCATCAGGAAAAACTTATATATGACTCCAGCAGATCATTATAAAAGGAGAAATAGGCCGCAGAAGGCACCCACCTCTTCACAAAAGTGAAGATTCACAAATATGCAGCTTCCCAAACATACAGGGCAGACTTGATTTCTACGTCAAATGTGGTTCTGTAAATGTACTTCTTCTTCGAAATTGCCGGCTTGTTCAAGTGTCCTTTCCCTTAACGATTCAGCCTAAGACCTATTTTAGAGTTCCATCGCAGCGCGGCGCGACCAGATACTTTCTATGTTCATTGATCGGTAACGCGCCGCTCATCGATTCGCATATGAATCACGAAATCGCACCGCGCCGCGGTTCAACTCGAAAAACCCGCTAAGAGTATCGAACCGCTATTTTTGTTTTGGTTTTTTGTTCACAACAGTATTGCCCACCTGTGCTTCGATTGAACAATGTTTGGTAGAGCGATAAATCTCTATGTTCTCGTACTAAAAATCGGAAAAACGTGGCTCAGATTTGGTGCTTGGATAAACTCAGAGTTCCAATTTTGTCTATTCAAGTCATTTCTATCTCACGTATGGTTTCCGTTTTCGATTTAGTCGGACGCATGGACCAGACTGATGGCCGTGCGGGGTTGGCGGCCTCACTGGAGAATGGGGTTTCGATTCGCTCTGGGTGATGTACCGTCGCAGCCCGTCCATTCATGATACAAAAAATATTGCGCGAACTTTGCTGTCGTTCTCGGAGCTAAATTCCAGTCCGCACTTGCGGACTATGGGTGTTGCATCATGCAACACGTGATAATCGTGCTGAGACCACGTGGTCCCGGCCAGGGCTGTGCGTAATTACGAATTACGATTTACGAATTACGGGCGTTTTTGGCAATTTTTTTTACGATTTACTATTTACGAAATTTCGGGCCAAAATGGTAACGAATCGTAACAAATCGTGAAAATGTGGTTGAGGGAACAATGTTTGTTGTCTGGGGTATAGACGAATTTACCCCACCCCGACGAATTTACCTTCTTTCACACTCCTGATATTTGATTATTCTTCCAGATTTGAATTTTCGATGCAACCTTACCCTGGCATTCCCAGCCGGGCGTAGTCACCTGTAGGTCGGACATGGCGAAATATAAATGTTAATAACGAAATTCAAGTGTGACCGACCGTTCCGCTTCTGTCAGTGACCACCCTCATGATGAACACGTGAGACGCAGACATTTGATGGAGCTACTGTATATCAGAGCCAAATTTCGGTGCGCAGTTGGAGACAACCGCTGTTGCAACACATGCGAGCAGAATCATGCTGGGACCACGAGGTCCAAGTACGATAATGCTTAAAGGCAGTGTTCACGATAAAAAAATGTGTTTCAGTTTTCACTAGGAATAGGTACTTGAGAAGCACACTGTAACGTTGACGTCGAAAGAGCGCATGAAAACGGGCCAGGAAGAGCCCCAAAAGAGCCCGAAGTTGCAACTCCGAGCGCATTGAAAACCCCAAAAGCGCATCACACGCCCGCCGACGTGTACAAAAGAAAACTCGAGATCGTGGGATGAGCGATGGTTTCCGATCAGTAGCCCAGTTCTACCCTTCATTCTCAAGTTCTCTCTTTACCCAGGTAAGCTCGCATACATCGGCTGCAAAAGACGGAAGTTACAAGCCTCGGACAACTCGTCCACCATGCTTCCCTAGCTCAATGTTTGAGGGACCATAACCCCGTTCCCAGGAGGTCTTGTACGATTTCAGAGACATTATTGGAATCAGCATAGGACCGTTTCCAAGATATGTAGGCGGTAAAACACAAGAAGATTTTTATCGTGGACACTGCCTTTAAGCTGCAGGCTGCAGAAGCGGTCGTCTGCAACTGCGGACAGGAATTCCACCCCGATATAGAAATTAAATATGAGGTTTGGCTCTAAATACCTGGCTGGCTTATAAAAAAATATAGGTTGAAACCCAATGTGCACTTCATTGTGCAAGTTCACGGAGATTTCGAAAACAATCACCACGCATCCATCTTCAGCGGTTCAAAAGTTACAAGCAAAAAACTGGTATTTTGTGAATTGGAATTCGCTGAAGGACCGGGAAAATATCTTTCTGACCTGAAAACTATTCGACAAAAAGTTTCATGGGGATTTCCGCAACAACTTCTGGCAGATGTACATCCCCGAAGGCAATTAGCTACGAGAGGAAAAGTGGTGAATCCAAGAGTCAGTTTCAAACTGTTACCGACTCTCGTTGAACCTCGGCATTAGTTCAATATTGTTGACGTTGACTGCAGCTTTGCACGAGGTGGTATCAGGCTTCATTCGACTGACGTTTCGACGGTTTCGCCTTCTTCAGAATCTGAAAGAGCCAAATCCAGCTGTGAAAACCAAACACCATAAAGGTAAACTCTCTACGGGATTTCGAATCCGAAACTTCCAAACTGATATTATATGAGTTTGGAAATTTGGGAGTCGAATTTCTGAAGAGAGTCAACCGCTACGGTGTTCGATTGCATGTTTATAACTGGATTTGGCTCTTTCAGAATATGAAGAAGGCGAAATCGTCGTATATAGCCTGATACCACCTCGCGCAAAGCTGCAGTCAACGTCAACAGTATCAGCTCGGAACAATTTTACAAAAAAGTATGGCAGCACAGTTTCAACTTTTCAAAAAGATTATTGAATGTTTTTGAAATTGAGAATTCAGTCAAATTTTAAAGGCAAAAGAAAAAATTTTACAATAGTTTATTTTCGAAATCACAGATTTATAGAGAACCTTCACCTTTCTGCAATCCAGAATTCTGAAAAACCTTCACCTCTCGAACCGTTGTTTTCACCCCAACAAACTTATGTTTATGGGGAGGAACGCATATAACTCCGTTCAGAGTAACGCTTCACAAATGTGGAGGGCAGACTTGATTTCTGCGTCAAGAAGTGCTTCTGCAGTGGCATGAATAACTCTTTGGTATGGCCACCTCGCCCAATTATCCTTCCCTTGAAAGATTGAGTACGCTATTTTCTCTCATCACAGTGTTGCGCTCCTTGGCTCCCATCATTGAGCAGTGCTTGGTGAAGCGGTTATTCGCTATATTCTCGTATTTTAATGTTCTGCAAAACATCGCATAGGTTTTGTGTTTGATTAAGGTTCGCGTTTCAATTTCGTCTATTGAAGTCGTTAATATCTCGCGTATGTATACTGATTTTTTTCATGTACTGCTCAAAACAGTGTTATTTTGAAACACAATCTCAAACCTTCTCCGACATGGAAACACCTCATCTGGAATGCTTAGGTGTTTACTTATCGAATGAGGTTTGGGTTATGTGTGGGCTTACTACTAATTATCAGTTACGAATTACGAATTACGATTTACGAATTACGAGGAATTTGGAAAATTACGATTTACGATTTACGAAATTACAAAATCCAGTTACGCACAGCCCTGGTCCCGGCACGCTTCATCTTTCTCCCAGCACGGTTATCACGTGTCCCATGATGGAACAGCCGTAGTCCGCAATCGCGGACCGGAATTCAGCTTCGAGAGCGATAGTATGTATGAAAGGTAGTATGTAGACCGGCGGTAAATTTCACTTCTGAATAGAGGATATGTGAGTCGTCCCGATCAGACATTCTACGCTTCGATATAGTCTTCTTAAAGGCACTGTTCGCGATGAAAATTGCTTTTCTGTTTCTTTGCCTATCTTGAAACCGGTCCCATTCTGATTCCAATGATGCTTCTGGAATCGTACAAGACCTTCTGGGAATGGAGTTATGGTCCCTCAAAAATTGAGCTAGGGAAAATGGTGGTCGAGTTGTCCGAGGCTTGTAACTTCCGTCTTTTGCAGCCAATGTATGCGAGCTGACCTGAGTAAAGAGAGCAGTTGAGAATGAAGGGAAGAACGGGGCTTTTTATCGGAAACCATAGCTCTACTCACGATTTCAAGTGTTCCTTTGTTCACGTCGAGGCGCGGGAAGAGGCGAGGCTTGCTCACAATGGCGGGGTTTGCCCACTTTTCTAAGCCGTTTCGCGGCTCCTGGGTAGCTTTTCGTCCCGTTTTTTCGACGCTGTTCTGCTTCTGAGAGCCACGAGAAGTGTTTGTCATAAAAAATTCGAGGATGAAGTTTATCGCGAACATTGCCTTTAACTATGTATGCACGACCATCTGCAATTGCTTGAGTCCGAGGTACTGGGCAATTCCATACTGGGAGTTGCGGATATTCAACATCTTCCCCGTCACTTTAGAATTTTTTTAATCAATTCCGAAATTTGGGGGGAGGAGGCAGCGCCGGAAATTTCATCGGCCACGGAATGTTGTTGTTACGTAACCAGTTATGTCCATGTGTTGCAAAGTGAAAGCAGAAGTGATTTCAGAGCTCCTTGGTCCGACCTATTTTCAATCTACTTTGAGACCTGAGCTCTCTTCCTCCGACTTTTCCTCATCTATCTTACCTTGATACCTTGATGATCCATCTTCACTGCGCGTCGCCGCCGTGTGGACCACATCTCATCCAGCTCGACCGTTTCCGGGCACGGGACATCCAGTGATGGCGATTTTTTGGAAGCCCTCTCTCGGTTTTTCTCACCCTCCGGAGCAATTCCAGAAGATCAATGCGTTTGGTTTCCATAACGTCCCCCTCATTTACTAACGCATTCGCACCAGGGCGAAAACACTGACATTGTTGTAGATCAAGTCAACAATTTTTGGCTTGGACAACGATTTCTTGGACATTTTATAAATTGATGAAGGATCGAGTTTTCGGTGTTTATGAATTCCTCCGAAACTCGTTATATGTATATTCCTCTCAAATTCTCGATCACAGAGGATTCAGAATGTGCATTGGACCTGCTCATCGACATTGTAGCGAGTGGTCCTGGGACATCATATTCCGTTCGTCGTTCCATTAGCTACATTTTGTCTAATTTGTAAAAGGCGTGCCCGCAACATTTGCCAGCATCACGGTTTGTAGTGCACAGCTCTTTGAGTCTCCCCACACTTTCTCGCTTTCTCTTCCCTCGCTCCGCACTCGCACGCGAAGGAACAAAGTACATAAATTGGGCTATAAAATAGAGGATCATACCAGCATCTCCCCTAAGAAGGCACAGTACACCTTTAGACCGAGAATTTTTCGAGATATAAGCGACAACCGCGGACCCGATCCCATTCAGTCACCATCAAGGGACACGCCCCTTTCCTAATTTTCGAACTCAATAGCGGCTAGATGGATGGATAAATTTTACCCGCGTCGTCGTTATTCACTCTCCTGCCGGTGTGTATCGTCATCCTTCTTCGCTCTCGCGCACCAACTGCGAATGAAAAGAAATGCAGGTCTGAGAGATTTCGTCCACCTAATTTTTGCGATCAAAAAGTTGGCCTGCGATTTCAGAGATACCGTTGTGATCAGCGTGTCATTCTCTCCATGTTGAACATAAAAGTTTAGAAAATGTTTTTTGGATGTCCACAGGACAAACCATTTCCAAGATTTTTTGCTCATCTTGGAGAGAAGCACTCGCTGACCACTATGGTAACTGTACTGGGATCGTTCGAAGCTTTTCACAACCGGAGTTATGGCCCATAAAATATTCCATATTTAGAGCGCTAAAGTTTGGTGCACGAGTTGTCTCATGCCTACATTTCCCTTCTTTCGCAGTCGCTGCATGACAGAGAAGGAGAAGATGGACAAGGAAAAATTCGAAAAAAAGTGGAATTCATCGATCCACTCAGCCGCTATTGAGTTCGAAATTCAAGAGAAGGGGCGTCGCCTGTGGCGGTGACTGTATGTATGTATCTCTGCTATTTGGATGAATTGAGATCTCACACTTGGCAAGTGTTATACAGGAAGGGTCCACTATACAATCACATCATAATTATGACAATAGTGCCTGAGAGTGAATTGTGTCTTTACAGCTAAGTAAGTATGAGTGTAACTCAAATTTCCATCTTCTCGGGAGTGGATATTGAGTTATGGAGCGGTTAATTAAAGAAAAATACTCTTTCTTTCCGTTTTTGTATGTTTGTTTTAAGCAGTAATAGAATTATAAGATTTGTAGAAATTTTTCGAAAATTATACCATATAAACCATATAGTCGTCAGAATGAAATGGTGTTATATATGCGATGGCAAAGAATATTTTTAGATATGAATTGTTTCGAATTAAGACATCACAGATCTGTATCCGATTTAATTCTTTGAATCCTTTCAATGCCGCGATGTTTTGCGCTAGATAATACGTCCTAATCGTAGTCTCGGGGACGAGAATACCGCCTGCTCATGTTTCCCTAGTTTTATTGGCAAGATAACTATTTTGATGCTAGACCGTCTTACATTTTTAGTGTTTTCTCAATTCTTCGGTTTTACCTTGCGACGATGCTTTTAGGAAATCTTTATCAAGTTGAACACAAAAGCCGCGTTGTATTGGAAGCATTTGCAGAAAATAGTTTTCATTCGGCTGCATGGCTTCAGATCGTCAAAAGGCTTGAGAAAAAAAGAGTCAGGAACAATTCATAGGCTCAAAGCAGACTGAGTACATGCCGGAAACGGACTGCAGCTGAGATGAATGCTTGAAAAACTCTTCAGAAACACGTGTTGTGCAGCGGGTGAGGCTCTGGCATATGAAGTGCAAGACCGCAGTGGCGTTTCTTGTCCGAAGCACTGCCGCCATTGAGGCCGCTCACTTTTTTCAGCGTTGAAAATTAGGCCGGATTCATTCTACCAGCGACGCGCCACCACGCAGCGCACAACGGGCATATTGATTTTCGATCTGTTTGGATGATTAACATCACGTCGCTATGGCGGCGTGGGGTACAGCCTCTAAAAATTTTTGCGAAAAAAGTGATTTACCGTAATAGGTGCAGATTTCACGATTGTACATCTGCAATACGTTATTCAGTAATGAAGTTACCTAACGGCTAGAAAATTTCCTCTAATGTCCACTCTGATAATAAGTTAACTTTCTTTTTTTTCGAAACGCTGTACACATTTTGGTTTTTAAGCTGCTTTCAGTTTTCGGAACGAAACATAATCACTGATTGTTGATGGCTGTAACAAAATGCATTCTTCTCATTATTTTTCTGATTAATGCCTACCTCTGAAAATCCTTTTATTATGGAGATTCTCGCGAAGATTTCAATTTTCCGATCCTTTTGTCTTATCAATGATAAGACGATTAAGCCGCTTCAGAGCTTACTGTCCCTAAAGTGTATATGTATGTATGTTTAGCTGTAATCGTAGCATACCCACCACCATCATGTACTTACGTTTCCGCTTTTCAACGCTGCTGAGCAGTAAACACTTCGAGGAAGAACAACTGAAGGCAAATCTAGAAGTCCAGAAAGTCATAAGCGCTGTTTAAAACTTTAAAATTGTCCACCCACGTTTTACTACCGATGGTGAATTCTTTGGCTGTATGCCTGAAATCACGAAAGCATCCCAGAAGAGTTCAAATTCCGCTCGCCGCATACATCTGCTGGTTTAAAAACCTTCCCAGAAGGCTCCCGTAGTTTCATGAGCACGACGGCTGGGCTCCAAAGATAAAGATTTTGCAAAGACAGCCGAGAACTATCCTAACCGCTCGGTTCTGGCCACGTTCGAGACATAAAGCTTTGATGGAGTGCCCAAACTTTCATATGTACATACTTTACTGTGTGAACGAGTCCACTTTAGAGTCGATATTTTCCAGTGGTTTTAGGACACCTCGTTAACTGCTTCGATAACTAACGGAATACGCAGCGCTAGCAGGGATTTGGTTCCTAACTTATTTAAAATTTCACTGATGCAACCAAAATTTGCTAGAAGCTTTTGAGTTGGCGACGTCAGCGATAACATTTCCCTCGAACCACTCTGTTTTGCTTACTAATTCGCTTTGCCGGTTTGGAATTATCTGTAAACACATTCATTCCGCAAAATTCATTAGCGTTTTCATCGCCACCACAGGCCTCGTATCTAGAACCGCGACGGTTAACCGACCAGCAGAATTCGACCGCACTGACTCTGAGAGTTTTTGCCGAGTAATAACAGCGAAACGCCTGCTTTCCGCGTAATAGCCGAAAAATAACTGCCAAATAATCCTCGCCGCGAAATAACCGAGAAATTATGACCTCCAAGACCTCGTTCATCCTGTGGAAACCCCGCCCAGCCGCTGGCGGCCCCGGACGACGAGCTAGCAGCGGCCGCGTCCCGGATCGGTGCGCCGGCCGCGTCCCGGTTAATTTCATTTATTCATTTAATTTTTGGTAATTGCGCGGCTCTATCACAGCTATTTCAGGGAAAACGAGAAATGGTTGAAAAATAACCGAGGAAAGCTCACTAGAAGCCGCTGCGGAGCCTGTTGGGCTGTTTAGCATCAATTTCTCGACCAAAGCTCTCAGAGGAGGTCGACCTTCTGATCTGTCGTTGTTTTATAACAAAATACATCAGGGAAATTAATCAATGTCAGTGGCCAGGAGTCATTATCACTTCGCGATGATTTCTTTCGGAAAAAATCCTTTTTTGTCTTTTTTGTCTTCACATTGAAGACACAAATGTCAGACTTTATCGAGCACAGTATTGCAGATGAAAAATGTTCACTATTTTTTTTTGTTTTATTCGCCTATTATATTGTCAGAAGCAGGAGGTCATGAATAAGGTGCGAAGAGGTTTAGCATTCAAACTTGGAATGGCAACCTTAGCGGACTGTCAAAAATGATTTCTTCCTCACACTCAATAATTACAACGTTTGAAAAGTTTGATGGAAAACTTGCACTCCTGAAGTATACGCAACGGTTGTGACCTTTTTTTACTTCATACTGTAGTCGTTATTCGCATGACGCAGCTCGTACAGTCGGCACGGGTCTAATCGATACTTTGCGTTCCTTGTTCTGAATGGCGCTAACTCGGTGCATGTAGCATGGGCGCACCGAGTCCGCCCTTCCTGGTAAGGTCTACACTGTCGTCTTCTCGGCAGCCTCTACACGCTCATCGTTTCCGCAGGCTCTGTACTGTCGTCTTTCCGGTCACTATAGTTGTACAACTTCAAAAAAAATGTCGAACGAACGAAAAATGAAAAAATTTTGTTCGAAAAAATTTCGAACGAAAAATGAAAATTTTCGTTCTAAAAAATTTCGAACGAACGAAAACGAACGAAAAAAATTTCGAAAAATCTTTCGAAAAATTTTCGAAAATTTCGTTCGTGTACAACTATACTCTACACCGTAGTCATCCCGACAGCCTCTACGCCGCCTTACTCTCGGCAGCCTCTACACGGTCGCTTTTCTGGCACACGTACACCGTCGTCTCCATGGCACTTAAAGGCCGTGGTCGCGAGGAAATATGCTTGTCCTTTCTTTCCTCTCTAAATCCTTTTCTGGGTTTCTAGTAGTAGAACCTAAAGAGTAGTAGAACCTATCAAAAAATTGCGAAAAAATCGCTGTTCTGGGCCAAATTTGAAGCCTGAGCTTTCTTGTCTGTTGATGGTGGACGAGCCCACTCCACATCATCGGCATCGATGATCTCTAATAGCAAGAACATCATTTGGTTTGAAATTGAATTTCAATCAATAACATTGACTCATCTCGTCAAAAACATTGACTGAAGTGCTTGCTTTCATTTTTCAACTGTTTTTATTAGATCATGGAAAATGCTGCTGTCCTTGAGCCTCATAGTGGTTCACAAGGTTTATTAGTCGAGGCTGCAAAAGGATCAAAAGGTTGGTAACCGAAAGTTTCAAAAACTTTGCAAAAAGGAACTCTCTTCTTTCAAACTTCTTCTTCCTGGTGAGCTTTGGGCGCATAGCGCCTTCGTCAGACCTTAAATAACAAATATGATTGAAGCAGTGGTGCTGCATAACCGTTGAGGCCGAACTAGCCTGCGGTTCGGCTCTGTGTAGAGCCAAGAGTTGCGGTCGTAACGTCACCCCACTCGTAAACTGCTCTTAAATAGTATAATTCAAGCGCCACTGCACACTTACGGCTATTTAAGAGCAGTTTACGAGTAGGGTGACGTTACGACCGCAACTCTTGGCTCTACACAGAGCCGAACCGCAGGCTAGTTCGGCCTCAACGGTTATGCAGCACCACTGCTTCAATCATATTTGTTATTTAAGGTCTGACGAAGGCGCTACGCGCCGAAAGCTTACCAGGAAGAAGAAGTTTGGAAGAAGAGAGTTTCTTTTTGCACAAGTTCTTTGAAACTTTCGGTTGCCAAACTTTTGACCTTTTTGCAGCCTCGACTAATAAACCTTGTGTTTCTATTAGGTAAATTTGCATCTATTTCTTCCTCTGAATGACGATGATTTTTGACTGCTCGGCATGAGACTGCGATCTTTTAGGGCGGCGCTGTGCACGTGTGCACGAATTAGCATCTTTGGGCCCTAGAAGCTCTATTTGTAGCCCGTTTTTCACCGCGCTACCTTCCTGTTTTCGATCTAAGCTGATTTTTGTGGTTTTTTTGATAACGTTTTTCATTGTGACCACTGCCTTTAAGACAGCGTTCACGATGGTTTTCGTCCCCGAGATTCTACCGTTCTACCAAGAACAAAAGGCTCGGGGCCTGCTGGTACCCTTGGAGAAGAAAAACAGCGACAAATTCTTGAAATTGGGTGAAATCGAGGCTCCAGTCGATGGAAAGCATTTGTACGACAGGAAGAGATGAGAGGAAACGGGTGCAGTTTCGACGACTTAAAGGCATAGAACACCCAGAGACGTATTTTTCAGTTTTTTATGATGATCTTTTAGAGAGTCACACGCTTCTCACAGAGGTCTCTCTGAAATCATCTGAGACCCCTAAGAAGAGAGATTGCGGCTTTAATTCCACTCGGGATCATTTTGCTTGAGTTCGAAGTGACGTGTCGAACTGCCAGAACGGAACAACTCCTCCCTCTGTGTGTAAGAGAGCCTCTATCCCATTCCCTCAGGCCTCTTCCCTGTGTTTTTGATTCGCACAGTGAGTGAATAAAGAAATGTGGGAATCCGAAAGAAGGAGATCCCGCCTCTTATCCATTGAAAAGAGGTGTGGCCACAGGTTTTCTCTCATGCCTTGTTTGGAAAAGTTCGAATCACATACTTCGCCTACGACATTAGATCTCGTACTTCGCACGGGGTTGAAACAATTCACAACTTTTTTTACGAGTTTCTCAAAAAACGTGAAGAAATCTGAAATGAGTAGAATCCGGGTTCTCTCTGGGGCGGCAACATGCAATGCAAAAACTTTAGAGGCGGCGCAGGTTGATTTTTTATTAGAGCCACGCCGCGTGTTCAGTTTACCGCAATATTGAAAGGACATGGTGCGGTTGCGGTTACACACTAAAACTACGGTGGAAGACGCCAGATTTCGTTATCGATCGACAGCAGAGCGGATTTTCTGGGTGAGTTACGGTTTTTCTTGTTTGCTTCGGTATTATTTTTGTTTCTGACTGTTATAATATTACGCTTGGGGCTTTTTCTAGTTTGCGAGAGGAATTTGCCCTTTTTTCGACTGCATAACAGAATTTAAAGGTAGTGTTCACGATAAAAAATGTGTTCCAGTTTCCACTAAGAATGGGTAGTGGAGGGGCACACTGTAACGTTGACGTCGAAAGAACGCATGAAAACGAGCCAGGAAAAGCTCCAAAAAAGCCCGAAGTTGCCACTTCGAGCGCAAGGTAAACCCCAAAAGCGCAACACACGCCCACCGAGGTGAACAAATGAATGCTCGAGATCGTGAGATAAGCGATGATTTCCAATCATTAGCCCCATTCTTCCCTTCATTCTCAACGTCTCTCTTTACTCAGGTTAGCTCGCATACGTCGGCTGCAAAAGACGGAAGTTACAAGCCTCAGACAACTCGTCCACCATGTTTCCTTAGCTCAATTTTTGAGGGACCATAACTCCGTTCCCAGAAGGTCTTGTACGATTTCAGAGACATCATTGGAATCAGCATGGGGCCGTTCTCAAGATAGGCGGGGAAACAGAAAAACGAATTTTATCGTGAACTCTGCCTTAAAAAAACACTCCGAAGCTCGAACAAACGGCTAATTTCCCTCACGCACCAAGCATAGCCCCTATATGCAATATTTAAACAGTCAGAAACAAAAATAATGCCGAGACAAACATAAAAAAAGAGAAACCGTGACTCACCCTGAAAATCAGGTAGGCTTTAGATCGTAATAAAATCTGACGTCTTACACCGTAGTTTTAGTGTGTGCACCATGTTCTTTTAACATTGCGGTAAACTGTGCTCTAATTCAGTCGAAAGACAGAGAATCTATTTCATATTTTCGTTTGACACCCCCCCCCGTGAAATAGGATGTCATGTAAGTATTCTCTAATCGTTTTCACCGTCATAAAGTGCATTATGTCCTCGCGAAAGCGCTCCATTCAGACTCAAACATTCACTCACGTCTCCATTTTTAAAGAAGTCACTGAGCAAATAGAACGGCGCCTCACAAAAGGAATAAATGATTTGATCGGATTCAGGCGAAGGACAACTGACTTCTCTTCCTAGAATGTACAACAAGCGAGGGCATAATAGTTTAGAATGTACAACAAGCGAGGGCATAATAGTTCCGAGCATCGTCTTTACATCGACAGCCACTTTTCTGTCTGCGTCCTACACACGAAAATCAGGAAATTTTTCAGCTACTCGATCCCGCCCTCCTTCTCGATAAGCACATTCCCCTACATCTGCACACTCGTCACCCACGGTTTCAGCGCTTTCAAGACTCAATGACAGGAAGCTCTTAGCCATCGAACGTTCTCCTGCACTTCCTCAGCTTACTTAATCCTTTTTTAGCTGCGTGCCACGACCCTTTCGATGAGATTTTCCTGAAGTTCAGATATACTCAATTCTTTGTTGTTTACTATGTACACGCATACATGGTGTCACCATATAGCGATCATTCTCCTTCCTCTTAAATCCACAGAACAATCAAAAAATCACTGCTTAGACCTTATCTCAACTTGGAGAGCGTCACGCTTTAATCACAACGCTAACCCAGGAATCGCTCAGAGCCCCTACGAACGAAGTTATATACCCTAAAAATGCCTAAATTCGAGTGTTGAAAATGTTGTGAACAAGTTTTCCCAAGTCTGAATTTCCCGTCATTCGCAACTGATGCACGGATGCTAATATGAATGAAGAAAGAGGGTGAGCAGCCAGGGGAAAACGAGGTTGTTAGGTGGAATCCATTCCGCAACCAGCCTCTCCTGACCTCGAAAGACCGTCAGAGACGTGTGCTGTAGTGGCTTCTTCCAATATCACTCGGACGAACTGAGAGCTTGCATTTGACAGGTGTTCTACAAGGAGGGTCTACTTCACAACAATGTAGGAATTTTAGATTTTGTCCTGAGATCAGATTGTGCCTTCGAAAATGGCCATTCAGTTCGCACATATCTGCACGCCCACAGTGTTCACGATGAATATCGCACTCGAGTTCGACCCAAAATGGGATTGTTTGGTCGTGAGGTAACTAACAGTGAAGAAGCAGCGAAGAAAACGTTCAGAATAAGCTAAAATAGCGGATTCTAACGTTCAGGGCGTGGACGAAAATCATGGGCCCTGCTGGTGTCCATAAGCGCGCACTAATCGCGAAAGGTGCGCGAATCGAACAGGATGGACGTGGCAGAGTTGCTTGGCAATTTGTCATCGAAACGTGCGCGGCACCACAAACGCATCCGAACGGGGGCGGACCGGGAGAGGTATGCGCACTGGGAAAAGTTTCAAAGCCGTTTTTCTCGATTGCTGGCCCGTTTTTGCTGCTTTCTCCGACCCTATCCACTCCAGCATCTACCAACTTAGTGTTTCACACAGAAACCTAGAGAACGAAATTCATTGTGGACACTGCCTTTCGAGGCACTGTTTACGATAAAAAATGTTGCCCGTATTTTAGCAGAAAAGTAATCCTTGGGTTCTTCTAAGAAGAGTTAGGGCGGAAGTACGACGAAAAATGGTCAGGAAGTGGATTGAAATCTTGTGGATTAGCCGACCTATTGGATCACCCCGCCAAAGTCATATATGTACCAGTCGTCCACCGTTCCTTTTACCAAAGGAACAGTTGCCAAATTTCTGAATACTCGTTAACCCGAGAGATTCTAAGATCTAAACATGCGCGTTGAACTAAATAGTGTTCGGTACGGCAAACAGGAAGCACAATCACTTTATAGGAATTTCGACGCGCAAAGCTATTTCCTGCGTATAGATTGTCGAGAGCCCGCAGTGCGCCAAACACGCCACAAAGGCCTTATTAAAAATCTCAGAGGTTCTTTTCAACAGTTTTTTCTCCGATTATTGAGAGTTTTGTGACGACTTCCTTCTTTCATCCTCTACTTCGTGAATTTTTCTACTGAAGTTATCAAAAACTAGAGTACGGGCCTCTATAGTGAACACTGCCTTTGACGAAAATTCACGACAAACCACCCTAAGTTTTCTGCAAATGCACTTCGAATGGGGGGAGGGGCTTCGAACAAGAATGCTGCTGAATGTTTATTTACCTCCTCTTATCTCTACGTATTATTCTTTACCTCTAAACTGCTTTAGCAAAATTCGACCCTGATAATTCTTCAAATTAGCTGTGTGCGCGATACCTTCTTTTGTGCATACGCTTTGCCAAGGGGTCGGACATCAAAAAATGTAGTCGTTTCGCTCAATTTAGTCGAGCAAATGGACCGGAGGCGATCGTTTGCGGCCAAGCGGCATTCCCGACGCCACCGGTCAACGGGTTTACGATCGGGAGCGGTGATCTGCCGCCGCTTCCTCGTCCATTCACTCGAATTTATTTGACGAAATTTCTATGAGTGCTTCCGAAGTTTTTTTTTTCTTTCAATTTTACACAAACCATTTTTTCTTGAAAATCTAAGGAACTATACCGATCGCAGATTTTCTCAGATCGATGACTAGTGCGAAAACCGATAAAGGGTCTTCGAACGCATTCGAACAAAACGTTTTACGCTTAGATGTCTTCAGGGATGCCAAAGTAAGACATCTTTTATAGTCCTCACTGCAAGCGCGGCACGCGTGGGATGAGCGCTGGACTATGGAACGTTGCGTCGCGCGAAACGCGCGGGAGACAACTATAAAAGCCAGGGTGGTGCGGATTAAAGTTGGCTCTCAACTGTGACAAGCACATAAATTATTGGCTGGCATTTGTGTATGCGGTAGGATAGGATAGTCCAGGAATTATATATGTTGGAGTGGACTTAGACTGAGAAGCGAGTATTGATTCAAATGGTGAAACCGCCGTGGCGGTTTGTGCGGTGCCGCAATGGCGGTGCTGAATGGGTGGCACACGCGTGAAAACCTTCATAAGGGGTCTGCAGAGTTCAAGTTGCGGCGTTGCTCGCAGCGACGAACAACATTGGGGGATGTAATATCGATTACATTCGGCGACGATGGCAACCGACGCGGCGTGAAGGGCGACGAGGGGGCACCGCAGAGTGCATTCACGCCGCGACGGCCCCACATCACTGCCAGCGAGCGGCAACCGACGCCGCGACGATAATGTTTCGAAACATTTTTGTCGCCGCGTCAAGGCTGACGCTCGGCGACCACTCGCCGGTCACTGCAACTCTGCAGACCCCTATAGTCTACCGCGCGCCACGCGCATGCCGTGCTTGCGGTGAGGACTATGAAAGATGCCTAACGGAAACGAGTCAACTTTAAATTGACCGGGGCTGATTCTGGCACATGGCAGTTTCTTCTAATATTCCTTTGACATTCTTTTGAGCGCTGATATGGGTTTATTCTGCTTCTAAGTCATCTCGGTGATTTGAGTATTAGGGGTTGAGCTGAACCACGAGCTCATATTTTCTGTTCTGAGCGTAGAATCAACGACAAAGGAGATCCCCGTAGTTTTCTATCGGTTTGAGTTCGAAGAATAAACTGGCGCTTCGAGCAAGTTGACCTGTGTTGTTCTGATGAGTGAAAGAAAAGACGGATGAGTTTTTGAAAAAACACTAGATCATTTTTCAGCTTCCTGATACTCCGTGAAGTTCACTGTGATGACGAGCTAGACCACGTGTTCGCACCATGTACTATGAACTCAACGGATTATTGGGGAGTGTTCGGGCATTATCTGCCGGCCTTCTCGAGGCGTTTTCGCCTTCTTTTTTTTTGGAACAGGACGACGCAGGCTCAGTTTCAGGCCCTTCATGGCAACATGCTTGAGGGCCCGCCTGATTCTAGGACCACAAACCTATGGCAAGATCGTGGGATATTCCTGAGCGTTAATCTGAGCGCAGAGAAGACAATACGAGCTCGTGGCTCTGTCTAGGCTGCCCTTTCTAGGCGAATGGGAGCAGATTAAGAGCGAAGTCCTCAGAAACTTGGTTTCCAACCCGCCAAACCGAGCTTTCGACATTATTCATGGCCAAGACAACTCTGTAGACTATCAGTTCGGAGTTCCTGATGATTTTTGAAATGAACGCATTGATGCAGAGGATGAAGAGTATGGAAATTTCAGAAGGACGTCAGCTAAGTCGTATAAATTTGCAACGGCCATTCTCGACTTCATTCGGTCTCATTTTCTTGAAAGCTGCTCTAATTTTCTAAAAAAAGGTTGCCCAGGGGTTTTTGGGGGTGCTGCATCGATTAGCATTCGCCGTTGGCCCGCTAAAATCACACAAAGTTTCTCAGAACCTTGGGGCTTACGTCATATGATTTTGCAAAGCTCTGTAGTAACTATATTTTCTGCGTAAACAGCGACGTGATGCCACATTCAAAATCGGCTAATAGCTCTGTAGACTCTGCCCATACAGTGTCACCACATCCTTCCTCAAGCGGCTCCGTATTTGAGTCGAACCATATTAACTTTTTTCACCGCTACATCCTTCTTTTGCTAAACAGACAGTGTTCCTCTAGAGATTGCCGTTTATACTTTTCCACCAGCTGTAATCGTCGTACCAGTATTTCAGCCAAACCCTTGCCTGGCCGCCGTTCTGGAAGAGAAACAGTGCGAGAAACAAGGCGTCTCGTCGCCATCGCCATCGTCGCCCACATGTGACCCCACATTGATTTATTGATTGGTGTCTGACCCTGTGTGTGAGATCGATTCATCGATCGCGTATTGGTGGCCGCGATGAACACGGCAGTGCTACAGGGCTCCATTTTGATGGCCACATCGCATGGCATCACACGGCTGAATCGACATCGACTTGGTGCTCGTGGATTTCACATTGCCAGCCATGATCGGATTGGTCATCATCTCCGAAAGAGGTCCAGAAATGATGGGGTTTTGAACAGTTCATACACAGAAGTCTCAGGCCGGAATCATGTTTTCCGTTTCGACCGACGTGGTGGAGTGTTTATCACTGACACAATGCTTTTCATCCATGTCTATCCAAAATATAGATTTTGGATAGACATGGATGACAAGCATTGTGTCACGACACCCGTCGCGGAAGTGTGGTTTCAACCTTAGACATTAGCCATAACAACGATGGCACTGCAGTGGTCAGTTTTGGGGGCACTCCTTCAGTGAACCTGCAGCGATGTCGCAAACATGATCTTGCGGCATCGCTTCGACCGCTCCACCCCCTGACAATTGGTGGTAGGTTCTCTAAGCAAGTGCCGTCATAAAACTGACCGTCTCTTTTGCAAGCATATCACTCGATTAGTAAGACTCTGGAATATGTAGATCGAAAAATGAAGAGGAACTGGTCAGGGTGTTACTTTCAGATTTTTCATGTTATCATACTGCGATCTTTTCACCAAAATGTTTTTTTTTTTCAGAAACGCTCGGTCGGAAGTGGCCACAGTGGAAGAAGATCCGCCATTGTTGCAAAACTGTTCACATCCGGCAGACATAGGAACGACACCGAGGGTTAGATTTAAATGCAGACGCTCGCGAAAGGGACGGTTGTTGTGTGCTATCCTCATGAGAAGGCAGATCTGGCCATCACAACACTGAAGATCAATTAAAAAATCGGAGAAAAAACGGGCAGAGACAATTTACCCAACTTCATCGGTGAAGTGTCCGCCCACCCCCAATTTGTAAGACCGTTATGAATGCTTGTTTTTCCGACTTTTACTTCTTTATATAGATGTTTATCTGTAGGAAGAAAAAAAAACTCCCAAACTAGTACTAACTACTCCGCTAAGTTTACTACAGGTTGCTCCATAACCTACGGCAAAGTTGTAATTTTCCCCGGGATTTCGAAGATAGAACATTGAGGGTGTTGAAAAATTATGAGTTTACCCCCAAAAACAAAAATAATTAATATTCATAAAGCCATCGTCATGGATACACGCAGGGATAACAAGAAAAAAAAAGAATTTTTGTCTGTTATTCCCTTTCATTTTGATATTTTCTGTTTTTTTTCTTGGTATTCCTGTGTGTATCTATGATAGAGACTTTAGGTGTATCGATAATGTGTGGTGAAGGGAATATCTTACCGTCTCTCAACGTTTCCGGTGTTTTTTCTCCGAAACTCCGGAAAAAAGGCAATTTTGACGTCGCTTATGGTACAAACTACAGTATGCTTAGTCAAAATAAGCAACCGCACAATCGCCCTTTCCCGCTGCCGTAGACTGTAATACACGAAATCAAAAGAGCGCAGAGAAAAGTAAACGCGAGTTTGATCTGGAATATCGATGGTAGGCGTTCTAGATGAGACTCATTGTCTGTTACTATTTCGGAATAGACGACCCACTAGAGAATTTTCATGAGATATGTGCATCCCACTGGAGCCGTCGAATGATTTAGTGTTTTTCAAACACTGAACTGTTTGATGTGATCAACCGAGCGGTCGGTCGAGCAGAAACAACTGCTTATTTCATTTCATCCTTTAAATGGGTCGTCTATTCCGAAAGAGTACCCATTGTCTAACTTTATCGCTGGCAAAATTCTCGAATTTCAATCAAATATCGCTGGTAAAATTCTCGAATTTCAATCAAATATCGCTGGTAAAATTCTCGAATTTCAATCAAAGTTTGCATGACCCGAAATTCGGAAAACCATTGGAATACATTTCGAATAATGCAATTCGGTCCGGAGTATAGTAAGCACCAAAGTTTCTCTCCATGTTCAAACAGATAAACGCTCTCTTACTTCGCAAGAAAGGCAGTCATTCAACATATTCACACATTTCGAAATCTTGACAAAAATAACAATATTTCAATCACAGAAATTGGGTGGGCCAAATGCTGACATAGAGACACGCAATAGATTAAGTCTGGTGAATGGGCGAGGCTGCGACTGTAGATCGCCTGGCGCGATCGAAACTCAGTTGACCGGTGATGCCGCCAACATCGCACAGCCAGCCGTCTGGACCATGCGTCAGACTTGATATGATACGGAAACCCTATTTCAGTGTGTAGAAAGAAATAGCTCTAAAGCGCTCTAGCAATTGTCTGAAAAGGTTATGCTTTGTTTGAAATCAAAAGTTCTCGTTAAGGGTATAGCTGTGGACAGCGCCAAATCCAAGGAGTTTCTACGAATAAATGTTGGTGGACAGAGGTTTATGTTGAAGAAAGAGACAATCTATGGAAGAAAAGTTGGTGAGTTGCCAAGCATACGAGGGACTACAAACGACCTAGGGGGACTATCAGAAAGCCTCGTTTCGCGTGCTTTACTTGCATGTCGACTGGGTGGGACTACGGACTATGGCCCAACTACAGATGACGGGGGTTCCACCTACAACACCGTGCAATTTTTTTTTGCAGAAAAAAAGCGTTTTGCGGCATTTTTTGCGCTCATAAAGCGCCGCATCGCCATGACTAGCTTTAAAGTAGTCCGATTTCAAATTGGAAGTCATTTCTGAATTGCTGTCATTGAGTGCTACACGATAGTGTTACAAAATGGTAAATACAACTCCAGAAGTTCATAGAAAATTGCATAATTGCACTACAAAATATCTCACTATGAACTGATCAGACGATCATAATTGCAGACATCTGTCATATTTTGACCTGTGGTCAATGTGAACTTTAGAAAGAAAAACGTATTTTCAACAAAACACCGGAGTTCAAAAGACTTCCTACACCTATCGCTGCATTTGCCTGATTGAGGGAACACGAAAACTCCCTGAAAATCTATTTTCCTCAAATTTTAAGTGAGTTATGGCGATGCGGCGCTTTGTGAGCACAAAAAAGTTTTTGCAAAAAAACATGCGCGGTTCTGTACCCGCAATGCCACTACGCTGTCCAGCTGCTGGCCGCCGATGCTTAATAGGACGATCAGTTTGTGCACTGCAATATACACCGAGTGTACTTAATTTTGTCTTCGCTATCTACAGGGTCGCAAAACTTATGGACACTCGATTAACGGTCGGTGTAAACCGCGCCGAGGAACAAAATCACGGGTAATGACGGAACAAATTCTCCAGTAATTAGCGAACATGGAAGAGTATGAATATCTGGATTTCTCCTCATCGGCACCCAGTTACGACGGGATCACACCACCCGCGACAAGCGATAGTGCACATCAGGCATATCGACTTCCAGTCAATATTGATGGTAAATATTGGATCGCGTCGCTCATCGCTGGAGTTACCTTAGGCCTCTTTCAGAGTTCGATCGCCGAGAGATGCGATGGCATGATAAACAAGAGCATCGATCGGGATCGCGTCGCGCGTCGATTTGTATTCAAAACATGTCATCGCGGCGATCAGCGATCGCACTCTGAGAGAAGCCTTAAAGGCAGTGTTCACGATAGTCTTCAGTTTTGAGATTATTCGCTATATCAAGTAATTGACCCCGGGTTGAACTAAAATGCCGTAGAAATTGAGGAAAACCACCAAAAGTGCAGAAAATCCTTTACTCTCACCCCGCCTCCCTACTCTCACAAGAACTGTTCGTTGTGACAATGAAATCTTTTGTGGATTAGACCTGTGGAATTCTCTACTCTCTGTTGCTCCCTTATTCTCTTCAAACAGTAACTAAGACTCCTTTGCATGCCATAACCTTCCATATTCGATTGACCCATTTTTCCACCTCTCACCACAACCAAGACCATGTTCATCCAACCGGACAACTAGTCTGCGTCATAGAATAATGTCACTGAAATGAGACGATTTAGTGCGTTTCTCGCCGTTTCTTCGTAATTTTTCGTAACACTTGATGGCCAACGCAGTGTTTTAGGTGGAAAACTCTAAGACGAAAATCATCGTGAATGCTGCCTTTAAGACTCTAGACGCTTGAGAAGCGCGTCAATAGTGGCAGGCGAGTCTATCTCAGCGCCAGTTTACTTCCGCGATTTTCTTAAAAATGGACATGAGGTAGCTGGTTTTTTGCAAGCTGTTGCTTTTAGCAACGATGGAGCACTGTAAACCGTCGGTCCTAACTCCGGAAAGCGGTGTAGTTGTCAATTGATTGAAGACGATGAAGCGCGTGGCCCTATAAGCCCCTATAGTTCAAGTCTGGACAATTCACGACATTCTCCGTTATTGAGAAGATCTAGGAAATGACTTTTACTGCGACGAATGGTTTCAGGTTGCAGCTGAATATTGACTTTCTTTCATGTTGATAGATCCCGTGACGACAGAGCGTCGTCTTCTATGTTCAAAACGGTCTTAAGCTCTAGTTCCACATTGGCGTTTCGCTGCCGCTGGTTTTTGCGGGACGTGTGGAACTTGTGAAATTTCAAAATTTACCAATGGCATACCTGCCGCTGAAATCAGTGGCAGCGAAAAGCCTAAGTATAGCTAGTGCTTTGGTCACATGGAAAAACCTCGATGCGCGGATTAGATCTTCAGTGACCCGATAGAACCGTCATCTTGAAAAAAGGACAGTGAAATGGGTATTGAAAACAGGCTCTAAGGCATCTTTCAAAGTCCTCACCCAAGCGCAGCACGCGCGTGCCGCACGGTGAAAAGTTTCATAGTTCACCGCTCATCCCGCGCGTCATGCGCGTGCCGAGCTTGCGGTAAGGACTATGAAAGATGCCTAATGCAACCAACAAAATCATCACACTTGAACCTCCTAAGATTTCAAGACATTCGAGATTCAAAAAGTTTTTTTCGCGCTTGAGAAGTATCCGTAATTTTCGTGCGCCCTGTATATCTATGGATGAGTCCTTGCGTAAATAACTCCCCCTTCGCGGCCAGCTCGCGTGTCGCGTCACCAATGAGCGAGCGTATTGCAGGCGGTTAGCACCAGGGGAGCTACCCACGGACACGTCTGCTGATCACATTCCGCCGTATTAGGATTTTTTCAGGCCGCCTCGTTTGGCTACTCGATCTGAGCACCACATCCGAGCGATTGACTCTGGCCGACGCCTATTTCTCCACGACGAATGAGTACTACTTTGAACGACCGCCTGCCCTATTCCATATCGTCTACCAGTTCTATCTTACTGGTACTGTCTCCAAGTTGCGACCACATTCATCCAGGTTTCAATGGGTTTTTTAGGACAAATCCACCAACCTTCGCATTTATGTCCGATTGACATATTGGATGAATTGGATTATTGGGGTATAACCCCCGAAAATCACCTGGCCCCATGTTGCTGTGCTGACGACAAGGTGGTTTCGCAGTTTTATGTTCTCATTCTTCTGTGCAGTACGAGATATTACTCGAGTATGGGGCTTTTCTGAAAAGGAGCGCAACTCTTTGAATGATTGTATCTAACAAGGGAAGTATACAAAGCGTAGGTCGCATCTGCGGAAATGAATTGTATTGCCAGTATCTCTTGAGCGTCTATAGTTAAAGTGTGCAGTACCCCGTCCCGAACCACTGGTTCCAAAATAAAGGTTTTTGAAGTTCGTGAAAAGGTAAAGGTAAAAAAGGTAAGGTAAGGGTATCAGACACTTTTTTGGGATGTTCAGGAAAAAAATCCGGATTTTATTCAAAACTCGTATGTAGGGGTAATCTAGGGTTGGGTCCGTTTGTACAAACTCTGAGGTTTACGGTAGATGCCATGCCATTCAGGAGACAACATTTACCTACCCTAGTATTTCACCACCCCGAATAACGCCCGCATACAAATTTTGAGTCAAATCTGAGACTGTGATCAAACCACCATATACTCACCGTAATCTGTCGAAAATCGACAAACCGATCACAGAGTGGTAAGCACTTCAGATGACCCACAGTGAATGATTTTGAGACACGTCTATTGAAGAAATCCGGAAGAAAGTCGCGTTGTTCCTCAAAATTTTCCTCTTTTTCCCCGCTGGGATGCTTTATTAAGCAGAAAGCTTTGGAAAATCGGCAAATGAACCTCATAATCGTGATCAGCGCCCGAATAACCCTCTGGGACGATTTTAGAGGAAATCTCAAACATTGTTTCAAAACGCTTTCAGAAATCCTGATTGATACTATAAGCGCTCAACCGAAAATCGGTACAAGTCCAAAACGCTATCACTCTGCGACCCAAACTTTGCTCAGGGAGGTTGTTTTGGGTGCTGAGCACGATTATGAGGTGCGTTTCCAGATTTTCGAACGTTTACTGAGCGTTTTGGAAAATTCAAGAAGGACAAGAAACGACAGTCTTGACCTTATTACTTCTCTGACCCAGCGGCTTGGGACGGGGTACTGCGCAGTTTTGCTATAGATGCCCAAGAGATACTAACAATACAATTCGTTTTGGCAAATGCAACCTTGTATACTTGTATACTTTTCCTTTGTGAGAGTTCTTCTTCTCAGAACGACCTGGATTCGATCTCATCGTTTTCATCAGAAGAATCTCCAAATCAATTCAAGCACTTGTACCTCGGCGAGTTGCGGAGACATGTTTGGAACATAGTAGAGGAACCATCCAGGTATATTTTCCTTTATTCTACTTAAGTATTGCTATTGATATTTTTGGAATGTTTTGATTCCTTTCATGACATGGTACATTATCACAAGATGTCACAAGGTAGCTGAATTGAACGTAAAACTCAGCTGTCAGACAAGACTCGAACCTGCATTGCACGCTTTCCGCGCGAGAGTGTTACCCGTTAACGGGTGATTGCTGTTGTGTCTACACAGTGTATGTGTGAATAGCTGAGGGACGCAGAGCCGGGTGTCGGTGGTGTAATGGCAACACTCTCGCCCAGAAAGCGTGCAATGCAGGTTCGAGTCCTGCCTGACATCTGAGTTTTGCGTTCAACTCAGCTACCTTGTGACATATTTCTATTGAATTTCGTTTCTGAAATATTTTCCATTTTTCTTGAGTGACCCAAGTAAACCTGAAAGTATGTTACCTACGTGGTGCCAACGTGCGATCCATACTTCCCGACTTCCTCCGCAACACGTAACTTCCTTCGACACGGATTCGTTAAAGGCAGTGTTCACCACGAAAAAGTTCCCCATTTTCAGGAAAAACGTAACCTTTGGGTCCCTCTAGGAAGAGTAAGATTGGAAGTGCAGCGAAAAACGATCGAGAAGTGGGTGAAAACCTCGATACCCATTGAAACCACCCCGCCCACGTCCTATAAGAGTTGACCTGCGTTCGTTTTACCGTAGGAACAGACACCGTATTTTCGAATATATTCTCTATCGCAAAAGGTTCTAATATTCCAGCATTTACATTGACCCCTCTTTTTCGGTAAAGCAAACATAAAGCAATGCCAATTACAGATGTACCTAAGAATTTTAGAGCGTACCTAAGAAAATTTCCCGACGTCAGGTTCGATGCACAGATGTAGTCGTATCGGTGAAAACACAGACTCACCTATTTATCGCAGCTGCTTCGGAAAAATGAGTGATACCACAAACAGACTACCGTATGTTAGGACGAGTCCGCAACCGCACCATGTTCTTTTAACATTGCGGTAAACCATAATTACAATTTTCAGAGATTCCCTTGAAGGCAGTGTTCACGATAATCTAAGATTTTGAGATTAATCGCTAAATCGTTTGTTTGGCCCCCAAGTAGCACCGAAATGACGAAGAAACCGAAAAAAAACGCACAAGAAGGGCATGAAATCCTTTACTGCACCCCGCTTCTTTACTCTCAGTGGAAGTGTTTTTTGTGACAACGAAATCGTTTGTGAACCCGTCTTTTGCAATTCTCTATTTTGTGTTGCTCCGTTCTTTCCTTCGGATCCTAACTAATACTGTTTTGCCTAAAATATTCTTCCATTTGTGGTTAGCCTCATTTATCACCGGTGACAACTACCGTGAACATGTTCATCCAACCGGACAACTAATCCAGTCCAGAGAAAAATGTCGCTGAAATAAGACGATTTAATGCGTTTCTCGCCGTTTCTTCGTAATTTTGGTGACACTTGGTTGCCAAAGCGTTGTTCTGAGTGGAAAACTCCGGAACGGAAATCATCGTGAACACAACCTTTAAACAGCTATCCAGTGGTATTTGGGTACTCTGTGAGGTGTCTTTAAAGGCACAGTCCAAGCTCAGGGACGAAATCTTAGATTTCCACATAATTGTAAAGTTCACCAACCCTATAAGCTCCTGCCAAATGCGAGCTCTCAATTCCTCCGAATAAGCGAGATATAGGGGGGAGCCACCCTGGGGCGCCCATACCAGGAAGCCACTCCGGCACGCCCCTTTTACGATCTTTCGAGCTCAACAGCGGAGAGATGAGCGATGTTTTTCGACCAATATCCCCGTTCTTCCCTTCATTCCCAGCCTCTTTCTTTATTCAGGTCGGTTCGCATACATCGGTTGCAATAGACGGAAGTTACGAGCCTCGGACAACTCGTCCACCATGCTTTCGTAGCACAATTTTTGAAGGGCCATAACTTCGCTCTTAGGGGGTCTTGTATGATTCCAAAGACATCAATGGAATCAGTATGAGAACGTTTTCAAGATAGGCAGAAAAACAGGAAAACGAGTCTGAGGTTGGACTGTGCCTTTAAATGCATCGTACCCATAAAAAACCATAGTCAAATTTTTAAATGTTTTTTTGAGTAAATATATCTCTCAAAACAATCGAAATAGCAAAAAAGCTGCTCAAAACCCCCGATTTGTATGAAAGCAGAATCGACAGTAGCTGGCAACGGTGTTTGAATTCTCGCCATCACGATTTTTTTGAACAGTTTGCAAACAATTTCTTCACTATTGGGGAGGTGGCGGGCAATTTGTGGTAGTTGACTGATGAAACCTGATGAAATGCTTTATATTAGACCTCCCATATTTTCGTAACTTTGACGGACCAAACTCTGCCATTGGGCCAGGTTGGCCCCAGCTAAGGGAATGAAGTCAAAGAACGATGAAGGGTTTTCAACGCGGACGATGCCTTTAACCTTTGTAAGCATCGCCTCTTCTCAATGGTATTACTTGACCGAATGGCGCTGTCGTCAGCTAATGAAAGCTAAAGGGTTTTTTTCTCAAGATGATGGCAGCGCTTGCCTTCCGTTATTCTTCAACACAGAATTCAACAGGGCATGCAATGCATACATGCAAAATAGTTGTTGGACAGAAAGGACAAACAGCTGTCGACTAGGTCTTGTTATTGGATAGGAAAATGCTCAGAAACATTTATCGAGGAGAACCACTGAGGCATATTTTCTCATTTTCGTTTTCAGCTCAGCCTCGTGTTCGATGTTTCAAAACGATTCTTTTCAGTTCCGGCTATGCCCAAGTGTTTGCCACTTTCTCCGTGCTGTTCGTATTGATATCCATCTCTGGTCTCGTTCTTGGCTCACTTCCTGAGCTCCAATATCCGATTCAGAAAAACACCACGAAAGGTGCGTTAACCCATCAACGTTGTAATTTTAATAAACAAGCCAATGAAAGATGACGCAGGGATGAAAAAAGTTCAGGTTTCTGTTCAGGGTTCACTTTGCCATTAGAAATGAGCATTTGCTGGATTGTAGTGACAAAACGAACGTTGAACAATAAATTGAATATAACGATTCGAGCTCACACGATTCACCGCTCGGATCGGACCCTCAGAGCAACGCAAGCGACACTATTTTCCGCTCCGAGCGGAAAGCTGACGATTTTCCTTTGTTTTCCCAGTGGCTGACTTTTCTTCATTCCCGCCTCTTCTCAAGAAGATGAAGCCTCCTACAAGGATAGGGTACTGGTCACATCCTGCGTCCAAGGAAGTTAATCCCGCCGCAGACTGCAACAAGGATAACATCCAGGGATGTGCGTAGTAGAAATTTCGTTGTTCGTTATTTTTTAGACGTTCATCTAGCCAAAACCGTTACTCGATAAAAATCTAGGTGCACAGTTGTGGCCTGCAGGAACAGCCCATCTTATCGATTCCATAGTGAAATGCATAAAAGTATTTTATAGTGTAGTTTTCCCTTATTGAAAGTGGTTGAATTGAATGCGGCCGGTGGGAAGTCGCGTAGCGGCAATTGCAGACCGTTTGCGATAGGATAAGTGCTCAGTGGGTGCCGCAACGCGACCGACTGCTGCGAAGCAGGGCGTTTGACACGCAAAGAAATTGCAATGCATTTTCTCACAGCTGCAACTACTAATAATTTGCTCAGCCCCGTTAGGTTCAAATGGCTGATCTAAAACCCACTTCCAGACGTCATCTGAAGTAGGTGCCGTTTTTCTCTGAAATTTGGTTCGATGCTCAATGACGGCTTGTGGAGCCGATTCCCTCCATGGCGTGGTCTTACGAACTCTTACGTTGAGTTCGATTGCTCGTCTGCAGCATCTGAGTATCTTAACGAAGTATGCCGGTCCGCATTCGTGGCATCATCGAAGTCAGCAGTATAGGTAGGTCCGTGGCTTGCTTCCTAAAGGAAAAACATTTGAATCTCACCTGCGGCTGGCTCGGCTGTCGCGTGCGCAGGCCCGCTATTCGATTCAGGCTGAGAGAAGAGCGCGGCTGATCAGCTTACCATACCGCCAGCCGCCGGTAAAATTTGAACCGCCCGCGCCAGCTGCCAGTGAGATTTAAATTGTTTTATTCTCTGAGGAAGCGAGCCAAGGACGTAACTGTAGTTCCTGCTGCCCGTGTCTGCCCCTCACATTTTCCCTGATTTCGAGCACATAATAATTTGTTTCTCGGCTAGATGGCACATACTCCAGGAAAAAATTCCATTGCGCGTATCTGAAGTGTGTTAGTCAAAAAGATTTATCCAGGCCAGAAGCACTGCAGGACCGCTGATGAGCTCAGAAGTTCAAAACTTGATTCCAGAGAGAAAATTGTCATTGACTTTAAAATGAGAGACCACTGATTCACAATTCTACCATCGTTGATAAAATTGCCTTCATAGTTTTGAAACAACAAAACAAAGAAATTTCCTGAAAGTTGCTAAAAATAACCTTCGGGGGGAATCTGCTTCGCACTAGTGTATGCAGAGGAAAACAACTTGACAGATGTGCATTAAGAATCTAACGGTTAAGTTGTCCTAAGGAAATAGGGTACCTTTATTGTTTTGAACCGCACTTTACTACTGGCGGCGCGATCGCAACGGCGTCTTAAGTGTGAGGCATTTAGGGGTCGTTTATACTCCCGCCGCCGAGCGGCGCGGCACAGTGCATTTCTGTGATATTAATCACGCGGCGCGGCACGATCAATATGATAGGATTGCACCTCACTCCGCCGCTCAGCGGCGGCTTAGGCGTCGTTTATACTACCGCCACCAAGCGGCGCGCCACAGTGTATTTCTGTAATATTGATCATGCGACGCGGCACGATCGATATTGTAGGATTGCACTTCGCCGCGCCGCTCGGCGGCGGAGGTATAAACGACGTCTTAGGCCGCGCGTCGCTCACGTCGATACACTATGATGTAGACACCGCATTTATACGGCGTTCCCACGAACAACCCCGAGTCGATCTTACATGGAGGGCTATTCAAGAAACTGATGTTCTGAATGAATAACTCTTTTTATTGTCATGTGTTTCAGGTTTGGTCACTGATATGGAGCCACATCCGGTTCTTGGATATATTGAGTACGCATGTATTGTATGGTTCACATTAGAATATGGTGAGTGACGCGATACATTCTAATGGAGGAATCGGGGCGAAGTTGAGAATAGCAGCGCATCAGCTGACCACCGTAGCAACAGTGATCTGGGACGTCTTTTCAAGGTTGCTAGAAGGCGTGGCATAGATATTGGTCATTAATTCATAAGGAATAAGAGAGAGAAAAAAGGTATGCATCCAAACGGCCAAACACCACGTCAAGTTATGCAGGAACGGCTAGACCTGTGGCTGTATTAATGGATCCGCGGGACATGTTTTGAAAGCCCAAAAAACAGTTGGACGGAGAGGATTAGAGCGCCTGCTTAGTCGATATTACGTTTTAGCGTTGGAGCGCGTTTTCCTCCCGTCCCTTCAGCTTGGGCGCAGGTTTTGCTACACCAGCCGCGATCTGCACGTGTATAATTAATGTGTTTAGAGGATGTTTGAATTATTATTAGGGAAAATACCTAAATTTTATACTAATTGTAAGGATCGGAACTCCGAGTGGGCGAAGTTCTCGAATGCGTTCTAAATTTCATACACTACGGGGTTCCGACACTGGTCGAAAGTCAGGGCAACCTTCGTGCAAATGCGAACTTAATACTGAATCCAGCACATCGCAAGCGCAACTGTACCGACGACACCAAAAAGACAATTTCGTTAGGAAATAGGTTTTGCTCTCCCATGTTATCCTACGAACCGTGACAACTGTTATAATCATACTACAAAATGACGTAAGTAGAAGCTTCAGAAAAATGCTTGGGGCTACCTTCGCGGAACTTTGAAGAGCAAAAATGCCCTTGGCTCAAATAAACATACTGGAGAAGAGCGTCAAAAAGAATTCACATCCACGTCAAAATTTCTCCACTTTTGGGATCATTATAAAGTTAAATACGTAAGCCAAACGTTTTCTAAATTTCCCCAAGGGGTTGAAACTCCGCGTGGGCAAATCTTTGACGTGGGTGCGAACATTTTCTTCGCCCCCCCCTTCCCCTTCTATCCGTATTTCAACGGCGCTATCGCAGCGGGAGCCACTGTGGTATCACACCATAGCCCTTCCCCCCCGCTAGGATAGCACCATTTCAAACTACTCAAAACTGTCAAGCCACCCAAGGGTGTGGCAGTACAAGCTCGTACGTCTCACAACATACGGTACCTATGATAATTTTGTAACTGAGAAGTGAATAATTATTTAACAGTGTTGCATTCAAAGTTTTCTTAATTGAAATGATTTTCCTAACGGCATTTCCAATTACAATTCACATTTGGCCAAATCGTCTTTGAAGTCTAGTAGACCTATTACCTCTGTACTGGTCTTTCTTTTGACATGAGCATGCATCTTCTGAAGAATGCAATGCTTCTTTCGTCCAACTTCTAATCGATAAAAACGGCGCGATAGTGATCGTGCAAGTGGTACGCGTACAGAAACGCGCCCCAATGCCAAAACACTTTTCGCCCCCGAAGCTCCGTAACTGTACTCGATTATCACCAGCAGCGGAGCGGTGGGACTCACAGGGGACCACTTCGAACATAAAATTGAGTTCTGAAAAACGGTCTTTTGAGGGTCGTAGAGGAAATAAAAAGAAACAATTTGAGATTTTAAAATTTCACTCAGTCCTCACGGGTAGATCAAAAACGATAAAAAAAGGAAAGAAACCAGAACGTTGGATTGGGAGGAAGTAGCACAAATGTGAACTATACAGTGGCCTTGAAATCATCTGAAAAGGTTCTCCTAAAAGTTTGAAGATGAAATCTAGCTAGGTTCTCGAGTTATGACTTGTTCACTGATCCCCTGAACAATGCTCGTTGCATTCAAACCACCGATCACTGTAATGTGATAGTCGAGGTGAGCTAGCAGCACACCGTGGCTCAGTCGGTTAAGCGTTGGATTACGAAGCAACTGAAAGATGGTTCGAATACTGTGGGATCATAACTGCATTATGGCTGGCAGTAGTGACATTTCTATGTGTTCACCTTACTTGTTTCGAGTTTTAACAGTGTCTCTTGTTTTTTATACCTCTTTTCTTTTATCGCAGAGGTAACGTGATTTAAACCGAGAAAGTTTCACATTAATGTTGGAAACTATAGAAATGCCAAAGTTTCAACAATTGCTGAAGTATCAAGAATACCCTTACCCTACTCCTGAAATAAGCCACAGAAAATCTGCCCTTGATTCGGAGAAACACTTTAGGGGACTTATTTTGATATATGACGCTGGAAAAAAGTTCGGACAAAATGAAACTTCGTG
The DNA here is from genome assembly GCA_029168955.1 of Aplectana chamaeleonis. NCBI lineage: Eukaryota > Metazoa > Nematoda > Chromadorea > Rhabditida > Cosmocercidae > Aplectana > Aplectana chamaeleonis. The sequence continues at coordinate 158,095 of JAPDOI010001543.1, forward strand.
GACTTGTTCCTTGATCAATGACCAGTCTTTTTTCCCAACAGAAATAATTATTGTAAACAGAAGTGGATTTACCTAAACTACAAAATCCATTGAAGCAACCTAATACTTTAGCGCATGGCTCGAAGACTCAAGAAAAGTGTTTCGTTATCATTTCCAAAATTTTCAGTAGAACAGAACCTTTTAAAAACGAACTTTACAAGAAGACTACTTTTAGTCAGCCTGGCCATTCTGGATTAAATGTAGTTTTCTGGAGCCATTTTGGACGTAGAATCCGAGTATGCTCTTCGCAGCTTCTCGGAAAAAAAAAGAAACCACTCTGGAGAAAGTTACAGGCGTTTTTCCACACCTAGCGGCAAGGCAAGGGTACCACCCATCAGGGAATTTTTAGGTGGTTTGGAAAAAATCTTCGGATTCGGCTCAAAACTTGTATGTTGGGGTAATCTAGGGTGCTGAACACGAATTTAGAGGTCGTTTGCCAAAATTCTGAGGTTTACTGTAGATTACGGTAGTTGTCATGAAATAGAGGGCCTAAACCTACCTTAATAATTTGAAAATTGACAAGTGAACATCAAATTCGTATTCAGCACCCCGAATAACCCCCGATCAGGAATTTGGAGTCAAATCTGAGACTTTGACCCACCCACCGTATACCCACCGCAATCTACCGTAATCTGTCGAAAATCAATAAACTGACCTCAGATTCGTCATGAGCACTTCAAATAACCTCCGAGAGCAAAGTTTGGGTCATAATTTTTTTTCGACCTTTGGAGCCCCGTGAGGTAAGAAGCTCAAAGCCATTTTTGGGGGTTCAGAGGTCGAATTTTTTTTGCCCAAACTCCGCCCCAGGGGGTAATTTGGGGCGCTGAACACGAATCTGAGGTCCGTTCCCTATTTTTAGGGGCGTTCGTCAGGTTAGGGTGCATTGAATGGCATTTTACCTACCGCAACCCATTGTTTTGGTGGCTTTTGATCTACCCGTGAGGACTGAGTGAAATTTTAGAATTTTAAATGGTTTATTTTTACGCCCTCTACAACTTTCAAAAGACCGTTTTTCGAAACTCCATTTTATGTTCAAAATGGTCCCTTGTCAGTGAAATATAACTACTGATAAGGAGGCTTCGCCGAAAAAGCCTCCGCGCTGTGATAAAAGAAAACATGATTTCACTTGGAATGAAACAGAGTCTATGTATAATCTCTATTTCGGAGGGGTATTCGCTCTGTTCCACCGCGTATTTGTGCGAATGGAAGAGTAGAAACCGTGAGAGTGAGGGGAATAGGAAGCAGCATGTGCACGTCCATGCACGCGATGGGTCTGTGTGACTTCTCTGCGAAATAGAGGGTAACAGGGTTGAAAGAAATACTGCTGGCAGAATTCAGGGCCGGGTTCACGACGCAATTGATATCCGAAATTTCAGTGGATGTTGAAAGGTCCAGGGCTTTATGCAACATTAATATTGAAAAACGTTGCGTAATGAGCCCCCATTGGCTCCGATGTAGACTTTTAAGCCAAAAACGGTAGAATAAGTTTTAATCATTGATAAGAGTGGATCTTTTTGAACCTCTTTTCGACATTTTTAGCGCGATAGGCTTGGACCTTGCAACTCCCTGTGAAGCCTTCACAAACTTTTCCGTCGTGGACACTGTTTTCCAGTAAGATGAACGATGGAACGGATGCACATATGCGCATGAATTTTAAATTTCTCATTAGAATCAAGTTCGCTTGCTTGCTCTTTTTTGACACTTTAATGGTCCGATCGTCTGGCGCTATTTTCAACAAGAGCGACAACTCTTCCATGCTTCCCAACATCTGGCCACTGGTATCCGATAGGGCAGACCGTGACTTCTGATAAGAAAGCTCACTTGGAGAAAGTGGTCATTCCAAACTAAGGAGACTTGTTTGGATCAATTTTTGAAGAAAAACTCGAATTTCACCTTTCTAGCTGCGCGACTCGTCTCTGAACGAAGTGATAAGCGATAAGTTGTGGCGGGTAAATGACCTTACGGTACCGTAACCCTAAAACAGCCCGAAAACTGAAAAAGGACCTCATATTCACGTTCAGCTCCTTCGAATAACCTCTTCCTACGATGTTTCAGAAGTAAAATTTTTCGACCTCTGAGTACCATAGGGATAGGGAGAGGAACTTTGTGGATCTTCGCGGCGCTGAAATTGAAAGTTTTTACTCGGCTGAAGTTCGTCAAGAGGGTTACATATTTGGGGCGTTATACACGATTATGAGGTCCGTGCTCAGTTTTAAGAACGATTAAGGTACATTACTATGGACCTGATGGCAAATAATCATGGTAACTTAACTATAGCTCAGTTCAGACGAACGAAGCGCAGCTATGAAAGTAAAACTCGCTTCTTTCGACAAAATTGACGCTTTAAAGTTGCATTTCGTAAAGAAAGGTCACCCGGTCCTAAATGGCCTACCCTTGGTAAATACTTCTAAACCGAGTCGAACGATCCTTGTGGAGGTCGTCCCAGTGTACATTCCTTTTTTCTTGGAATTCATTCCGAATTGCATTTCAGTATCGAAAATGCTGGTGACGTCGGATCGGCGGAAGACGTTCTTTCAACTGCTCAATATCATTGATTTGATGGCTATTCTGCCATTTGTAATCGAAATGCTACTTCTTATATTCGGCGTAAGCACAGAACAACTGCGGGATCTCAAGGTAATCTGTCCAGTCATTGAAAGAGACCTCCGTTCGAGGTACAGCCCCGATGCTTTCAGGGCGCGTTTCTCGTCATCCGAATTTTGCGTGTTTTGCGGGTGATCCGAGTTCTGAAACTCGGCAGATACAGCAGTGGCCTACAAATGTTTGGTAAAACGCTCAAGGTCCGACTCTAGTTTTTATTCATTCTCTTTTTTTCTTTTATCGTTTCTCCCCGGCTTGCAAGCTCCCATTTCGCACGCGGACCGGTTTATTGGAGTTGTGGTCCGTGGATCTTGTCTATCGACATCTCATACATGATGAATTATCAGATTTTCGGATGTCTAGGCCTGATTTCGCCTAATGTTTCGCAAGTGTAGTCCCTTTTTGAAAAAACAATCTTTCCTCTTCAACATGGCGTCACCAACTTGCTCACCTACTTGCTCGAGAACACGAAAAAAGTTGAGTGTGCGACTGGTTGACTGTAATGTTTCATAAGGCAATCTTTCGCGCATACATACTTTAGCAAAGTCGCCGTAAATCGCATTGTTGAAGAACGCACGCACAGGAGCGTCTTGGATGGAGCAGACCCAGTCAACTCGTCACAGACTCCACATTTTTCATGCGCTCGAACACGTAGACTAAGGCCACTTTCAAGGTCGCCGTTAAATGCGGTAGCATGATTGCGATGAGTATCGATCAAGATCGCGTTACGCAACAATCCGTATTCTAAGCATGCTATCGCTGCGATCCGCGATGGAAATATATACACGCCCTAGCGTACCATATCCCTGAATCAGGCATTTGTACATATATTATTCCCAAAATTAGTTGTCTGGTGAATGAACGGTTTCTGTTTCATCTCCGCTTGGTGCGCGGCAGTGCATTGCCGATTGGCATCGGCGTCATGGGCGCTGAGTGATGCAGCCAACTGATCGCCATTGCCCAGAGCTGACTACTGAGGACCCGAACAGAATTGATTCGCGGCGCGGTGCAGCTTCCTGATGTTGGCCAAGGCCATACATCCACAAGACGTTGAATCCAGGGGAAAATTTTTTGTCCCCGCGAGTACCGTAGCTAACTGGAGCACAAATCCCGGCAGGCCCCGCCCCCACCCGCGACGCACACCCGGCTCGACAGCGCTGGCTGGCGCTTTGCCAACTTTTTCCGTATGACCCATCGCCTGGCGGATAATCATCAGTCGGCTCTCGTATTGATTAAGTGATGTTCATTCATGTATTGTGAAGAGGCGATTCAGAAAAAACTTCTGTGAGTGAGTAAAAAAACTAGTGAGTAACAGAAACAAACTTTTGAGATGGAAGTGCGAAGGACGATTAATAATGCCGGAAAATCAGAGAAGTTGAGAAGGAATTTTAAACTTTGGATTAAAATTAGGTGATTAGGAACGATTCTTCCGAGGAAATTTTGTTTTATACGAATCACGATCTACCCGGAAAACCAGTGTGGCATGACGAAAACCGAATCCTTACCCCTTCCGTCGACTCCGTTACCCCTTCGATGCTTGCCGGCCTAGCCTTTGCGTTATCAATCAATACCTGATTGCCCGAAAAAGTTGGCAAAGCGCCAGCCAGCGCTGTCGAGCCGGATGTGCGTCGCGGTTGGGGAGGCAGGTCCTGCTGACCGGGATTGTGCTCCGTTAGCTACGGTACTCCCTGAGGACAAAATTTTCCCCTGATGTTCAACGCGTCTTGTCATACATCCTGTTTTGGGCAACAAGACGCAGTGTTTGTCATCCATGTCAGCCGAAAATCGATATGATTCACCGTGGCAGTCGCGCCTCGTTGGAACCATGAACTCGGTCATTCTCACAATGATTGATCGCTTTAGCGTGCCGTTTAGGTTTCGAAAATCAGTTGCGAGCTGCATCGAAATGCATGATCTCGTCTTGGCGCGACTTTTTTCATCGAAATCTACACGTCGCCAAGCTACCATTGTTATTTGAGCCAAGGCTGACTTGAAGTAACAAACATACCAGATCAGAAGATTCGCCGCGCTTGGCTAAGAAGCGTACTTGGGCGTATGGTGGTCAGCCGTAAGCGTAGCGGTGACCCATACGCTCCATTCCGGGCGTGGGGTTCGCTTAAAGCATTTCCGGCACTTTATCTCGAGCACAGGGCGTGGCATCGTCGTAACTCGCTCCAGCCGCTTTGTTTTTTTTTCAATATTTTGATTGGTTCATCGCAAATGCTCGTAACTTTTTTAAGGCGTCGTTCCGACAACTGGGAATGATGGCAATGGTGGTATTAACGGGTGTGATTTTCTTTTCAACATTAGTGTACTTTTTGGAAAAAGACGAGCCCGGTTCACAGTTCTACTCAATACCGGCTGCTTGTTGGTGGTAAGTCTAATTTTATTTATATATACAGTGCGTTTCATAACCATACGAAGATCATAGGAATCGACATTCCTGAGAAAACGCAAACTTAGGCTTATCGCGATTACACTTTTCAGTTTCTACGCCTAAATGTGAGATAGAAGCAGAGTACATGGTTCCGTTTTATACTCCTACTCCGACTTATTTCCTAGTAAACTTTCAGACTTCAGACCGTTTCAGAACCATGCGACCACAAGCGAAAATTAGATTCTATCCAAGAAAAAAAGATACCACAGATGAAGTGAGATTCAGTATTTATTCTATCAAAAAGGGGTCTTCCAAGCAAAAGAGGTTTGGTTGGCGTCAGAAACGTTCCAACAAAAAGGGAACAATAGGGGCAGAATGAGGAGAGTCTACAAAAAGTGAACAATATTTTTCTGAGACTGATTTTCCTGGCCGATACTTCTTAACCTTAGCAAACAAACCGTTGCGGTGTTCTACACGGAAAGCTTACTCTGTGGTTCCAAAACTCGTCTTGACTACACGAGAACCGTTAAAAAGTATGTGCATGTAAACTCTAATACTTACCATCAGGAATAGAAGATGATGCCAAAAACACAGACGGACGGTTGTAGCTCCAGCTGCTACGAGAAGCGAAAACCAAAGTGCAGCATCTAATGAGAATATTTTCTTATATTCTCGTCAACGAATAGAAGTCCATTCTTGGAAACCATTGAACTCTTCCTCTAGAAGTACCACAACGGTTTGTTTTTTGCTGTTAAGAAGCATCGGCCAGGAAAATCAGTCTCAGAAAATATTGTTCACTTTGTAGACTCTCCTCATTCTACTTTACCTATTGGTTCCCTTTTTTGTTGGAACGTTTCTGACCGCCAACCAAACCTCTTTTTGCTTGGAAGACTTCCTTTTTGATAGAATTGTTCACTTTTTATTGATATTACGAAGTAATATCCTGAAAATCTTCAATAATTTTCGAATAGCATGGATTGCTATATAATAATCTGCAAGCAACAAACTTGATGCGCACGCTAAAAATGAAGCGCTACTCACTTTCCACGACGTCCTAATGATGTCAGAAAATGCCCTATGCACTTGGCACCACCTTGGCACGACGTCCTGATGGCGAAATCACCTGTGATGCAAGCTTATGCACTTGGCACGACGTCCTGATGACGTCACCAGATACGCTTTATGCACTTGGCACGACGTTCTGATGACGTCATCAGATGCCCTGTGTGCTTTACATGACATCCTGATGACGTCATCAGATGCCCTATGTACTTTACATGACACCCTGATGACGTCATCAGATGCCCTATATACTTTACATGACATCCTGATGACATCATCAGATGCCCTATGTACTTTACATGACACCTGATGACGTCATCAGGATGCCCTATGTACTTTACATGACACTGCCTGATGACGTCATCAGATGCCCTTTCCTGTACTTTACATGACACCCTGATGACGTCATCAGATGCCCTATGTACTTTGACATGACACCCTGATGACGTCATCAGGATGCCCTATGTACTTTTTACATGACATCCTGATGACGTCATCAGATGCCCTCATGTTCTTTACGCATGACATCCTGATGACGTCATCAGATGCCCTATGTTCTTTACATGACACCCTGATGACGATCATCAGATGCCCTATGTACTTTACATGACACCCTGATGACGTCATCAGATTGCCCTATGTACTACATGACATCCTGATACATGACGTCATCAGATGCCCTATGTACTTTACATGACACCCTGATGACGTCATCAGATGCCCTATGTACTTTAACATGACACCCTGATGACGTCATCAGATGCCCTATGTAATGCTTTACATGACATCCTGATGACGTCATCAGATGCCCTATGTTCTTTACACGCTGACACCCTGATGACGTCATCAGATGCCTATGGGTACTTTAGCATGACACCTGATGACGCTCATCAGATGCCCTATGTACTTTACATGACATCCTGATGACGTCATCAGATGCCCTATGTAATTTTTACATGACACCCTGATGACGTCATCAGATGCCCTATGTACTTTACATGACACCCTGATGACGCGTCATCAGATGCCCTATGTACTTTAACGCGGCATGACATCCTGATGACGTCATCAGATGCCCTATGTACTTTACATGACACCCTGATGACGTCATCAGATGTCCTATGTACTTTACATGACACCTGATGACGTCATCAGATGCCCTATGTAACTTTACATGACATCCCTGATGACGTCATCAGATGCCCTATGTTCTTTACATGACACCCTGATGACGTCATCAGGATGCCCTATGTACTTTACATGACACCCTGATGACGTCATCAGATGCCCTATGTACTTTACATGACAGATTCCTGATGACGTCATCAGATGCCCTATGTACTTTACATGACATCCTGATGACGCGTCATCAGATGCCCTATGTTCTTTACATAGACACCCTGATGACGTCATCAGATGCCCTATGTACTTTACATGACACCCTGATGACGTCATCAGATGCCCTATGTACTTTACATGACATCCTGATGACGTCATCAGATGCCCTATGTACTGAAAGCCTGCGGCCACTGGCAGTGGCCAGTGGCAGGAACGAGGAACGAGGGACGAGGGACGAGGGACGAGGAACAGGATTAACGAGGGACGCGTTACAGAAGAAACGCGAATTTTAGCTAAGCTTCCGCCACGATCTAACTTTGTTAATTTTCAATCGATTTGGCTCAAATTTTGTCAGCTTTTGGGTGTCTTCTATACTCTCTCAACTTATATCCAGAAGGAAATCTCTAGAAAATTTGTTTTACAGGTTTTATTAACTACTTTACCAAAATCTAAGTGATCACAAGTGCCAGGCAAAACCAAACCTCTCCAGCCGCTTCGCGGCTGGAGCGATAAGGGCCCTGCAGAGTTCAAGTCGCGGCGTTGCTCGCAGCAACGATCAGTCTGCTGAGTGATGCGAATTTGGCCCAGAGAACCATAGTATTTCGCGGTAAACACACCTACTCTCTTTGCCTACAGAAAGTTTATCACGGTTTCTTGTTACCTACATTCAGAGGTTACCAGTCCGAATTCGTTCCCTACTTCCCCATGAAGCATACCGTCGGCATAGATCCGGAAGAGACTTCGCGTTCACTGTTGCAGGTTGGCGCAAACTCAGTGCCCTGTGCTATAACATAGGCGCACCGAGCTTGCCCCAACCTCCGATAGGGAACGCAAAGCCTCTTCAGGATCCACGCCGATGTCAGGTTAAATGGGTAATTCTAGTTCAAATGGAAAATTGCTGTGAATTTAAATGACCTTGACAATGGATGTTGGCCAATTGAGAAACTAACCAATTGTCAGGTGACAAAACTTGCATAAACGATACAATATATATAGTTCAGTTCCGCAATCGCGTCCATTCCTCATTATCACAATCGTAGAAGCGAAGCGGTTGTTTTTCGAAGAAAAAACTATGAAAATGAAAAAATCATTCTCAAAACAACCGCCTCGCTTCTACGATTGTGAAAATGAGACTTTGCGGACCGAACGCGATTGCAGAACTAGATCATAGTTCAATTCAATTCCCAGAATGTTATTTTTCCGTCATTGTATCTTAGGAGAAATAAATGAACAAAGAAATCAGTAAACGAATACAATAGTAAAAAAAAGTTGAAGAAGAATGAATAACTTATACATATAACAATAATTAAGATTTAGTAACAAATATTTATGCCGTTTTAACAAAACATCTGTGACTATCGCCGTGATTTTGTTTGTAGGATTTGTCTGTAAAAGTTACATTAAAATAGTTTTCCTGGAAATAATTATTCAAATATTTTTTTTCATCATAATTCCTGCAACT
>JAPDOI010001544.1:0-166707 GCA_029168955.1 Aplectana chamaeleonis
ATATCACTTGTTTTCCATGAGCCGCTTACAGCAGCCGGAAACGTGGACCGAGACAGCATCCACGTCAAGATCTCTGCAAGTTACAGAGCTGTTTGAGCTGTTGTCTTTTGAAGTACAAACCGAGCACCCAACATCAAGCCGGGCGACACAATTCAGATCTTAGGAGTATATCCCGCCTCCGTGATCAAGTGGGATACGATCATCAAAGCCAAATTCCGTTAGACCGGCCATGTTAGGGAGGAGAGCTGACAACAAGACCGAATGGGCTACGATCTCGGCACTTGCGCCATCGAGGGAGGGCATGTTTTGGACGGGCAGCGGATCCAACATGTTTCCGACTCAATGTCCGTGAGCGTATGACATACACGATACACTACCGCTCATGTGAACCAACGAGTGCGACAGAGAGCGAGACTAATTTGAGTCGTGCTGGGACTCTGAATGATCCGTAAACACTAGTCGTCAAACTATCAAGGTGAGACATTATCATCGCTCGGGTTTCGCAAAATGTGTGACAAGACCTGGCGGCTGATGTTTTAGTGACCAGCCTTGACTGTGGGTCTTTGATGGAAGGACTGAGAGCAATAGTTGATGTTATGCTAATGGTTGCTCTAACAAAGACGGCGATAATGAACACAAGGCACACTTTTTCGTTCCTCGGTTTTTTTTGCTTCTTACTCCACTCTCAACAAAAAAATTAATTATCTATACAAAGTTTAATTCTTGTTGGGGAAGACTCACGGGAGGATATTTTCCATGATGTTTTAGGGCTCTCGAGGAATTCTTCCATCCAACTCTCTTTATTTTATACACCTCGCATTCGTCAGTCTTCTCGTTAAGCTTAGCAACTTTCCTCTCGTCGCACGTCTTTAACGGCTTTAAGGCTTGGGTCGTGTTCCTGAATGTATCTTATCCTTCATAAAAGGTATCAAAGTTAATTTGAGAGAGTTCTTACATTAGAAATTGCATATTTTTACCGAAGCCACAGATAAATGGAAGCCGTGCGGATCTCCCGTAACATCGACATAGCCCTTGCTTTAATGTAACCCTCGGCAACCCCGGTGTTTGCCTTTCGGCTTTGGTTCCTGCACAAATTTGTTGGTCGGATAACCCCTTTTGCCCAATATCCAACTTGTGGAATTTCTAAATATGTTCTGCTTTTCGATCCGAACAAAGATTAGCAGGTCGCATGGGGGAATCGTTCTAATGAACTTGCACATGGCGCTCATCAACTGCCCGTTGCATGCATAGAGAACCCAGCGAATTTCGGCCTCTCTGTACAGTAGAATTGGTAAGGCACAAAAGCACATTGGAATGAACATTTTGAGAAAATTTTCGACTTAGAATATTCCCTAAAAGCTGTCTGCGCTTACTCCCATCTAAGTGATAGGTATTTTCCAATGTATCGCGTAAAGGGGTCAATGTACCATTTGAATAATTCTTCAACCCTAACAAAATTCATTACGTTCCAGTGTTGCAAATCAGTGAAAAATTACAAGTGAGCAACCCGCCTCCCATTGGTCTCTCAAAGTATCGCATATCCACCATTCTTGGGTAACACTTGCACTCGTAATGTTAAAGTCTTCAACTAAGATTATCCTAGAGGAGTGTTTCTCCTATTCTCTAGGGAAATCCTAGAAGATGTTAGCTTAGTATCCCTAAGAAGAGTGTTCGAATACGATCTGAGAAATGTAAATTAGTTTGGCCTCAGGATGACATACATGTTCTTAAAGGCACAGTCCAATCTCAGAATCGTTTTTCTGTTCTTCTGCCTGATCTTGAAAACGGCCCCATGCTGATTTCCCTTCCCAACGACTTCTCTGGAATCGTACAAGGCCCCCCTAGAAAAAGGAGTTATGGTCCCTCCAAAAGTGAGAGCTAAAAGGAAGCATGGTGGACAGGAGCTGTCCAGAGGCCTGTAACTTCCTGGGTCATTCCATGCAACATATGTAATGCGAGCTGACTCTGAACAAAGAGAAAAGTTGCGAGAATGTGAAGGGGAAGAACAGGGCTATTGATCGGAAACCATCGCCTCATTTCGCCACTGTTGAGCCTGAAAGATCAATAAAAGGGGGCGGGCCAAAGTGACCCTCCTGATGTGGGGCTCCCAGAGTGGCTTTCTCCTATATCTCGCTTTATTCGGAGTGAATTGGGAGCTCGCTTGCTTGGCAGGAATGCTATATATGGTGGCTCTACTTCACAGTCATGTGGGAACCCTCAGATTTCTTCTCTGAGCTTGGACTGTGCCTTTTGAAGGTAAAAAAACCCAACCATAATCAAACAAATGGTTCTTGTGCCTGGAAAGCAGCAGGAGTAATGTTGGCGACCCAGCTCGTTTCAAAACAAACATATTTTCTATATAGTGTGCATTTCTGGGAGAGTTTCTTAATCTGATTTTCCCCTAGCTGCTACGGAGATCTTTGAGCCGGGATAGATATTAGGGCTTACCTGGTTGTGTAGGCTGAGCCCGTCAACCACTGGATGAGCGCCGATGAACTTATTTGAGACTAGTGAGAGATTCCATCACGAAAACACAAACGAAAAAGTCAAATGATGTTGAATTCGAAGCGGTTCTGGTCGTAACGTTTCCCCACTGCAAAGAAGGCGGGAACATGGGGAGGAGCGACGTGCGTGATTAGATGCTACTCGTAAGTTTCGTCCAACTCAAGCACGTAGCTCCCTCGTTCCCATTCTGAAGTCTATTTTGCGGTTGGGAAACACATGACAACCACACAGTTCGAAGGATTGCGGACTAGACGGCGTTGCCAAACACTGGAGAAAAAGAAAGCTAACTCTTCTGTCACGGTTCGAAGTGATGGAATAACCATTTCGACATTCTGGAAATTCACATTCGACAATTTTAGTTTTACCTTTCCGTCTTTTACCTTGCTTTTTGTTTTTACTTGCGGGACGTCGCCTAATGTCCAACTTGTACACGAACAGGCATTGTTGTGAGCTGCAATCAAAATCTACTTGCAAGACAGCTGTCATATCAAATTGTTGGAGAAAGAACTGGATACCTTGAAACTACATTATTGGAAATCATTTTTGAGAATCGAAATCGTCTCGTGAAACAACGAATCCGTTTGTCGGAACACCTAAACGGAATAATAGACTCTACTTGACTATAGTTTTACACCTCGAGTTCACTTTGTTTTGGAGGAGTCGCAATAACGACTTCGAAAATCAAAGGGCGTTGTCTGCCCCTGCAGCTATGCAGGAAAAAAATTATCTTAGAAACATATAATTCATCTTAAACTGTCCAATTGGTCACGGAATCTTTCCGTTTTAGAGGTCTCGAGCAGCGCTCTCAGCTGTAAAATGAAACCGCCGATGCATAAGGTGCGCAAAAAAATGCGAGCGGGAAACAGGGGTGTGCGGAAATTTTTAAAACATCTCTAGAAAAAGAGTAAATCCGAGTCTGTCAGGAAACAGAAATCAGAAGACAGGAAGACCTTACGAATTTGATCTTCCGAAAAAAGCCTGAAGAAATGCGGAAGAAGTCGGTAATATCCACTAAAATCAGACTTTTTTTACACTTTGCCTTACAAAATTCCTAGGGGGTTATTTTGGACGCTGAATGCGAGTTCGAGGCTCGTCTTCACTTTTCGCAAAGCCAGGGTTGATAGTAAATGGGCTTTCGACGTGAGTTACCACCACCTTCGGACGTGAGTTTGCCACCAACCTTACGCGAGTAAACCGCCAGGTTTGTGCGAGTTTACGAATCTTTCGATTCGAAAGGAGGACATCCAGGACGCCGTAGAAAGCATGCAGGACCACAGTGAGATCGTGCTAGATATGCCGGACCCCAGTGGGAGTGCGCAGAATGTGTGCAGGACCCCAGTGGGGGTGTGCAGGGTGTGTGTAGGACTCGGGTGGGAGTGTGCAGGACGTGTGCCAGACACCCACTGGAAGTGTGCAGGGTGTGAGCAGGACTTCTCAGTAAAGTCCTACACGCTTTCCACAACGTCCTGCGCACCTTCTGTGAAGTTCTGAACACATTCCCCGACCTCCTGCATTCTCCCACTCAAGTCCCTGAACGGATTGCCTCGACCTTCTGCAAAACTTCCAGTGAAGTCTTTGCACACATCTCCACCACGCTCTGCGCACCATCCGCGCACCATCCGCGACTTACACACTCCCAGAAATGTCCTGGGCGCACATTCCAGGACCCCTGCACAATCCCAGTGATCCCGCACACAACCTGCACGCTCCCCTCGGGATCCCACTCAGGTCCTGAATACATCCTGCACACTCCTACTGAGGTCTTGCGCAACTTCATCAACGTCCTAAACGCTTTTCACGACGGATTGAGCACTCTTCAGCAAAAGCGAGAGCAAGGAGTACGCGTAATCGTATCCGATCTCGCGTTAGTGGCATCTTACGCGCTGAAAACCACTCACCGTTTTTTTTTGGGTTTGAATCGGTTGGACCTGCCTGAGAACTTAGGTACAATTTTTCGGGTCACCAATGCATTATTGTGAAGATATGGGAGATCGTATTGCTCGAGGTCCGTTAAAAGAGTATTCACATTAAAATTGTTCAATAAAGAAGGATAAGCCTAAGTTTTTTTGGTGGGCACAGTCAAGAAGGGAGGGTTGAGAAATTCGCCGAACGCATTCCGATTTCCAATATCCGAATTCCGCTTTCCGATGGTTTTTTGGCGTTCCCAATTCCGAATTCCGAAATTTCGAAGGTCGTTCTGATTTCCGATTTCCGTAATTCAGAGAAAAATTCCGCTCATCCCTGCTCACGACTCAAGGCGCGAGCGGCCCGGGCGATTCTGCTCCCTCCGTCTGTCACGCGTTCTCTCACGTTCTCTAACCGCCGTTCCGCACCAGTACGCGTAAAAGCCACGCGGATTTCGCGGTTTTATAGCCTTCACATCATCATTGAAGGCACTCTAGGCGTTTAAGCCGAGAAATAGTTCACCAGGCTCCACATCGGTTCCTGCTGTGTTATCTCTTGAATACTTCGCGGTTGTTTCTTGGAAGTTGCGCGGCTTAGATCACGCTGTATACGAAGTAGCCGAAAAGTAGCCGAGCAATAACCGAGAAATAACCAAGATGCGGCAAGCATACCGACACGCGACGCGGCCCTCACCGGCTCGCCGAGCAGCCACCTGGGCCTCCAGCGGTTGCTCGAGGCTTCCTGGTGCTGGGCGGGGTCCAAGTACTGCAAACTTGGGTGGTTGACAGGACGGCGGTGTTGACGTCCAAATCATGCCTCGTCCAATCCAGCAGCTGCTGCTGAGAGCAAAGGGTTGATGAGCTCGATGTCTGATCTGGGATGTAACCCCTATTTTGCCGACGTACTATTCTAAATACGAGTACGTAAGTAGGGTTCGCGATTAACTCGATCGTTGAGTTTTCTTCATGAGAATGCAGGTCTGGCCATCACGAAAGTGAGAAAAGAGAAAAGTGTAGGAAAACAAATTGAACCGTCTAATTGGTGGGTGTGCGCCCGCCTCCAACTAACAGGATTTTCATAAATGCTGGTTTTTTCCCTTTAACATCCTATTCATATTTTTGCGGAAGCGGCAGATACTGCAGAATATCAGTAGAAAATGAGAAATCAGATGTCTGATACCGCTATCAAACATCTGGGGCGGTAGTAATCTGGCTCAAAGGCAGTGGTCGCGCTCAAATAAGCTCGTCTTCTTTTCCTCTCTAAACCCTTTTCTGGGTATAGAGTAGTAGAACCTATGAGAGAATATCGCGAAAAAATAGCTGTTCTGGGCCAAATTTGAAGCCTGCACTTTTTTGTCTTTTGATGGTGGACGAGCTCACCCCACATCATCGGCATCGATGATCTCTAATATCAAGAACATCAACTGGCTTGAAATCGAATTTCAATCAATGACCTTTCGGATTTATGCACACATCTAGTCAAAAACATTGGTTGAAGTGCTTGCTTTCATTGTTCAACTGTTTTATTAGGTAAATTTGCATTTATGTCTTCCTCTGAGTGTCGATGATTTTTGGATGCTTGGCACAAGATCAGATCTTTCCATGTGTGCACGAACTGGAAATTTAGGGTCTTAATATAATTCTACTTCTTCTTACGTCTTCTTCATGACGTGGCAGTGAGCGGTCGACCTACCCCACTCTTCAAGAAACCGCCAGG
Organism: Aplectana chamaeleonis; assembly: GCA_029168955.1. Taxonomy (NCBI): domain Eukaryota; kingdom Metazoa; phylum Nematoda; class Chromadorea; order Rhabditida; family Cosmocercidae; genus Aplectana; species Aplectana chamaeleonis. The sequence goes on from JAPDOI010001544.1 coordinate 6,127, forward strand.
ATCACCGAAGACACCGACACAATACGTATTCGGCACACGTGGGTCGTATGCCGGATTCATCAGCTGCTCGACTCAGCATCTGCACTCTGAATGTGCGCTCCATTGCAAGTCAGGTGCGACTCACTGATGTGGAAGAAGCTGTCAAAGACCTGAAGTTCGACATTATCGGGATATCTGAAACAAGGATTAAAGGCAGAGGACGAATGGACCTTGGAAGCGGATTTTCTCTATATTACTCTGGGAACGAGGAGCAAACAAACTCTGGCGTGGGTTTTTATGTGCGTTCTACATTGAATCGTCGTTGCAGATGTTACTTCCATTCGGAAAGAATCATAGAGATGGTGGTGAAGTTGAACGGTGGTCAAACACTTCGCTTGATTCAAGTCCACGCCCCGCACTCGAGTTACGATGATGATCAGTACCTGAATTTTCTGGACGATTTAGCCTCAATCATTGATGCTAGGAACAACTACCATTTCGTCGTCCTTGGAGATTTCAATGCAACTCCAGGAGCTCGAGAAGGAAATGAGCGATTCATAGGCATCCATGCTGCCGAGAGACGAAATCATAGAGGCGGCATGCTTGCTGATTTTTGCGAAGAACGGCGGTTATTTCTAGCAAACTCCTACTTCAAGAAAAGGAAGAGTGTGCGTTGGACGTGGAAAAACACAGCGCTAGGCTTGAGGAAGGAAATCGACTATGTGTTAGTGCGAAACTTACGAGAAGTTATGGATGTTGGAGTCCTCTGCTCTGTGAACGCAGGTAGTGATCATCGGCTCATTCGATGTATCTTACGTCTACGCCCACCAAGAAGAATTCAGAAACCGCGACGTGGATCATACATTGTGGATAATAACCTGCTTCGTCTTTAAGTGAACTCATACTAGCCGATACTCAATTTACTGGCGATGTAAATGAAGACTACAGAAAGATAACAACAATCATCAATACTGCGACCGACCTCGCCACAAGATATGAGCCGATGCCACCACGGATATCAGCACGCACTAAACAACTCTTCCAAATCCGCCACAGCTTACGATATGGAGGAACTACCGCTGTTCAAGGAATAGAATACGTGGAAGTGTGCAAGCTCGTTAGGAAATCACTCGAAGAAGATCTATACCAACGGCACCTTGCAATTTTTTGAAAAGCAGTTCACTCAGGTCGACTACGCATGGGCAGAAAGGAAGATACCTATGTTCGCCGACCACTCACCAATTTACGACGAAACACGACCGATAGCACGATCATCGCAAATCCTTCAACACCGCATTCTCCACACGACCACTCCTCATCCATTCCTACCCCGAATGCCCTTGATCATGAAGCAGAAGCTGCTGACGTGAGAAGAAATTTCTACAACGATCTTTATCACTCAATGAATGGCTCTAAACTTCCCCCAGTTGATGATATAACACTCAGATTTAACGAAAGCGAAGTCGAAGAAGCAATGAGAACAAGAAAGCACAAGTCAGCTCCAGGATCTGATCTCGTCCAATCCTACGCCCTCCGTCCCCTCTCCCGAATCCTCGCTCACCCCATAACCGAGTTCTTCAATGCCATTGTTGCAACCAAGACCGTGCCAAAGAAGATGAGTTTTGCTGATACTATTCTGCTCTTCAAAAAAGGAGACCCAACAAGCATTGCTAACTACAGGCCAATTTCACTACTTTCTACGCTATACAAAGTCATGACGAAAATGGTGCACAAACGTCTGGAAAGGTTTGCCGAAGACAATGCCCTACTCCCTTATCAACAAGCTGGCTTTCGCAAAAACTTTTCAACCATTGATCATATCCACACGGTGAGCACTATACTTGAAAAAACGTACGAGTTTAACTCCTGTGCTTGCATGATGTTTGTAGATTTTCGCAAAGCGTTCGACACTATTGAACTTCCAGCAATATGGCGTATCTTGGACTCATATGGGATCGACAACGACATCATAAAAACCATTCAGCTTCTTTACGCAAGTGGGAGCGCAGCTGTGAAAGTTGGAAACCATGAGGCCAAGCTCAACATGCAACGAGGGATCAGGCAAGGCGATTTGCTTCCACCACTTCTCTTCATTCTCACTCTACAACACGTATTGAACAAACTGAATAGATCGAGTCTGGGGTTCTGCTTAGGAGGAAGACGTCTACCATACCTTGCATTTGCGGACGATGTGGTGCTTTTAGCTGAAAATAGGAGAGATCCCCAAGAGCTGGCGCAGATGCTTGCAGATGAATCGAAAGAAATCGGTTTGAGCATTAACTTCGGAAAAACCAAATGGATGGAAAGCAGCCAGAGTTTCACATCGCCCGAGATAACACTGCATATCAACGATGAACAGGTTGAGCGCGTTAGCGAGTATATCTACCTTGGCCATCTTCTCTCATGTCCACGAGACCCAACGAAAGAAATCCGGAGACTCGGAATACGCCTAACCGACAAAATCCCCGCGAAAGTCATACGGCGCAGAACCGGCCTGAAAGACTGGACAAGATTAGCTCTTAAACGCAAGTGGACATACGCAGCATCCTTGTCGACGAAAACCCAGGAATCGTGGGTCCGTTTATCAACAGATTGGATCCCTGTTGGACGACGTCACCCAGGCAGACCGCGAACCAGATGGCTTGATGAAATTGCGAGCTTCCGTGGAAGAAAAACAAAGGAAGTCGCATCGGATTGGATCACACTTGTAACGGGAGATGCTAAGAAGACGGCTGAGCTCTTCGCAAAGAAGGTTCAACAATTGTACTGTTGCGATCAAGAGTCCTAATAAATTAATAAATAAATAAATAAATATAATTCTAGCCCGTTTTCCACCGCGCTACCTCCATAGTTTTTGAGCTGTTTTATATCTAAGCTGGTTTTTGTAGTCTTTTCGATAACGTTTTTCATCGTGACCACTGCCTTTAAAGGCAGTGTTCACGATAATCTTTGGTTTTGATATTAATCGCTAAATTGATTGTTTGGCTCCCCAGTAGAACTGAAATGACGAAGAAACCGAGAAAAACGCACAAGAAGGGCACGAAATCCTCTGTTCTCACCCCGCTTTTTTACTCTCAGTGGAACTGTTTGTTGTGACAATGAAATCTTTTGTGGACCCGTCCTTTGCAACTCTCCCTTTTCTGTTGCTCCGTAGTTCCCTTCGGACCCTAACTAATACAGTGTTGCCTCAAATATTCTTCCATTTTTGATTAGCCCCATTTTTCGCCGGTGACAACCACCGTGAACATGTTCATCCAATCGGACAACAAGTCCAAGCCAGAGAATAATATCTCTGAAATAAGACGATGTAGTGCGTTTCACGCCGTTTCTTCGTAATTTTGGTAGCACTTGGTAGCCAACGCTTCGTTTTGAGCGGAAAACTCGGGCATGAAAATCATCGTGAACACTGCCTTTAATATGCAACTTAAATCGTTTATTTTAATTGCAACTGAGCAACATCCGTGTAAAAGCTTTAAAACTATGTTTAGTGCATAAGGATGTCCTAAATAAAGCCTTGACCCTTAATGAGCAAGTCACCTCCAAATCAAATTCATCCTTATCTCAAATTTGGAGGTGTCGCTGAATGCGACCATCAGCGACAGACGGTTGCCGCTGATTGTGTGGTGGTTAGAGCGCACGAGATAGTGCGGCGAAAGAGAGGGCGCAGCGCTTTCAGCTCGATCTTCGCTAAATTTCCTCTCGAGCACATTTAGGACTCCCGTTGAAACGATTCGACGACCATGCCGGTAAGCATCCAGGAAGAAATGAGTCGCTCACACAGCATGGTCGCAACTCCAATGTCGACGGAGTGTTGCCTGCTTGGGTAGCGCCGTCGACAACCCTACGCCGAACCGAGCGGCCCTGAATTGAGAAAAGCATCGCAGACGCAACAGTGAACGGGGTGACCTCATCTTCAATGAACGCTCGTGACGTGACGTCGCCAACCTCATGATCTGCACAGGAAACGCCTCACCTTGACCTATTTTGAAATCCTAGATGACTTCAACGTGTATTACGTAAAACTATGCCCGTCTCTACCCTTCGTACCAACTTTCACCATTTTCCGCATATGATTTTCTGATTTTCCAGACTAATAATCTAGTTATTCCAGCAACAGTTCAACAATCATGCAATACAATAATCATTCTCCCTCTCTGATCAACGAGTTCTGCAAAAGAAACTCTAATCAATAACAAACTGTACTAAACACGCCGTACTTAAAGGCACTGCCGTACTTAAATCGCTTTTCTGTTTTTTCTGCCTATCTTCAAACCGGTCCTATTTTGATTCCAATGATGCTTCTGGGATCTTACAAGACCTTCTGAGAATGGAGTTATGGTCCTTCAAATATTGAGCTAGGGAAGCATGGTGGACGAGTTGTCCGAGGCTTGTAACTTCCGTCTTTTGCAGCCAATGTATGCGAGCTGGTTTGAGTAAAGAGAGAAGTTGAGAATGAAGGTAAGAACGGGGATTTTGTTCGGAAACCATCGCTCAACTCACGATTTCGAGTGTTCCTTTGTTCACGTCGAGGGGCGGAAAGGGGCCGGACTTGCCCACAGCGACGGGGTTTGCCCACTTTTCTAAGCCGTTTTGCGGCTCCTGAGTAGCTTTTCGTCCCGTTTTTTCGACGCTGTTCTGCTTCTGAGAGCCAAGAGAAGCGTTTGTCATGAAAAATTCGAGGATGAAGTTTATCGCGAATAGTGCCTTTAAGAAACCATACGAACTGTCACCATGCACCAAAATGGTGTCTTCGCCATTAAAACTGAGGTTCTAGGACTTAGATAAGAAGAAAGGAAAGCCGCTCAAAAACATCTCGTCAAAACGAATCTCAGCAAACTATTAACCTAGAAAGAGTTTCAAAGCGAAAAGGATGGAAGCCTACCAGAAAAACGTTTTGATAAATTTTGATAAAACAGCAACGTTGTAGAATCTAGCAGATGTCATCAAGGACCAGTAGAAGGAAACCCTGACAAACAATCCTCATATTCAAAGAATGTACCGACAAAAGGAAAGGGATTTTGTCCGAAAAAAAGACAACTACACATAGTATGGAGAAAAACTGAAAATTATCGCGAAGACTGAATCAAATGTGGTGGGCCTCAAATTCGACGCTGAGCTTGAAGAGAATCACTCGCTAATCATACTCCTCCATCCCCCTCCGAACTAGCTTCTCACATATTGATTGAGCGAATCAGAATAAAGAGACAAGCTGGCAAGCGGATGGGAACCGAAGTCGTGGATGAAATCCATCCATATATGAAGCCGCTATTGAGCCCAAAAACTAAGAAAAAGGGTGGCCTGTAGTGGCCGCTTATATCTCGACCATTAGAGGAAATTGAGATCTCGCATTTGACAAGTTATAGAAGAGTAGTCTACTACACAATTAGATGAAAATCAAAAAATTCATGTCTGAGAGTGTATTGTGCTTTCGAGTACTTTATGTGATGCACCAGTGAGCCTGATGACTGCATTTTGTTTTCCTCAACGCGTTGCACCACTGCCTCGTGTATGTATCTGGTCTCGCACTTGAACAGTTAGCGCAATGGCGCAGTGCATTGTCGTGCTGCTCTCTTCCACTCTTGTTGGTATGGTTGACTTCCCACAGGCATGGTAAATTTTGTTTACAGCGTTACAGTTCCTCACTCAACATAGGGCTGGCTCCACATTATTACTGCGGTCTACTCCACAGTGGAAAATGTTCATTATCATTAACTCGTACTTAAAGGCACAGTCCATGCTCAGGGACGAAATCTGAAATTTCCACATAATTGTGAAGTACACCCACCCCGTACAACACCTGCCAAGTGCGAGCCTTCAAATCCTCCGAATAAGCGAGATATAGGGGGAAGTATACATTCCATCCGATGGCAAAAATCGCGTCGGATCGGATTTTCGAATATTGCCGATTTTGCAAAACCGACTCATCGGATAAAACTGATACTGGCCTACACGATAATTTCGAATAACGAATCCCATTCGAAACGAGAATTTTGACCGGTTCGGATCTCGGATATCCGGCCGGATAAAATCGGACCCACCGGATAATTCGGATAAAAAAACGGAACTCTCCGAAAGTAGATCGTCACAATCCAAGTCAGCTTTATCATAATCGGATTTGACCTCACTGCGCCCATACTTTTCGATGACTACATGTTAGTATAGAGAAAATTTAGAGGTCTGACAATTGGAAAGTAATGTAGTGCAGCGAGTCCTGGGCAATTGAATATTTGGGGCCGCATTCCTCGCAACGGAGTCGGCCGCGGCACGCCGCTGCTCGCGCAGGAACTCCAACAGTGGAAACCAGAAACCTTCCGAGGTAACCAAAATGAGGCGTAAGAAAAATGCCCTGGCCGTACACAGCACGAAACATAGAAAAGTTCGAGCACAAGCTCCAGGAATCATTTCGGCTGTTCTTTTTAATGTTAGCGTCCGGAAAAAGGCGGTTGACTTCACAACACCTAGAGTTTCCCTCCCCTTTCAAAATACGAATAGTTAGTGACCCAGAGGTTTGATATTTTTTACAAAGTTGTTTTCTAATTGACAGATATACGACTGGGCTTATTTGACAGATATACGATTAACATCGGCATGGATCCTGAAGAGACTTTGCGCTCCTGATTGGATGTTGACGCAAACTCGGTGCACCTATGTTATATCATATGGCACAGAGCTTGCGCCAACCTTCAACAGTGAATGCATAGTCTCTTCAGGATCCATGCCGACTTTACCTGAAATAGCGGCGGGTACGAGTGCTCATAGAATCGTGACGAAGGATAACACACTCTTCGGTTCTCCGCCACTGAATGGAAGACTGGGTTTTTACAAATTCAAGTACAGGCGTAAAACATCCTTCCTGGATCCCTCTCTACAATACCGCGCAATTTTTTTGCAAAAAAAGCGTTTTGAGGCGTTTTTTGCGCTCACAAAGCGCCGCATCGCCGTAAATCACTTCAAAATCGACGGAATGAGTTTTCTGGTAGTTTTCGTGTTCCTCTCAGTGAGACAATGCAATGGTACGTGTAGAAAGTCTTTTCAACTTAATATTTTGCTGAAACTGGTAATTTTTTCCTATAATTCACAACGACCACAGGTCAAAACATGACGGGTTTCGGCAATCCTGACCGTCTGATCAGTTCCTAATGAGGGATTTTGTGGCGCAAACATGCGATTTTCGATACAATTCTAGAGTTGAATCTGTTATTTTCTAACACTAACGCATAGGACTCAATAATAGTATTTCATAAATGACTTCGAATTGAAATCGAACCGTTTTGAAGAAAGTTGTGGCGATGCGGCGCTTTGTGAGCGCAATAAACGCCTTAAAACGCTTTCTCGCACAAATACATGCGCGTTGCTGTAATTTCCACGAGAACACACGTACGTATACGTGCTGCTGCAGCCAATTCACGCAACAACATTCTGCGTGCAATTGCTGGCACCGCCAGGGGCAGCGCAAAGGAAGTTCTGCGTAAAACGTATAGAGCCATGGTACTGCATGTTTCGGAACCTCCGAGCACTCGCGTAGAGGACCGCAGATGGTTGAGCATACACGTTTCATGACAGAATAGTTGTCTGCTGCTCAGCCCAATCCCGCCTATGGCGGTGTGCCTCCTCTAGTCGATGATAGTGAAGCTGAGCTGCTCAGGCGTACTCGAACCATCCTAGCAGGTCTTCGATGCGGTCATTCTACCTACGTGACGGCCTACGCACAGAGGATTGACCAGTCAGTCCCCGATAAATGCCCTGATTGTCAACGTGTTGGACATGATTCGTTGCATCTATTTCCATGTCCGGTTAGACCTACAACCCTGTCTGCTCTAGATTTATGGTACAAGCCGTGAGAGGTTGCCAACTTTCTGCGCCTCTGATGCGATGGTCTCTAATGGCTGAGAAGAAGAATAGTAGACAAACTCGCATAATCGCTGAGCAGCTAGGACACATCATGGAGGTTCCTAGGCCAAGGCCGTTCCCTAGCTGCTAAAAAAGTGGGCGTAATGGGGCGGAACCACCGCAGCATATGCTGCTGCCACTTTTGCGTTTGAAATCCCAGTTCACGGAACATATGCTGCTCCCAGCGCGCGTCCGAGTGCGACAAGGTGCGCTCACCGTCGGCAGTGTTCCGAGACGCGCACCATCACTGAAATTTTGCCGTGAGCGCACCATCATAAAAATTTTCCCGGCCCGACATGCCCCGGGGCCATGACACTGTGGTAATCCGCTTTGGGGTCCCCAGAGGGGGGGGGGGGTCACCCCACTGCCACGGTCCGCAGTGGGTGCCCCCCCCCTTGGCCCGTGGGGAGGTGACCCCGCAGTTGGGTACCACCCCCCCCCGAGCCGTGGGGAGCCCCCTCCCCTCGGCGACAAAAATCATCCTCCGGTGTCCGGGGGATCTTCTGGTGAGTGACTCGAGGCCACCTTACAGGTCCGACTTCGAAGAGCCGACTGAAACACACTGTGAAATGAGAAGCTTTTTATACCAGCAGCATTGTTAATCCTTTTGTCTTAACATGTCAGGATTAGACCAGTTAGGAAGAGGGTGTGTGAAGCCATCCAACGGCGAGCGGCCGCTGGCTCTAGGACATTTTTCTTCCGTGGGGCGCCGGAGTTCCGCGACATATGCTGCACTTTCAGCATCATGGGACGATGTCCTGCGATGATGGGGTTTGTAACGCAGAGTCCATCCACCAATCACAAACTGGTGGGCGGTCGTCAGCAGATATCTCCATGATGCTGCTCAGAAAATGAGAGGCCGTTTCAGTGCCCTAGCTGCTCAGCGAATTCCTGAGAAAGAATCTTCTCGATTTCGGAATTTCAATTTTGGCGCCAACTATGCGTCAAAATACATGTGCGCGCGCAAATCACAGGCGCACATCATCGTCATTTGCGTCCGCGTCGTGCACGTCGACGGAGTTTGATTTCGAATTTCGGACAAGGCAGAAACAGTGGGAAGTGGGTCAGGAAGTACCTTCAGGGCGCGAGTATTGAATTGAGTAAAATGAACGCAAATCTGTACGGTTTTATCCAAAATTATCCGATTTTCATTCGAAATATACCGATTTTTACCCAAAATTATCCGATTTTCTTTTATCCGATCGGATTATCTGACGGGGATATCTGAAATCGACTCCGTCGGATGGAATGTATAGGGGGGAAGCCACCTTGAGGCGCTCACATTGGGAATCCACTTTGGCACGCCCCTTTTACGATCTTTCGAGCTCAATAAACGCCAGATGAGCTGTGGTTTCCAATCAGTAGCCCTGTTCTTCCTTTCATTTTTAGCCTTTCCCTTTACTCAGGTCGGTTCGCGCACATCGGTTGCAAATGACGAAAGTTATAAGCCTCGGACAACTCGACCACCGTGCTTCCGCAGCTCAATTTTTGAGGGGCTGTAACTGCGTTCCCAGGTGGTCTTGTACGATTTCAGGGACATCATTTGAATCGGAGTGGGACCGTTTTCAAGATAGGCACAAAAGCAGAAAAACGATTCTGAGGTTGGACTGCGCCTTTAAAGCACAGTACACTCAGGGAATTGCTTTTCAGCTTTCATGCTCATATTGGAGACAGTCACTTGCTGATCACAGTGGTATCTTTGGAATCGTTCGAGACCCCCTACGAGAGGAGTTATGGCTCTTCAAAAAAGCCTGTTATTTGAGATCGAAAAATTGGCGGACGAGTTGTCCTAGGCCTGTATTTCCTTTCATTCGCAATCGTTGCACGAGAGCGAGCCAGAGTCATGAGAAGGGCCAGTAATGGACTCAGGAACGTAGACTCGGTTGAAATTTATCCATCCATCCAGCCCATATTGAGGTCGAAAATCAGGAAGGGAGTCGGGCCTGTGGTGGTGAGTGAAGGGGGTCGGGCCTGTGGTGGTCGCTTATATCTCGCTTATTTGAAGGATTTGAGAACTCGCACTTGGCAAGTGCTATACAGGGGGGGGGGGGTCTACAACACAATCAAATGAAAATCACAAAAGTCATATCTGAGGGTGTACTGTGCCTTTAAGGCCAGATTACTACCGCCCCTGATTTCTCACTTATCTACTGATAAGCCGCGGCATTTGCCGCTTCGCAAATGTATGAATAGGGTGCAACAGCAAGGCGAGAGACTGCAAAACAAGCATTTCATGAAATGTGGTCGATTGTGGGGGACTGCTCAATCAGCAATATCATGTTCCTGTGCGTTTTTCCTTCGACTTTTCACCCATTTCCACTTTTGTGATGACCAGATCTAACCTTCTCATGAGGATACCACAGCAATCATTTTTGTGGCGAGCAATGCCTTTAGCAGCAATCGCATCATGGAACACAAGTAAGAGCAAAACTTCATAAACGGCTAAATAAGCTTCACTGTTCCACAGATATGGTTTTCGTTGATTTTTTTCTGATTTTTTTTTTTGGTTTGCGCAATTTTTTCAGAAAACAGAAACAGAATGGCCAAAACGGCCAGAAAACAGAAATTAGAAAACAGGAAATTTCACTCCTGGTCGAGAAGCGATTTGTTCGAAAAATTGCGTGCGCTTCTGAAGCACTGTTAAGAGTGATCGATCGTTGAAGGCAGTGCTCACGATGATTTTCGTTTCCGAGTTTTTCCCATAAAACAATGCCTGCGCCACCAAGTGTTACCAAAATTACGAAGAAACAGCGAGAAACGCACTAAAACCTCCTATTTCAGTGACATTAATCTCTAGCATGGACTAGTTGTCCGATTGGATGAGCATGTTCACGATGGTTTTCACCGGTAAAAAATGGGGCTAATCGAAAACGGAAGAACATTCTGGACAAAACAGTATTAGTTAGGGTGCGAAGGAAAGGATGGAGCAGTAGAAAGTTGTAAATCGCAAGGTACGGGTCCACAAAAGATTTCATTGTCACAACAAACAGTTCCAGTGAGAGTAAAAAGGTTGGGTGAGAGTAAAGGGTTTGGTGGCTTCCGAGGGCGTTTTTCTCTATTTCTTCGTCATTTCAGTTCTACTGGGGAGCCAAACAATTGAATCAGCTATTGATCTCGAAATCAAAGATTATCGTGAACAGTGCCTTTAAGGCGGGGTCTTACATCCGAAGGCGAACGACGCAATGTATAACACCAATATCGAGCGGAAATCAATATGCCTGATATACAGTAGCGGGCAAAAATATTGGAACACCCACTTCCGAACAGTTTTGTCTTCCGCGTATATCTCGGCTAAAATGAAACTTCGACACGTGAGTTCTTGATGGTTAATAGAGCATCACACTCTGCGTATAGCTATACTCTAAAGTTAGCTTTAAAGCCCAGATTCATGAGTTATGAATTTTTGAATGAAATTGCAAGGATTTTGGTCACGCGATTGCGATTTATCGAAACGATCTTGTTGGAGCCGCAAACTCTGGGTGCTCACCTGATAATGAAAAAACTTCGAAAACAAAATGTAGAAATGACGGTGACGAGCTTTAAGCGAGAACGATCATCAGTGCAAAAAGGTTTCATTTTCGTGGAATTTCTCGAAAATTAAAATTCTCGGAATGAACAAATATGGAAACATTGCAACATGAGCGCTGTACATGAGACGCAAAGTTCATTAAAAAGTGTAAATTATAAGGCTTCTCGTTAACGTTTAGTAGTAGAACTTTTTGGGTGCGAAATATCACACTGCCGCCCAGGAGATGCGTACCCTCAGAACTCAACGAACAACAGAATCTGCTTTCACAGTTTGACCAACGTTTTTTGGGAGTTCATCTGATGGCTAGTCAATGCTGAAACTTTGGGCAGTGACGGAAGCTGCTCCATTAAAATTGATGATTTGTTTGCACTTTGTTTTTATAATCCTCTTGTAAACTATATTGAACCAAAATCTACTTTAAAAAGGTGTCAGACTCCTTGTGGTGCAATGCTGGTCAACATATCATAGATTAGAAGATTCTCGTTCACGATGCAAAAGAATAGACAGGAAGGATTGAAACTCACAGAGTGTGATGTTCCGATATTTTTGCCCGCTATTGTAAAGTGTGTCCGAATGAGAATGGCGGCCCATGCGGCCGGCGTGCGCTGCAGGGACCGTCGCATGTGCCGCTCTCGGACGAGCATACGGAACGAGCCCTGGGGAAGTTGGGAAAGCCATCGACTACGAGCGGGACCGGTACAGGCTAGCAGCAAACAGTCTGCGTCGATCAATTGTTCGAGAGCAGCACATGCGACGGCCGCCTGCAGCGCACGCCGGCCGCATAGGCCGCCATTCTCATTCGGACACACTTTACATTGCCGCTGTCGCTGGTCTCGGCGAACATGATGCCTACTTACTAGACATAGTTCTCACCGAGCAACCTCTGATCATTTTGTTGATGCCTTCTACCGGCCACGTCAGCGGCACGGCTTGAATATCCGTTACTATTCCAAACCATATGTATGTGATTTTCTTGCCGCCTTTGCCTCCTCCAGTGATGTGAGGAATTTTCAATCTCTCAAGAATAGTCTTTCCCTTCTCTTTCTCTAGAATGGCGCGCTCCTTTGGTCCCGTTTCGTCTTCCAGTTTAAGAAAAGCATGTATCTTCTTCTTTTTCTTATCTTCTTTTCTCTTTCTTTCTTCTTCTTCTGCTTTCCTCTTAGCTTCTTCCTCTATTTTTTTCCTTATCCGTTCCGCCTTTTCCTTCGCCAACCTTTTTGCGTCCTCCTCTGCCTTCCTCTTCTGCTCTGCCAAGGCTGCCTCCTTCGCCGCCAGCTCTTTTTGCTTTTCTTCTAATTCCTTTAGTTTTCGGAGCCTCTCCTTTTCCGCTTTTTTCTTTGCCTCCTCTAAATCTTTCAGTTTTTTCTCTTGTTCTTTCTGTAATCTTATCATTTCGGCTCTCTCAGCTTCCGCAGCTGCCTGCTTTCTTTTAAGCTCTTCAATTGCCTCTTTACGCTTTCTTTCGTCTTCGATTCTCTTTGCTTTCTCTTCGTCTTCCTTCCTCTTTCTCTCCTGCTCCAGCAAAGCTGCCTCTTTTGCCTTCAGCTCCTCTTCCTTCTCTTTAAGCTCCTTTTCTTTTTGGAGCATTTCTTGTCGTTTCTTCTCGGCCTCTGCCGCTTCCTCCTCTCTCTTCTTTTTTTCTTCCGCTAATCTTTTCTCCTCTGCTTCTTGAGCTTGCCTCTTTTTTTCAAGCAGTTCCGCTTCCTCTCTAAGCCTATCTTCTTCTTCCTTTCTTTTCTTCTCCTCTGCATCTTTTCGCAATCGCTCCTCCTCCTCTAGCCTTTTCCTTTCTTCCTCTTGTCTCTGTTTTTCCAATTCTTCTTCTCTCCTCTTTCTCTCGTCCTCCCTTCTCTTCTTCTCTGCTTCGGCTGAAAACAAAAGTCAGCGTTATACGCAAAACTTGACTGTTCGATGGAAATCAAAGAACAGCTAGTAAATTTGAGTTATACGGTCATTCCATTAATCTATTCGAAGACTGCACTCTGGCACAACTCGGTCTCTATGAAAATGCACTAATCAGGAATGAGATGAACGGAAAGGGGCCGTGAATCAGCAGACAGAACCATGATTTCTAGTCGTCTGCCAGTCATCTACCACGGAAAGTCTGAGAATGTTTCGAGGGAAGGCGTATACTGATAAGAAACTGAACATTTCATCTGAGAATGTTTCGAGGGAAGGCGTATACTGATAAGAAACTGAACATTTCATTTCAAGATAGCTCTGATTTTTAAACTCCGCTAATAGCCAGTGAGCTACAGAATTTTTTTCTCATTCGCTGGCTATAAGTAGATGAAGTCCGAAATGCCATGTTTGTAAGCGGCAGAGCTCTCTGTTTAAGCGTGATTAAAGGCAGTGTTTCACGATAATCTTCGATTCTGAGATTAATCGCTAAATCGATTGTTTGTCCCCCGAGTAGAACTGAAATGCTGGTGAAATCCAGAAAAACGCACCAGAAGGGCACGAAATCCTCTACTCTCACCCCGCCTCTTTACTCTCACAGGAACTGTTCTTTGTGACAATGAAATCATTTGTGGGCCCGTCCTTTACATTTATTTGCTTTCTGTTGCTGCGTTCTTCTCTTCGGACCCTAACTAGTACCATTTTGCCTGGAATATCCCTCCATTTTCGACTGACCCAAATTTTCACCGGTGACAACCACCGTGAACATGTTCATACAACTGGACAACTAGTCCAGGCCAGAGATTAATGTCACTGAAATAAGACGTTTTAGTGCGTTTCCCGCCGTTTCTTCGTTATTTTGGTAACACTTGGTGGCCAACGCAAGGTTCTGAGTGGAAAACTCGGGAACGAAAATCATCGTGAACACTGCCTTTAAAGGCAGTGTTCACGATAAAAATCGTTTTTCTGTTTTTTCGCCTATCTTGAAAACGGCCCCATGCTGATTCCAATGACGTCTCTGAAATCGTACAAGACCTTCTGGGAACGGAGTTATGGTCTCTCAATAATTGGGCTAAGGAAACATGTGGACGAGTTGTCCGAGGCTTGTAACTTCCGTCTTCTGCAGCCGATGTATGCGAGCTGGCCTGAGTAAAGAGAGAAGTTGGGAATAAAGGGAAGAACGGGGCTAATGATTGGAAATCATCGCTCATCTCACGATCTCGAGCATTCATTTGTTCACGTCGGTGGGCGTGTGTTGCGCTTTGGGGTCTGCCTTGCGCTCGAATTGGCAACTTCGGGCTCATTTGGAGCTTTTCCTGCCTCCTTTTCATGCGTTCTTTCGACGTCAGCGTTACAGTGTGCCCCTACACTACCCAATCCTAGTGGAGACTGAAACACATTTTTTATCGTGAACACTGCCTTTAAGAGAACATCATAGATAGACCAGGACGGATCCCAGCCAAGGTCGGTCAATGCTAGAAATTTTCCAAAAAAAGTCGCAATCACACTCTAGCCGGAGCTCAGAGCCGGATTTTCTTCTCGTTTCAGCTCATTCTAGTCGATTTGAACCTAAAATCACTTGACAAAGTTTGTTATGAGTGAGAACGAGGTCAGAAGGCAAAGGAGTTTTTTTTATTCCGTTCAGTTTTGTTACAAGCCAAGTCACAGACATGACAATGAGCAACCGAACCCCCCCCCCTCGGACTGTATAGGTTCTTTGCCAGTTCCCATTCACAGCCTAGCGGATGGACAACGTGCCCCTGTGTCATAAACATAACTTTCCTTCTAGCTTCTATTGGAAATATTTTTTGAAGCTTTTTTTTATTTAACACTGTTTCAAAACTATGAAGACACTAAAGAAATAGCTGTTGTCGCTCGCCCATTCTTCATTGTAGCATTCATTGTTCCTATTTACTACAGTTTACTGTGTATAAGTGCTCTTTACCGAAAATCAAGAAATAAGTGGAAGTCTTTCTAGAACCTGCACACTCAACTGGAGAAATCGCTGCATAATCGAGGCATTCCATCAATTGCGTCGGCACAGTTGTATGTTCTCAGGGTACATATAGGACCAAGAATAGTACAGAAATACCGAGCATGTTGAAATTAGAGCGAAAACTGGGGGTATGTTGACAGATGTCGGGTAGCACTACCAGCTTCGCGCAGGTCCGTGTCAATCTCTAGCCTGATTTTTCAAAGGGGACTGATAGAAAAAGAATCAAACCAAACGAAAAACATTGCAAGAGATACTGGAAGAAGGTTTGCTCTGCCAAAAGGGCTAAAAAGCGACTCAGGTGCTGACTAACAAGAAGGATCATGACAGTGAAATTGGTGAAGACGTCTTCGTTAAGCCTGCCCTCACCCTGGTCACTACCAGACACCTTTTCGGCTCCATGATGTCTACATCGACTGAACTAGCAATAAAGTGAACGACTCCTGTGACGTTTCCCACTTCTGACGCCTTTTGAAGAAGATACCGTTCTTGCACCGTCGTTGCATTTCAGTGGCATGCTCCATGACGGTTTGTAGACCCTACTGACTCAATGATTTAATCTTGAAAATCCTTACGTTGAGCTGTTTGGTTGCCTGCAGTATCGGATTGTCTAATAAATATATGCCGACTCCAATTCTTGGCGTCATCGAAGTCCAGAGTAAATGATTATCTTGCTGTCCATGTGGGAAACTCTGGCTTCGCTTGATTACACGGTTATATTATTCAACTTCTCGTCTAGCTGGGACATATTCTGAACACAATATCCATTGAACTTATCTGAGTAGTGTCATCAGAGAAATTGATCCAGGTTAGAAGCACTACAGGACCATTGATGTGCTCAGAAGTGCGATTCTTGAATCATGAAAGAGAAACAGGCTAAGGCTGACATACCGTCATGGCTGACTAAGGCGGGCGGCGCTGAGTTGAAGCGAGTGCGGCGAGGCAACGCAGCGTGTATCGGATTGCCACTGTTATCCGCCACTGTTATTCAAGTGTTTTCGCCAGCCTACTGCCCATATTCCTCTAAATTTATGGATGAAGAAGTCAAAATATGCTAGGAATATGGGCAGCTGGCTAGCAGAACCACCTCTTGCGCGGGCAATATAATAGAAGCCGCACTGCGCGGCCGCGCCTTCAACTTGGCGCCGCCCCGCTTAGTCATCGCAGCCTCGTATAATAAGTTATGTCCCTGCTCACCCTTGTCTTCCAAAATGAATTTGACGGAGGAGATCCCACTACACTTTAATTTGCACTGAAGGATCACTGCGCCTAGAACGACTTTTCTGCGGCCGCCATTCCTTTGCAGTAACACAGCGACAGTTTTACTATCATATTTACAGGTGCTTTTAAAGTTTTGAAACAATGTGAGAAAAAGTTCCGACAAAATAGCTAAAAATAAATCTTGCTAGAGAGTTCGTGGTGGAGTGGTGTATACGGAAGGAAACAAGTTGGCGAAATGTGCATTAGGGTGCCCTACCGGTCTAGTTATCCACAGAAAATAAGGTGCATCTATAGTTATGAAATGCTCTGTAAGCCTATGCTTATTCTAAAGTCTTGAGCGACCTACGCTTTTGTGGGCAGAACCAACCCTTCTTACTAACTTTCGGTATCACACCTTTACTTGGTCATGTGCGCAACCTTTCTTTCTTCTGTGTATAATTAGATGCTGCTTGTAAGTCCTTGTCGCACTCATTTGCACCCTTTTTTCACACTCGTTCAAAGCTCTTTTTTTTCTCAGGTCTGCTCTCTATTCTTCTTTGTCAACTGGGAAAAGCGCAGTGCACGTAACATTATCACGGAAGGCAGCTAATATTTCTAGGGATTAAACATGAAATAGGAACACTGAAGTCGGAAACATCACTACCACAATGTTCTCTGCACTTTCTCCTTGCCTTACCTGATTCTAACTTCACACTTACACTTTTGCCTTTGCCTCGAAGCTTTTCATCAGCGCAACTTTCATTTTCCCCTTTCCGTTCCCTCACTCGTTATTTTCTGCTGCCACCTTTTTCCATTGCTTTCATTGGCACAAACTTTCAACTAACATTGTTCGTACGTCAGAGCTCTTCGCGAGCACAAATACCATGCAGCATCATTCTTCAAGTCTCCAAAAACAGCTTCTCCTATTTCGATACCATCCAATCCTCCTCTCCTTAGACGCAGCTTGATGGGAGTTTCGTCATGTACCTCGTAATCTATGTTGACAGTTTGAATTTTTTTCCATTCATCGTAGAGAAAATTGCTCAGAATTCTCACCTGGGAATTTGAGCAGTCTTCTCCTGTCCATCTTGGGGAGAAGCTTCACAGCGCTTCTTCCTTTATTAGCAATCCATAACTCTGCTTGCCGATGGCCATAAACCACTACAAATGCAGCTTTTGAAATCAATGTGCAAAATACGCCGTGCATCAGAGTGTCCCAATTCTGATGTGCTCACCCAGAATCTACGATTTCTAGTTGTCACTTCAGTATTTAGCTTTCTACTGTAACTAAATTACGATGTATGCAATTATGTGTCGTCCGAATCATTAGGAACCCGCACTCACCTGGGCTCGGTTTCGTGAAAGCAGCTGGCTAGTTTTGGGTTTCGTTAGACCAGTAACTTCCCGGTGGCCGGAACGGTATCTGTTATGCACAACAGTTCCATCGTAGTTGGTGGCTAATCAGCACGCCATCACTTACTGGCCATTCAGTTGACGCAAAAAACCAAGATCGAAGTGAATCAATACTGGAGCAACAATCGCTCAGTAATAAGCGTTTTCATTGGGCATCAAAGCTCTTGATTTTGCTTCCTTTTTAATTATTGTTTTTGTATTCCAGGTGCCTCGCCCCTGTGAATTGGCTGCAGGTTTTCGCGTCGATTGCTACCTTACACCCCGAGTCTGGGTTTCCGTGCTTACAGGATCGGTTGTCCAGGAGCGTGAGTAACAGCTAGCTCAATACCAGTAGGCCAGAGTACTTACGGCACATCCCATTCTCAAGCCTGCCACGCGGAAACCGAATATCATGAATACTACAGTGTGTTAGGTCGTACAGCCTCTGTTTGCACATTAAAGGCAGTGTTCACGATAAATTTCACTTCCGATATCTCCACGGTTTACGGAAGGTCTGGTGCCCTATATAGCAAGGCAAGCTTAAAAAGAACACGAAAGACGCGTTTTTGAGCAAAAATAGGCCCTCTCTTGTTTACGATGATTTTTGAGCGTAGAGGAATTGACCGCTAGAAGGACGATACCTATCAGTGCAATGAAGCAAACAGCTCACTTATCAGCACTTCCTTCACTTGATCGTTTCTGTAATCTGAATCTTCATTTGTTCCTTCCGAGGGGCGGATTTGGGGCACCAGGCGTCTCTGGGGCACCAAAACCCTTGTTTGCCGCCGTAATTTTGTCGCTCCTGGCTTGTTTTCTACCGTTCTTTCGACACTGGGAGCCTAGGATCCTTCTCGCCTATTATTTCACTGTGCAAAGTCAACGAGGATGATCATCGTGAACGCTGCCTTTAAGCTGCTTAAACGTTCTTACCCACAGAGCAAAACAACACTGGGATAGTTCTGAACCTAATTAATTGCGACTGCGCGGTACACACAAAACACAACATAAGTCACTGAACGAAGTACAGACCGGCGGCAAAGCACGAAATTGCTGCACAGAACACATATATTAAATATGCGTTTCCCCCTTCTTGAGCTGCAAATACTGAACGCTGCAATACCTATACGCAAGTCAAAATACAACTCAGCCTTTGCGTCAAAGGACGGACCTTGCCCAACTGAGAACGGGTAAGAACGAACCCCCAGCATGGAGGAAGCCGGACGCACGTGCAGTGAGGGTAGGGTCTTGATCAGGCCTCTGCTCGATCATCAAGCGAGACGATAGCGCAGGAGGTGCAGG
The DNA here is from genome assembly GCA_029168955.1 of Aplectana chamaeleonis. Lineage (NCBI taxonomy): Eukaryota > Metazoa > Nematoda > Chromadorea > Rhabditida > Cosmocercidae > Aplectana > Aplectana chamaeleonis. The sequence goes on from JAPDOI010001544.1 coordinate 25,308, forward strand.
CAGAACGCCTCTGTGGCGGGGCCCTCCATCTTACACGGATGCCAATCGGGCGGCTCGCAGAATTGTCATCGAGCCGGATAAGCACGATGTCTCACGCATGTGACGCGTTCGCACGAAGAGCGGCACTCTTCGGGGCCGTTTATACTTCCGCCGCGGAGCGGCGCGGCGAAAAGTGAGGCGGCGCGGCGCGCCGCGCCGCGTGAAAATTGGGTCACTATTATGCAATCGAGCTGCGACGAACTGGTTTCGCGAGGTCGCAGAATTACGCCAAACACTGCCTGAGAAGCCTGACATAGCACAATGTCGATTGTAATGAGTGATTTCTTTTGCAAAAGAAACATTTATAATCTTTTGTATCATAACAACGCACTCGAAAGCAGTGCGGTGAATTTTTGAGAATTTTTCTCTATAGAAAAATTATTTTAAGAGCAACAAAGAACTACAACCCAGTACACGGTACAACTGGACCTCGGAAGAAAATTTAGCGATCAACCAGAGTGAAACCAAATGAGAATGTATACGAAATATCAGCAAAAAAGCATGTGATGTTAAAGAGGAACGCAGCCGCGGGCCGCCGCGCCGCCTCCGGAAGTGGCGCGGCAGCAACCAGGCGGCGGCTGCGTGCGGCGCTGTTTGAAGATTTTAAGCATAAAACTTAAATGGCCCTTGCGGCGCCGCGAGGCGGCGCGCTTGATCGATACGGCTAGAGCGCCCGCCGCGCTGGGTGCCGCGGCGGAAGTATAAACGACCCCTTAGTGGCAGCGGTGTTGAAACTGGCGGTATGACATGCCATGAGGCGAGGGTGACGCGCCCTCTGAGTTCCTGCATGATGAAAATTCCTACGGTAGACGACTCGTGGCGGGACCAGTGACGGGAGGTCAGGCTGCGGTCCTTAGATGACAAATTCGTACGGAAGTTACGACACAGATACTTTATTGTGTTTCCTCAACTTTGCTAATGCTTTTCTCTCAACTCAAGAAATGTCAAGCTTTTTAGTGTGTTGGGAAAACTCTTTCGTTTTAGAAAGGATTTGTCGCTGCTATTCGTACAAAGCTGTACATGATTGATTAATCTCATTACCTAATTTGAGTTCTTTGTATTGCATTTCCTTCCTCTCCTAAGCTATCCCATTGTTGTGTCATTAAAGGCAGCGTTCACGATGATCATCCTCGTTGACTTTTCTCACTGAAATGATAGGCGAGAAGAACCCTAGGCTCCTAGTGTCGAAAGAACGGTAGTAAACGACCCAGGAGCGGCAAAATAACGGCTGCAAACAAGCGTTTTGGTGCCCCAGACACGCCTGGTGCCACAGATCCGCCCCCTCGGAATGAATTAATGAAGACTCAGATTACAGGAATGATGAAGTCAAGGAAGTGCTGATAGGTGAGCTGATTGCATGATTGCACTGATAGGTATCATCCTTCTACCGGTCAATTCCTCCACGCTCAAAAATTAACGTATACAAGGGAGGGCCTATTTTGGCTCGAAAACGCGTCTTTCGCGTCTTTCTCAAGCGTGCCTTGATATATAGGGCACCAGACCTTCGGTAAACCGTGGAGGTATCGGGAGTGAAATTTATCGTGAACACTGCCTTTAAAGGCAGCAGACACGCTCAAAAATGGTATCGATTTTATGACATAAATCAAAGGTTTGGAGCATGTTGTATTGGGAACTGACGAAAAAACGAACGAGAACTGTGCGCAAATAGAGGAATAACGGTTATTACGTTATCGGGTGAAAGTGAACGAGTTTTACCGCGCGCTGTTGAAACAGCGAATATTAGCAACAAAACGGTTGAGATGGAGAAGCCGATATACTCCTACAGCGTGTACTGAAACGTTCACCTGGTTGGAAGCATCAAAAACCAGCCAAAGTGACCGTATTACGACTATCAATCTGGACCAGTTTGTATTTTGGGGCAGGCTTGCAGAAATTTTTCGATTTACATTGCTGAAATTTAGTAGTTTTCACTCGTTTTTGACGCTTCCTTCGGCGTGAGCGTTCTACTGGGGGCTGTACGACCCATGTAGTGTAGTTATCTCAACGACTTTTTCGAGTGTGTCTGCTGCCTTTAAGAACGGAGTCGAAAATTTCCTTAAGCGGCCATTGCACAGGGGACGAGTTGTGCGAGGCTTGTAGTTTCCGCCGTTTGCAACCGATGTAGAGTTCGTGCAATCATTTCAGTCTGATGAATGGACTGGGCTGCGACGGTATATCACCCCGCGCAAATCGAAACCCCATTCTCCAGTGAGGCCGCCAACCCCGCACGGCCAGCCGCTTGGTCCATGTGTCAGACTAAAACGTAAACGGAAACCATACATATGGGTGTGGACTTGAGTGAGGAGAGAGAGAGGCTGAGAATAAGGTGAAGAGCTGTGCTAGTTATAGATAATCATCTCTCATATCGCCTCTTGAGCTCAAAAGATTACGAAAGGGGCGTGTCAATTTGGCTTCTTTCTGTGGGCGTCCCAATTTGGCTTCTCCCTATATCTCGCTTAATCGTAGAAACTGAGAGTTCTCACTTGGCAGATGTTATACAGATTGGGTCTGCTTTACAACTATGTGGTAATCTCAGATTTCGTCTCTGAGGTTGGAGTGTGCCTTTAACGTGGACCTTGATCGCCCTCGCGTCTCTTTTTTTTTTGATAATTTCTCAAAAAAATCGTCAGACCTTCCATACACTTTCTAATTATTATTATTTATTTATTTATTAACATGCACGCTAAGTTGCGCATAGAAAGAAAAAAAGAACACTACGCAAGACAAAATTCTAACCAATAACAGTGGGCACAAAGAATGAAACGAAAAACAAAAAGTAGTTTAGCTTCTTCGCTATTTTGATCTAAAAATCTCATTTTATCTCTTATAATGCGTTAGACACACTCTCAGATCTATTCCGACGAAACATTGTGAAACATATGGTATACAGAATCAGGGGGAAAGAAAAATCAGGTGGATGACGCTACGGAGACGCCATTTACACGAGCACTAGGGCATTCATGTAAACTGCTATGCCAAGTTTTTGGATGTTAGGTATTCCCTACCCCTAACAACTTAGCTTCGGAGCCACCAACAGGAAAGGTCAAATTTAGGTTGATCAAAAAAGTTGAGTTCGATGGAATACTATGAGAGAAACCCGAGCAAAAAAACACCAATTTTTTTGGATGAGAAAAAGCGATGAGGAACCTCTATTTTTTGATAAAACAACAGCTCTGCCAATTCGAGACTTCATGCCTCAGCAAAGAGATTTGATGCTCATGCACAAGTCGGCATGAAGTCTTAATTTGCCGCGTTAAATTCACTGTATGGGTGAATTTGCCGCTAGGATAGGTGAGAATTGGGTCAATATCTCGTGAAAATGGTGCGAACTGGCAGCGAGAGAGAGCCCGATTTACCGCGAAAATGAGGTAAATTTGCCTCGAAAAAGTTGTGAGTTTACTTCGAAAATTATACGAAATTGAAGGTCCACAGCATGGGAAGCCCCGCCTTGTCCGCAACATGGGCGTAATCTTCACCGAGGTCTGCGGTGAGGAGCCACCAGAGTGATCCAAAGTCACCCTCCAGGGCCGGCATCAAAATGCCGAATGAGGACTCTAGTGAGATGAGGCGGCTTTTATACCGGCTGTGCTCATGGTGACCCATTTAGACGTGATCATTTGCTTAATCATTTTTTCTCTGAGATGTTTTGATTTGTTTAGAAATTTCTGAGTTGCCAGTACCGGCTGTAATTTCACCCTTTGCGCTGATTGATATCCAGCCGTTCAACAACTGATATGCATTAACATGTTAGCGCTGGCGGTAGTTTCCCTCTTTGCGCTGACTGATATCCGACCGCTCAGAAAATTCACCCTTTGCGCGGATAAGCTTTGGTGAAGGCGCTAAAGGTGAATTTGATGCCTAATGATAATAGAGTGTGATAAATGCCGCTTTCCCCGAAGCATCAAGTCTCGAATTGGCAGAGCTGCAACTGCTTTAACAAAAAACAAGGCAGAATGGAATTGTATCACAACCCAAGATCACAGAAAGCAGCTTCCCATCCGACAATACAGATTTGCCGATTTGTCGTACCATTATGCAGTCTTTCTGATAGTGTCATCTATCAGAAAGGCTGCATAATGATATCCCGTAGACACCTCTCGTTTTTGATAATTTGGGCGGGCTGGGTATTAATTGGGGATAATAAGGGGTTTTGTGCCACAAAAATTGGCGTAGGTAGCAAAATCATACATGTGTATCTTACCAGTGAGCCACTTTATCTCCAATCTGTCTTGTACCATATGTAGAGAGTACGTGTAATTTTCGCTGTTGGCGAAATCGCATTCCGTTTCGTTGAAATTCTCTAACTCTCCCATTTTTATAATGAAACAATATCCAAGAAATCCTTCCTCGTTATCTATACATTCGTGCATTTGCTCTGAAATGAGGCTCGTGATAAGAGGGTGGCTCGTGTCCTTTAGAATTACTCGCTCAGGGCTTTCTAGAAATCCTCTGTATCATTATTGCAGGAAGCCGTGACACAGCAAGGTAAATCAATGTGGTTCAATCGACAATGAAAGTCCCTCGCTTCCGCGCGGGTTACTTGTGTGCGTCGCGGCCTCCTACCGAGATCCCACACAGAGTAAATTGAATACACCCATTTGTTATTATTTCTTCTGTTTATTTTGTGGACATACCGTATTCACATTTTGTTATCTCTCCGGGAATGATATGGATGAGCTCGTATGGGGAAACGGCTTTGCACAGTTGAGTTGCTCTTTCCAAACTCCGTGTCTTGATATTGTATTCCAACACGCATTTTAATTGTTGATCTCTGTGCTGAATGAAGACGAATAACCATGTGAAGCAATAGCGATACGAAAAATAATTTGGGGAAATCGGTTTACTGATGGAACATGGGGTTGAAGTTCGATTCTTATGAACACAATCTTGAAATTACAGCTGGTTGAGATTTCTGAAGTATTGTTGTTCTAAGTTGTCCAGCAGTTCATTTAAAGATCATAAACAACTTTGTAGAGTAACCCAATAGGGATTGAGTCTGACTCGTAAATAGATCTGCGGCGTCAACAGGAGATGCGTGCAGTACATACTGTGCGCAGAACCCTCCGGGGCCTTCCAAACACAGCGCTCTAATAAGGAAACGCTGTATCTTAAAACAAGTGAGGCGAAAATACGGCAACTCGATTTTAGATGAAGTTCGGCGGATTATCGCGCAAATTTGCTTCATCAGTCGATGAGAGGTCGAACAACAAATATGTCGAAAGACGGTTAATATCGTTCTCCGAGCCAAATTCCGGTCCGCAATTGCGAACTATGGGTATTGCATCATGCGCCACGTGATAATCGTGCTGGGAGAAAGGTGAATCGTGCCGTGACCAAGTGGTCTCAGCACGATTATCACGTGTCGCATGACGCAATAGTCGTAGTCCGCAAACGCGGACTACGACTGGTCTAGAGGACGACAGTATGTCGAAAGAAGGCGGGGTCAAAGCGATAGTGCAACGACATGAACTCGCTGGGCGAAGCGATTTCAAGTCATAGAGCGATATGGAATCGCTCGCGTGGACGCAAATCCGCATGAAACAGGAAGGAAGTTTGCGAAAAACGCCGCGAGATTGATTTTTCGAATCGGGTGGTGGTTCTGCTACCACTTCCTGTGTTGATTTTTGAAAATTCGCTCACTTTACACCAGGAATCCAGACATAATGTTTGAATTCAGCATCGAATGATTTTGCCGTCGTATTCAATTGGATATTCGTTATTTGTTCGTTTAAAAAAATCAAAGTCGAAGTGGCGTTGTTTGAAAATCGGAAGGCGAAAATCAATTGGAAGAAGTAATTTTTTTTATGATAGGTGGTGATAGTCAGCTTGCTAAGGTAACCACGGTTATTCTAAAACAAAAACAATGTTTCCAAAGATTCTTATCCTAATGCAAACTTTTGACATTTACGTTAAAAAAAAATTGTGGAGTATGCAATTTGGCGCCAAACACTCGACGTCTTAAAGGCACAGTCCAAGCTCACGACGAAATCTGAAATTTCCATATAATTGTGAAGTAGACTGTCTTATATAGGCCTGCCAAGTGCGAGCTCTCACTCTTCCGAACAGCGAGATATAGAGAAGCCACCCTGGGTGCCATTATCCGGAAGCTGTTTTTGGTACGCTTTACGATCTTTCGAGCTCAATAGTGTGATATGAGCGATGATTTCCAATCATTAGCCCGTTCTTCCCTTCAATCTCAGCTTCTCTCTTCACCAGGTCAGCTCGCATAGATCGGCTGCAAAGACGGAAGTTCTTTCGGACAACTCGGGTCCACCATGCTTCCCTAGCTCAATGTTTGAGGATCATAACTCCGTTCCCAGGAGGTCTTGTATGATCTCAGAGACATTATTGGAATCAGCGTGGAGCCGTTTTCATTATAACCAGAAAAGAGAAAACTATTTCGAGGTTGGACTGTGCTTTTAAAGGCACAATCCAATCCCAGAATCGTTGTTCTCTTTTCCAGCCTATCTTGAAAACTGTCTCACGCTGATTTCAATGTGTCTCTGGCATTGTTCAAGACCTTCTGGGAACGGAGTTAGGACCGCTCAAAAATTTACATACGGAAGCTTGTGACGAGTTGTCCGAAGCTTGTAACTTCCGTCGTTTGCCCTCGATATATGCGAGCCGACTTGAACAAAGAAATAAGTTATCAATGAAGGAAAGAACGGTTCTACTGATCGAAAACCACCGCTCATCTCGCCACTGTTGAGCTTGAAAGATCGTACAAGGGGCTTGCCAATGTGGCTTCCTGGTATGTGCGCCCCAGGTGGCTTCCCCATATCTCGCTTATTCGAAGGGACTATGAACAAATATGTGGAAACTTCCAGATTTTGCCCGTGAGCTTGGACTGTGCCTTTAAAGCTCATTCATAGCAGGTCGCTTCGTCTAGTCGCGGCACTGCCAACAGTCACAAACCCCAGCGGGCCAACAGATCCTGCACTGAGAAGCGACGGTTTGGAATAGTGTGCAGTTTCAGTCGCGATCGCCGAGCGACTGGAGTATTTTCTCATAGCTGGTGGAAGCGACCTGTTTGATTTTATTAGTCGCTTCGACTAGTCGCGTCGCTTCCATGATGGAAGCGATTCGTCTAGTCGAAGCGAATAGTCCGCAATATTGCGTCACAACCTTGCGTATGTGGCGCAAAATTGCAGACGTCACAGTTCACTCACATAGAAGGCAACATGAGAAGGGGAAAAACGAGTAATCATCGTACATTTATGATGAGAAAGACGGAAGAATCCAATAAGGCTACCTAGAAATCATATTTCATGGAGCACTTCGAGAAAATACTAAATTTAGTGGTAGTTAAGTGTTGTAGTTCGAGCCAATTCCACCCCACGGTCTTTTGAAGCCATTTTTTGTTTCAGAACCATAAAAAGCTGGTTTATTTAGCAGGTAAAGGCAACAAGGTCACAAAAATGAAGAGAAGTGCTGAGAAAAATTCCCTTTTTTTGTTCTCGCGGCGTCGTTTGTATATGTCCGCCTATTTTACGCGAAATCGCGTCCGCCCGAGCGATTTCAGATCAGTCGACGAAGCGATTTTAAGTCGCTGCACGGGGCGATTTGAGGTCGCGGCAGTATTGTTAGTCGCTTCGACTTCAAGTCGAAGCGGCCAGCTATGAATGAGCCTTTAACGAAAGATTACCGCCTAGTCGCTTCGACTAGACGTAACAAATTCAACCAGGTCGCTTCGACCAGCTATGAAATACAGCAGTCGCTCGGCGATCGCGACTGGAACTGCAAACTGTTCCAACCAGTCACGACTCAGTGAAAAATTTGTTGTTGCGATGGGTTTTGTAACTGTTGGCACTGAAGTGACTAGCTATGAATGCGGTTTGAGATGAGGCGCGGTATATGCACTTTCTCACACAGGTTCGAGTCATGAGAAAAGTAAGCTTTTAATACCGTGCGGTGCCGATTTCCAATACAGTCGTAAAATGCGAAATCTATTATAATATTATTGATTCGCTGCGGAAGTTTCGAAAACTTCCACGTTTTTTTCAGAAAGTGATAAATTTAGGTGGAAATGGTCGTGAATGTCGCACACACGAGAGAGGGCGAACGCGATCTTTACCGACTCGTCAGGTCGCGAAACCGAAAGGCAGAGGATATAGAAAAGTTTGTTGGGATAAACGATGAGCACGGTCGGCTCCCATCGAATGCTGAGCAGGCGAAGGAAAGGTGGCGGCAGTACTTTGAAGCGGTGTCTACAGAGGAGTTTCCGCACCCCCCCCCGTTACCTCATGCTCTTCCCGTTCATGGGGCAGTGTCGTCGATCACAGCATGCGAAGTAGCAGAGGCTTTGAAAGCGATGAGGAATGGCTAAGCCACCGGACCGGATGATATTGCCGCGGAGTTATGGAAAAGTCGAAGTTGGAACCCGAGTACCTGGCTTGCATCACTATTCGTCTGAATTGTGGCTGAGCGCAAGGTTCCCTCTGACTGGAAGTCAAGCACAACAGTCCCGATTCCCTAGAGAAAAAGGGAGTCTTGCTGACTGTAGCAACCATCGGCCCATTCGACTCCTTTGTTATGCGATGAAGATCTCTGAGAGGATTTTGAATCGGAGGATACGTGATATCGTTCAGCTGAGCGCAAATCAATGTGATTATGCCAAGAACTGCGGCACCATCGACGCTATCCATGTGAAACGCCTTCTAGTGGAAAAGCATCGTGAAAAAAGGAGAGCTGTTCATCTTGCCTTCTTTGATCTTGAGAAAACGTTCGACAGAGTCCCCACAAACGTACATATGATATGCTTCTGCGTAGCCGGGATATGCCCGAAAAATTGGTAGATTGGGTGAAGCTTCCGTACGTAGACAACGTCGAGCTCTTTCATACGACCCGCAGCAGGAACATCGATGTCCTTTCAAGTCACTGTTAGGGTTCATCGTTGGCTCCGCCCTTTCTTCTTTGCTCTTCATCATCGTCATGGATGTCATCACATCGATATTGGTGCAGCGTTCAGCCCCCCTGGACACTGTTGTATGCTGACGACGTGATGCCTGTCCTTCGGTACGACGACAAAGAAAAATCTCCAAGCGCGAAGTTCAAGCCTGGCACGACAGGCTGGCAGAATTCGGCTTACGACTCAATAAGAAGAAAACGGAATACATGACAAATGCGAGTTGTGATGATTCTCCATTTAAGTCGACAACACTGTCTTGCTTGCTAAAAGCATATGTGTTCGATATCTTGATCGACGCATAGCGTAAACCGGGACGCTGACGGCTGAGTCAGTTAACAGCATCCGGCGCCATCAATGCCAAGCTGCTTGGTTGAAAATGGCGGACCATGCGAGTGGAGTACCCTAACTGATAAGAAGGTATGCAGCGACAGGCTCAAGTCAAAAAGATTTGTCAAACGCGTTCGGTTGTGAGGCGCGTCGCACTGTATGGCAGGGAGTGTTGTCCAATTACAAAGCGAAGCAGAAAGACTTGACCAGGCGTTATGGAAACAAAGATGCTGAGGTGGACTGTGGCCTGATCACGCTTTTGACCGAATTCGGAATGAATGATGTGCGTGAAAGATTCGGTGTTGCGCCTTATTTCGGACGAACTTCGCGAACATCACCTAAAAATGGTACAGGCACGTTCTGGCGAGCTGGAGCAACACTCTGATAGCCAAAGCGGCTATGCGTAGCTCCAAGTGACGGGCCAGCGACCAAGAGGACGACTCTAAGCAGAGATGGCTGACAAAGATGCCTTGCACAACGATATGAAAATTGCAGGCCTCCATCCTGACAACGCGAACGACAAGGTCAAAATGGCAACGTTCGAGAAAAGGCAGGCCCCGCTACAATGCGGGACAAAACGCCAAAGAAGAATAATGCATTTCGGGTTTCAAATATTCAAATCACTTGAATTGCAGTTAACAGTAAGATCAGTCTACGCCCGCGGATTAGCTGCTCTGGCCCTCTGTCCATTTTGGGTTTTGAATGATTCAATTCACTCTTGAATCGCAGCACTAAAAATCAGCCTGTTTCCTGCTCTATTTGCGGTTTCAAATGATTTAAACCACATCGAATCTGCAGCCAATAGTGAGACCAGCCCTCACCCAGAGATAACCTCCTCTCTTGTTCATTTCTCTTGTGTTTCAAATGATTTATCCCACTACGAATTTTGGTCAACAGTAAGATTGGCTGACACCTGGGGTTCCCTTCCTACCGGGACGATTAAAACTGGAAGGCTGGCACTGTCCATCTACGGTTCCAAATGATTTGAACCACTCTGAATTTCGGACTAACAGTAAGACTCAGCTCACACCCGGGGATTGCCTCCTTTGCCATCATATATTCTCCCATAGATTCTTTCTGCCAGTGTCAGAGTGCTCCGACACTTACTGGCAGCAGACTCTCTACAGGAGAAAACTTTACGGCGATTGGTGGTCAACTACAGGGAGCTTTTTGTCATGTGGAGACTGAACCAGAGCGAAGCGGTCTCCTAAAGGACACCGCATCGCTTCCATTGAGTCTCCCACAGGGCCGAATGCATCAAGAGGCTGAGTTGGGGCAGGGCAGTCTGCGCCTTTGAAGATCTCAATGAAACCATACAAAATCAATCAGGTTTCAAGGCTGCCCCAAACAGAGAGGCTGTGGCAGTTAGAGCAGCGAAAAAGCGTTGCTGGGGAATCTGATTGATCAGGGGATGATCTACCGCCCTCGCACTGCAACCGTCAAAGATGCCGGCTGCTCTGCCCTAACTCGGCGCGTTGATTTATCCGGCCCCAGGACAAAACAGTTCCGGTGGTTGACCTGGAACCCGCATCGATGAACGACTGATCGAACTCCGCGCGGCATACGATACGCGTGCGCATCGGGTGGAGAGCCGATTTGCCCGTTCAGGCATACACAGAGGAGACTCTCCGATAAATAACTTGGGTACTTTGGAATCTGGAATCTCCCGCCTTGTCGACTAAGTGAGAGAGTGAATGCTTTTGCGGCTCCATCCCAACAGTAATTCATCGTTGAAAATGTGCAGGAGGCGGTGGACACCAATAGCGCCTTTGTCAAAGTTTTCCCTACGCGAGAAGTGACAGATTATATGACCAGGCTTAACACGCTGTGGTATTGGAAACTCCCTGCGATATCGCAGAACTGAGTTTGATTTTCACATTCAGGCCCCAGCGTTATGTATACATCGGCGATTCCGGTAAGGCCGCTGGTTTTCGCGGGACGTCTGCGATTGGTCAGGACTTCGAAATTGGAGCACTAGCAGACATGCCGCGGAAGCCAGAAGCGGCGGTGAACGCGGTTGGTGTGTAACTAGGCCTTATGCTATAAGAACCGTAAACGGCTTTGGCGACATTCCCTTCGGGAAATATTTTTGCGTTCACTTGACACTCTGTATGCTCCTGACAGCACTGTTTTCAGCTCGAACGTGCATTCACCTCAAAAATCCAGCGGCACTCGCATTCTTTCGCGTTCAGGGTTATCCCGAACTCGAACAAATTGCCTTCGGAGAATTGTCGAGGCTCTGGAAATTTCTCTCGATTTTTAAGCACATCCATGTTTGATCTCAGGTCGGTACACGGGAGTGTATGGTATTCGCATTTTGTTGAAGCTTTAACCAGAGTGCTATGGTTACGAGTGTTTCTTTTTCATTTTTTAGGCTCTACTCTTTTCATATACCGTATGTATATTTCTTGTTGAAAATAAAGCTGTTGATTGATTGATTGATTCATTGATTGATTGATTGATTGATTGATTGATTGATTGACGCAATAATGAGAAAAGCCTTTGAAGCTGTAGAACAGGGAGCTCTAGTATGGTAACAATGGCCTCCCTACACCGACTTCCATGCTTGTTGACGATAGCGCCGTTGTAGCTGACACCGACGAAGAGGCTATGAAAGCGATCTCTACTACCGCAGAAGTAGCCGAGTCATACGCCACGTGTCTAAAGATAAATGAGAGCAAGACGAAGGTTCTGACGACTGACGGATCCCGGAGCCGCTATCCATTTCGAGGGGGACCCCTTGAGCAAATGAAAGCATTCAAGTAGCCTTCATTTCCCGATACTGCAGTTTTCGTATCACTTAAGGCGGTGCGGTTTACAGTGATCTCTTCATTTTCATGGTTAAATTTTTCGAGTAACATCGGCTGCATCAACTCGCGAGTAGCGTGGAAATGAATTGTTTTTGAACCAAATTCTGGATCTGCTGTATGAAGCAAGCAAGGTGGCGTGGCCAGCAGTGATCCACAGCAAATTAGGACAGGCGTCAGCGTTCGCCTCCTGGAGATGGTGCGTTTGAAAAGAAGAAGTATCTCATTGATCGACGAGGATCCGGCTTTTCCAAACTAATACTACCTATCCTTCTATTTGTCGGAAACATGGACGTTGTGGAAGTCGGACGTCAGCAAGTTGAGGTGTTTTAAAATGAAGTAACTGCAGCAAATTTTGGGCGTATCTATTCGCGATCGTACCTTCGGAACCCCGATATTTGGAAGAGATCCGGGAATCAGCCATCCATCGAAGAGCAGATTCAGTCTCATAGGATGAGATGGTTCTGGCTTCAGTGCAGGATGGATTCACAGATTGCCGTACAGACTTCTTTGGAGAAATCGAGTCACGGAGTGGAAGATTGAAAGATCAGCCTCAAGAAACCTTGGCTCAAGCAGAATCAATCGACGATCTGGGAAATCCAGTTCTGGCACAGTGTGGTCGACGCCAAGAACATTTGCAGAGATCGTCAAGAACAGCGTTTCATTCAGGCTGTCCGAACTCCAGGGACCCACAGCAGTGTATCATTTGAGAGGTCGATCTGCCGCGCAAGTTGTGCGTTCCAAGAAGATTCCTATGGAGGAAAAAATGGGCTTTGATGAGATATGACGGATGATAGAGTAAACATAACGTCAGCGTGGATCCGGAAGAGACTTCCTCGTTCACTGTGGAAGGTTGGCGCAAACCCGGTGCCACATGTTATAGCATAGGTGCACCTGAGTTTGCGCCAAGCTCCTTAATGGTGAACGCAAAGTCTCTTCAGGATTCATGCCGATGTTAGGTTCATTTCAGGCGGCCTCTCAATCTGCCATTGGTGGGTTCTTGCCAGATACATTTTTCTCCTCCCATGGAAATCTTCTGGAACGCACCCCAAAAGCGAGCTAGAGATAAGTAAGTACTCAGCTTATCGGGGTCAAACTCCGGTCTGCAATTGTGTCTCGACACGCTTTGCGGCCGCACGCGCTCGGGAGTCAGTCTCATTTTCAGCGTCAAAGCCGACTCGGATGTAGGCTTTTTATACAACTTTCTCCAATTTTGTTTAGTTTCCAATTTCTTAAACCCACCTATACTCAACAAATCGCAAACTCCATCTCTGAAAACTCTTTCAACTCGGAAGCGCGCGTCTCACAGCGTGTCGAGACGCAATCCAGGACCGGAATTTGGCCCAGAGAAGCACTGTAAGTAAGTCAGCATAGAAAATACTTCGATGGAAAGCGTTTCCAGACGGTGGTTCATTTCATTTCAATCCTGAATCCTGGTTGGTTCTCCCTCCCGTCGATGATAGTACCACGACCCTATTCAATCTTGCTCTTCAGAAGTCTGACCCCACTAATCATATGAAAATTTGCTTTCTTTTCACTTAAAACCTTACAATGAGTTTTCCGGAGCCGAAATTCGGAGGGCAATACATGCACACGTCGATAAAAGTGTCTGAAAAAGTTGAACGTAATGCGCGTACCCGCAAGTAATAGGCTTGATTAGTAAAGCAAAGTTCCACGGAACAATTAGACTGACCTGCTTTTGTATAAACGGTAAGATCACAAGCGCCATCAGTGTGCAGTGAGGGCAATGACAACATGCGCTGTTGAAACATTGTGGATCCTTTTTCGACGGAAGCCACTGCCGTCGGTCGCGTGCAGGTGCGAATGTGTGCTGCGTCTCCTTCTCGCCCTTATTTTTCGTTGACTTTTTCCCTTGCTCTTCACATACACGAGAAGAAACAAAAAGAAAATTTAGCACCTTCGGAAATAGGGATGAGTGTGTAAATATGGTCTGCACGATCAGACGTTGACTGTCCGCCTATCAGAAGCAACAGTGTCAGCTGCAGTTAGGAAGGAAAAGTCTGCATTGGGCCGAGTCTAAGCATGGCATACGGGAACACTGTCCTCCCCTTAAACACTTTCTGCCAGCATCACAAACTCTCTGAATGTGAGCGAACCTCCCTTGTCAGGTTAGTCAGGAAGAGCAACACAGTCTTTGGTAATGCGATACATGCTTCGAACCGTGACAATCGATCGTGATCGCGTAGCACGCCGGTTCTCATCCAAAGCATGCTATCGCAGCGACCAGCAAATGGAACCGCTTGGTAAAAGAGGCGTACTCAGGTTGAAATGTGGGATGGCAATCCATCAATTTGAGCCAATGTATCGGTATTGTTAGATTCTACTGTCTGAGTTGTGAGGCCCGTCGCACTATATGGCACAGAGTGTTATCCAATGACCAAGTAAGTTGGTGTCACGGCTCGGCGTGATGGAAACGAAGAGGCTCAGGTGGAGTGGTGGATTGACCCGATTGGATCGAGTTCGGAATGAAGATGTGCGTGAAAGATTCGGTGTCGCGCCCATTCCGGACAAACTTCGCGAAAATCGCCTAAGATGGTATGGGCAATGTTCTGCGAGCTGGAGAACTTTCTTTTACAGCGAAAGCGGCTATGCAGCTTCAAGTGACGGGCCAGCGACCAAGAGGACGAGACCTGGAAGCAGTGAGATGGCTGGATGTCTTGCACAACGATATGAAAATTGCAGGCCTCCATCCTGACAACGCGAATGACAAGGTCAAATGGCGGCAACGTTCGAGAAAAGCGCGACCCTGCCACAATGCAGGACAAACGCTTAAGAAGAAGAAGAAGAAGAAGAAGTATCGGTATTGTTTTGTCAACGGGGAGTCGGAAGGAAACCACGACATGCTAGGTCAGCAGTTCGCCATCTGAGAGTACCACCATTTCGAGTAGAATCAGGTAACACGCCTTTACACCAACAATTGAGAAATGCAAAGATCCCAAATCGCTCATCTGATCTGTTGGTCTCGGTCGAGGGGAAGGAGCGAGACGTCCCACAGAGGGAACGTATCGCCGTCTCCACTCTGAATTATTCATCTTGATGCACCGGGCACTGGTAGCTGAAATATCGTACCTCTCAAATAAATACTGCGAGGGGACGTCTCTCCGTCCTTACCTTCTGCTGTTAACGTACCCATAAAGCCTGGACACCAAGGGTGATGTTGATATTCATATCGGGTATGCACCTTAGTCGGTGTTTCATTGAGTCGACGGAGAAGGTTTGTGATTGAAACGCAGACAGATCATGTGCGTGACAAGCTCTGTTTCGTTTAGGACCAAGACCACAAGCTGAGTTAGGAACTGGATGCTAGCGAGAAGGCGAATCGATATTGGGAGATCAAGGTGTGTTCTTGTAGCAGTTTAGGCACATGCCGCGCTAAATCAAGATCGGCGGGTGGCGGGCTGGACGCTGGAGAGATGTTCCCACGGGAGCTATTGCAAACGCAAGGGGTGGGGTGGGGCACTATGGCATTGCATCCGACCACACCCAATTTTCCGCCTCGACGATTCTGAAGTTTACGCGTGCAATTTGAACACCGACACAGGACTTTTTTCCCATTCCAAAATCAGAAGAGTCGTTGCGGCGCGAAACAATGGGCGTGACCAAATGCGATGGCCAGGTGCCTTTCACTCTCGTTCGTGATAGCACTTTTGCAGCAAGAACGGTTTCCTCGCAGCAGACCGAGTAGAGAATGATCGCGATTACTTTGAGCTCGCCTACTACTCGTACCGTGGCCGGAAAAGCAAGGTGCTCAATCTGTTAGAACATGGTTTTCCGACGTGTTAGGTCAGTTTTTTTTTTCGAACGGCGTTTTCGGCTCTTGAATTACACTATAAAATAAATTTTCACTTTTTCCCGTTCCTGAAGTTGAAGTTAGTTTTCCTGACCTGTTAGGTCTAGAACATACAGGAAAGCGCTGTTATCCCCAGGAAAACTTCGCTTTTGTGACCAGGACAATGAAATTTGGAAAATCGCGGAAGAGTGATCGATTACCGGTCGAGATCGCCGCGTTATGTGGGCCTGGCACGCAAGCGAGGAGGTAATGATCCCATCACTACCTCCTCGCTTGCGTGCGTGCCAAATGTGTTCGACGCGGCGATCTCTCGACCAGTGATCGACGATATGTAGGACGATTTTTGTTCCTGGCTTACTAGTGTTATATTCCAATTGTTTATGTCTGATGTATGAGAAAAATGGCTTCATTGAGCACAAAATTTGCTTCCACGACAACAGCACGAAGAAAACTCGTTTTTTGTGAAAATAGAAAGATTTTTATTTATTTTCGGCCTTATGATCAAGCAAAAACAAAAAATGCACAGGGCATAGACAAACACAGTTGGAAACCACACAACAAAATTCAGAAATGTGTAGATTTTCTAGATTCACGATTGTACTGTGAATCACCTGCACCCAAATGTAGTCCCCCATCATGGTTTCGTTATACCGTCCTTGGTAAAGACGTTCAAAGTCCAATATATCTTGACAAAAGAGCTCGCCTTCTCTGAGAAAATTTGCACCGGCGGCAGACCAACCTTGCCTTGAAGGCTCCTAATCGGTGCCTGCAGGGTCGTGTCTATCCAGAGTCCCTCTACCAGCTAAGCCATTGCATCAATCCCGCGTCGGGGTCCCAACCAGGACGCGGCGGCTCCCAAACTCGTTCTGGAGTTACCTCAACCCTATCTCGACGGTGCCTGATTCGGGCCACGACGGTGCCTGAATCTGGCTGCCCCCGCCTCTCCCCAGAGAAAGCCCCGCCTAGGTCCGGACAAGGGCTTAACTCTCCGCCTAGGTCTGCAGAAAGAACCACCCTCACTGTGACAGCGGCGAAAAACCGCCCCACCCCAGCCGTGGGATCCCCTACTCCCAGCGATCAAAAAAATATGCTGGTCCTCCGGAGAGGGACTCGAAGTCACCTTCCAGGGCCGGCATCAGGAATGCCGAATGAGGACTCGAGTGAGATGAGAAATTCTTTATACTGGTTGTGCATGTGATGAACACATGTCAGGACGTGATCATTCGCTTTACCATTTTTTACATATCTGCCATTGTAAACGGTGGCTTCGCGGTGGTATCGCGAAGCCGGTGCCGAAGCTGTTGCGAGATCCCACGCTTCGCTATCGCGGCAATTGTTCATGATTGCGGTGCCGTTTCCTGTACTGTTGCGGACAAGGAGGAATTTTACAAGATTCCGGAGCCGTTGCTACAGTGTCGCGGCACGGGCCCGGATCGCTTTCGTGCCGCTTCCCTACATTGGCCCGGCACGGTCTCGGGTTGCGGTGCCGTCCTGCCACGGTCAATGCAAATTTTCTCCAGAGTTCCTCGTTGAATTTGTCGAGATCCGAATCGAATTATATGGACTCTCAGAAACATTTCTGAACCCATTTGGCGCTAAATTCTTTATGAAAGTGCACCGACTCCACATAGCTTTTTCCAGCTTTGGTGATCTCCTAGGAAGCCGTGAAAAACTGCAACAAAATTGCTTCAAAGCTGCTCGGTTTCAGTCCTGTTCAACAGCTTGGCAGGAAATCCTCATATTTTATGATCCTCTTGATCTGCGTCTGACGAATATACCAGCCCTGGACCTAAGCCTCCGGACAGAGTCGTTACTGGCGACAGTAGAATTGAAATTTATGGGGACTACATTTAGGTTGCAACTTCGAGAGAGTCATTCACAGTACAATCGTAAACCTAGAAAATCTACACATTTCTGAACCTTGTTGAGTGCTTTCCAACTGTGATCGTCTATTCCTTGGGCATCTTTTTTGTTTTGACATGATCGTAGTGCCGAAAATGAATAAAAAACGTTCTATTGTCACAAAAAAACGGGTTTTCTTCGTGCTGTTGTAGTTTAAGCAAAGTTTGTTCTCAATGATGTCATTTTTTCACATACTTTGGACATAAGTGGTTGAAATATAACACTTAGAAGCCAGGAACAAAATCGTGTTACATAGTGTTATTCGTTTCCAGAATTCTGGAATTAGGCGAAAAGTGTCCCCTAACGATCTTTAAATGGTGAGAACTATTCCATCTGAACTTTTCAAAGGGACTACTCTCCTCGAATTTTTCTTTCTCCTGAATTATCTGGAACGTGGAACGTGGTAAGTTCTTCCGTGGGTTTTAGACATGGCATGAGGCAACGAGAGCATATTTGCTTGGATTTATAAGATTGGTTGGTAGCAGGCATGGTGATTAGTTTTTCAGATCAACGCATCTGTGTGCAGCACTGTGTTGAACTATTCTGTGAGTACCTAGCCCAATAGCCTAATCCAACACAGGGGTGGTGGACTTCAGGACAAAACCATTATAAGCATACCTCGTTAACGATGGTTCGCACTCGCTCATAGCTTTCTGCCAATGGGGAGCGAGGACTCCCCAGTTACCTAACTCTCGCAGACGTGAAGCTATGACTCAGCTCGTCGCGGCGCGACGAAGGAACGTGCCTTCGCATCGGAGATGGAGGGGAGAGTGGTTACTCTTAGTTGACCCAAGCTATTCGCTTCTGCCATTAGGAAAATTAAGAATGGTCTGACCTCTCGTCGATTTGGTGGTAGAAAGGCATCTCAAAGAACGACTGAGTATTTATCAGATGAAAGCGTACGCAATGTTTTGAGCGCAACAAGGTGGTTGAAAAAATTTAATTGATTATGGCGTGATAACATATAAGACATGGAATAAAATCATTATGATAAATTTGGTAAAATGAATACCTAGTCGAACTGATCGAATAAAAAATGTGAAAATTGAATGAAAAAAAAGAAACGAAAAGAGATGGATGGCGGTACATACAAATTGTAAAAAAATAATGTCATAGTAGACAGCACGTTTTATTCTTGGCTTGGAGCACATTTTCCAATATCTAGAAAATAGATTCTATGGATTTAATGATTTCCGGTTACGACCAAAATACTTGATTTTCACTTCAAATGTTACCGTAGATTCGGTTCTGATTTCCAATCGTAACTTTCATGAAGGTATTTTTCAAATTGAAAAAGATAAAGATAAATTCTTTTATCCGTTTTCGGTGAATTTCTTGCCGAAACTTTTCACCGGGCTTGTTGAGAAAACGTTTCAAGGTTTGTCGGGCAGAGGAACTCTTCGGTTAATCTTATTGACAACAAAGCCGTGAAAAAATGAGTGAGAAACTTATGGGAATAATAGGGTGCTTTTTAAATATCGTGACAAGGTTTCAAATCTCATCCTGTCCGACATATATGTGCGTGCCTAGGCGGCTTATATGGTTTTTTTTTACCTCTCTTTCAAAACCCACAAAATTTCATAGCCTGGAATCGTTTTCGAAAACAATGGCGGGCTAAGCGCCTTAGTGGTTCTAAATTTGTAAAATTAAATAAATTTGCCTGTAGTCATATTCGATTATCTTTCCTCCATCCCAAAGCGTGGGCCTAGAGAACACTGCTCTGGATCAAATACCGGTAAATCCTGCTGACTCGGTAAATGTAAATACCCAACCTTGGTCGGAAACTTATCCTTAACAGGTAACTCGAGTGCATGAGTACCGTATGTGCTTGTTTTATCCGAAAAAGATGATCAGGTGGTCATGGAAGGAATAATTTAGTCCCAAAAGAACCCTCTTGAGGTCTTCTGATGAGGCTGATTCATGTGCTTTTGTAATAAAAACAATCTCTACCAATTCTGTAATCAATAAAAGGGGGCAAAGAATCGGTTCCCTCTGTCAGGGTCCAGCCGTGAGAGGCGATGAGCAGCCTTCATCGTGGAGAGCGCCTGTAAAGCTCGTCCGAGCCCCAGCCTTTCCGCCGCGGCCAGATCTTGGTTGTTCAATGTCTCTCGCAGAGACTCAGGAGGAAGAAGATTGCTGCTGGCAACTTTGACGAGGCGCGAGATGGCGTACTAATTACTCCATCCTATAACGATTTTGTCCTAAAGTCCCCCCTCCAAACACGGGTAGGTTTTATAATTTCACTTTCTTCGATTCGTGAATTTATTGAAAAAATGTTCCAGGCAATCGCAGCGACATCTTGTAAGCCGATTCAAAGTCTTAGGCCTAGTGCATACTTCTGTCGCGAGTGCGATGGCGTCGCCGCGACAGAGTGCTCAACGACGTGATTGGAGATCGGCCCAACTGTCGCCGGTAAATGGAGATGACGTAATATTGGGTGTCCACGACCAAATACACACTATTTTCATAACAGTGTTTTTTCATCTCCTTCCAATAATAGGGTCTAATCTTTCCAATATAGGCTCATTTGTAGGTGTTTCACACGGAGCTGTAATTCATTTTCGTCCTCTCCTTTTGAACTGGATTACTCTATATGTGAGTGTAATTTTGTTCAATTCCAGATTTGACTAAAACTTCTACCTTTGGAGACCTTTCAAGGCAGTGGGATCATTGATACGATACTTCTTTCGAAATTCCA
Source organism: Aplectana chamaeleonis (assembly GCA_029168955.1). Classification (NCBI taxonomy): domain Eukaryota; kingdom Metazoa; phylum Nematoda; class Chromadorea; order Rhabditida; family Cosmocercidae; genus Aplectana; species Aplectana chamaeleonis. Next base: position 45,800 of record JAPDOI010001544.1, read on the forward strand.
AAAATCATGTAAGGTGGCTCTGAGTGACGTTTTATATACCGTAAAGGTCATGCGATTCATAAAAATCATAAGCCGATGGTGAATTGCAGGGTATTTAGCAACCCAAAGTTGACCCATTCTAGGCAAAGTTGCACCTACCCAAATTTAGAACATTTACCCACCGACTAAGATATACGTATCCGGCGTGACCTATCACAACCAGGGCATTTTGGCATTAGGTGTGGACAAGTCTAAATTCACTCAGACCCCCTCCTCCAGATGCAAACTTTTGAGATTTTCTCAGACCCCCTTCTCGTAAAGCGCTCAGAATGGTTCATTTAGTCTCCTGGGTGAAGCTAAGACTCCCCTCCTTCCACTTCTTTTGCAGCTCAGACCCTGGTGTGGATATCTACACCTCGCGCCAAACCCTGATCACAACCTGGTGTCGTTCAACAAATCTGAGAATTGGGTTGACAGCCAAAATCAACCCCGCAGTAGCAATGAGCGAAAGAATTTCAAACCAATTTTAAAAAGTGGAATATCGCCAGTCTCTGTAAATTTCGATGTCATTTTTCCATTTTCGTGATATTTGTTCTCAAAATGGTGTCTCTTCCTCGCTATGATCATCAATGCGAGCACAATTCGGACAAAAGAATAGTGAGTGCATTGCAACAAAAAATAATGAAAAAGGAAAATGCCAAATAATAGAAATAATGAAGAAATTCATTTCATGATGGTATTCGGGAGAATGAAAACCTCCGATTGGCTGGGATCGTCGTTATATAATCTACGCGGGATTAGGAACACATAACAAACGGATTCGAGGCCATTCACCAACCAAAAGTTGTTGAAACAAACCGTAATGATTGCTCTTCCAGGACGGATGTCTGGCGGATTACGTCGCGGTGTCGTAGTGCAGTGCACGACGACACCACACACACCATCCAGATGGCGCTAAACAGCGCGCACATTGTGGAAAAGTGTAGATTGGCCGCGACGCAGGGCACGACACCGTCGCGTATAGCAGCTCCCCACCAGATTGGCCGCGCTCGGACGATCGGCCAGTGCTCGGCGGGCGATCGATCACCGCGCTGGGCGCGCGGCGGGTTGTACCAATTCCTTGGCCACTGGCGACCCCCGTCGCCGCGACGCAAGTATGCACTAGGCCTTAGGCTTGGAGTGTTGTATACTGGAAAAAAAGCACTCATGGAGGAAACATCTAATCATTGTTATAACGATGATGCCGATATAATTAGTAAACTCCAAATACCGTGCGGTACCTACTGCCACAATGGCATGAAATTATCATATCAGCTGTATTGAAATATCAGACCGACTGGACTCAAACTCTGAAATGAAAGTACTCAGAACGTCGGAGGCCGCGCCTCCCGTACGCCCACCACTACAGCTAGGCGGGGCCCCCTCCGCGCCCTGGCATGCCCAACAGGTTCCCCCGCCCCAGCCCCCATGACTCATAATGGGCGCGAAGTTCGGCTATTCAAGCGAAAGGGCGTGGGGCCCTGCAGATACATTTTATCTCCACGGTGTCACTGTTTAAATGATTGGATTCCTTGTATAACAATACCCGGAAACCACCTCTCTCACACCCTGAGCTGGTGCTATACTGTTCTCCAAAATTTTCCAAACACCATGGTGGGTGTCCCACTTAAAGGCACCGCTCGCGCTGGAAATCAATTTTCATTTTTTGGTTCAATTTCATGATTGAGCCCGGTATACTACATTGGTGAAGTTTGGCGCGTCAAAAACGCGTTTGGCAATGAGGTTGGAAGTGCAAATCGAAGATGAAGATCATGCTTACCAATTCTCACTTCGAGTCAAATGCCTAGCACTTTTTTTTCCTCAGAATGTTACAGTTTGACCGTAATGAACCAACATGAAGAAAAATTGTTGCCTTTGGCACGAACTCCACATGCCAGAAAAAAACTCCGGAAGCCATTGACCGGGATGAGACTTCCAAAAAGCAGAAAAAAACTTCAAAAACTCAATTTTTGGCGCGAAAATTCAAATTAGTATTTACAATGTGTTCCGACTGACTACTTTCTTTTACAAATGAAGGTTTTCTATGGGCCCCTTCGACATTTTTCGTTGATCACTAGATAGTGCCAAGCCACACAAAAACACATGAAAAAATATTATATACGGTTTTCTGCGCGTGCTGTACGATGCCTTTAAGTCTATTCGATAGTAATGCTCAGAACTTATCTTACATTGCCACCGCGCGAAGTGCGCGATGACAAGTACTTACTCAAGGGTGCCTGCAGTGAACTTACTCATAAAATTGTGCTCCGTATGTGGCACGGGTTTGATTCTAGCAACGTGTAATACGATTTTCCCTGAGCGAACGTGTTTCCCTCTCTGTTCGAATTTTCCTGCAGGACTGAGCTAATTAAACTGGTGGCGCTCCCGCCTCGCGCCTAATGATTCTCCGCTCGCAAATTATGGCCCCCGCCGCTCGCCCTTGGTCGGAAATTCCCGGGCACACGGCCCTCCGACGTTCTGAGTAGCCGAATATTGTATGGCTCCGTGGCAATCGGTACCGCACAGTAATTCTCGTCTAGTGATATAATTGCAATAAATCTGCTGTGAAACCGCGAAATCGCAGCCGTTGAGTGAGAAAAGGGGAACCTGCGGTCGGTAGGTGGAGGAAGACCTGCAGTCGGGAGTTTGAGGAAAGACCCGCAATAGGGAGGTCGAGGAAGATCTCCAGGTGGTCGAGGGAAGACTTTGAAGCTATAACTCTGCTGTCGAGATGTCCCCATATGGCATTAGCCGTTTGTTCGACTTGATCAATTGGTGGGTTGATCATATAAACCAGCAGCAGACAGCCCAGGGTTTTGCTTCTCTGGAACTCGCTGAATACCACTCTCGTAGGTTCCTCCTCTTTTCCGATTTTCAGGGTCATGGCAGCATATAGTGCGGGTACGCCCACTCAGTCACGATTGGTCGACGATATGTAGCGCACACAGTATACGAAGCAGTATATGCTGCGTAGGTGCTGTAGATGCCAGCATCTCCTGCGCACACAGCAGCATATCCTGCGATGTTCCTGAAGCGCGAACGCACGCACATAAGCGGCGGCGCGATTTAGACAGCGTTTGAATTGCAATTAGGCGCAAAAATCAGACTGCGCGTGCCGACCCAAGCCCACTCTTGATTCCTTCCTTCGTCTTCGGCAAGGACTCCACGTGAAGGTAAGTTTAATCTTTTAATTGGAAAATGCATACTTCTTTTTGGTCCAATGCCCAGTGAACCTCCTCTCAGAGGCAGTGTTCACGCTAATCTTCAATTTTGATATTATTCGCTAAATCGATTGTTTGGCCACCGGGTAAAACTGAAATAACGAAGAAATCGAGAATAACGCTCGAGAAGGGCATCAAGTACTTTAATCTCACCCCGCCTTTTTATCTTTGGACCCTAACTAATACTGTTTTGTATAAAATATTTTTCTATTTTCGATTAGCCCCATTTTTTACCGGTGACAACCACCGCGAACGTGTTCATTCAGCTAGTTCAGATCAGAGAATAATGTCACTGAAATATGACGTTTTAGTGCGTTTCTCGCTGTTTCTTCGTGATTTTGGTAAGACGGTTGTATAGTTGTGCCATTCGAATAGATTCGAATCGGTATATTCGAATAGTCTTTTTCTCTTTTTTGTGTTATAGCCGCAGCACGGCAGCACGGCGCCAACTACACGTGAGCGGAACCTAAGGGCTACAGATTTTGCTGAGCGCATCCGCGACAATTGCTGCCGTGCGCCAGGGGCCGGATGCATCACCACCGGGTTGGGCAGGGGCTGGGCAGTCGGCGCCTTTGTAGATCTTCGTAAATCAGTGGTGCTCCTGCAGTGTCTTTCGCTTCCCTGGGCGCCCAACATCCTAGCTGGGGCGGCTGGGGAAGCCAAGGACACTGCAGGGGCACGATTGACTTCGTGATCTACAGAGATCTTCAAAAACGCCGGCTGCCCTCCCCCTACCCCAACCCGGAGCATTAATGCGTCCGGCCCCTGGATGCTAAGAAATCATTGTTAACAATGCGGCAGCATATGCTGTCTTGCGTCTGAAAGCCAAGAATTCATTGCAGCAGCATATGCTGCGCTCAAAGCAGCATATGCCGCAAAGGAGGCGATGAGACTCGACGAAATATGCTGCTACATTGCTGATAGCCGCGAATCCATATCGGCAGCATATAGGGCACTCAGGGCCGGATATGCTGCGAGAACTCCGCCCCTTTTTTCAATGCCACTCTCCTAACCCGGCCGGTGATCCTGTCTTGATGCGAGAGTGGTACTCAGCGAATTCCAGAGTTCCTCCTTCCAAATAGGGTACAAAATGATTATCACCCCGAAATACCCGATACAGTACAGATTTAGCCTCCACGATGGGGATCTCCTCCCCTGCCAACGATTGTCGAAGCACGTAAAGCAAGCACGAACCTTTCCCTATGTTGCTTTGTTCTTTGAAGTTCCGTTAGGCGTTCGAGATGATCGTAAAACCGGCAGGCTATCCGACCAACGGATGAAAATAGGTAACTTCAAATAATACCAACTAAGACAACTTTAGTTATCGTCACCATGATAAATCCAGCATGCTGAGTTCATATGTGTTATGAAATCAATAACTTTCAGCAATTTAGAAAACAGCCGGGTTAGCCTTTCCGTTTTTTTTTTTGAAGGCAGTGGATTTCCTTCTCGAAATTCCCACTTGGAAGACACAGTCTACCCTTAGAATCACTTTCAAGCTTCCCTGGTCGACTTGGGGAGAAATTAACGCTGATGTCAACTATGTCTTTTTGATCGCTCAAAACTCACTGCGAACAAAGTTTTAAGCCCTCAAGGATTTTAATTTTGAACGGCAAGGAGTTTGCGAGTGAGTTGTTTCGAGCTTTGAGTGTTTTTTTGCTTGTAGTTAGGGAGAGTGTAAAGAAAAGAATGAAGCAATAAAGAGGAGGGAATTTCAGAGGCTGAGTTTATGAGAGGTTTCTGTGTCACAACATGGATTTTTCCCAGCTTCTTGGACGTATTCAGAGATTATTAATCCACAGATGCAGAATTATTATCGCATTCCGAAAGTTTGGCTCCGCAGAAAATTTCAAGGATTTGGCACTATTCTTAATCGTCGGGAAATTTGTTTTTTTTTCTCATTGGATTTGGATCTCAACTTGATTTTTTGAATCAATTGAAATTGTTGACTTCGTTTGGCTGTTGTTGGTATATATTAACATCGTAATCCTTAAAGGTGAAATTGTCGCAAATGAATCTAGCACGCGCTCTATGAATTATCAGAATCAAATCACGCGTCAGAAGTATTTTTCAGAATAGTCTTTGTGTCTTTGAAGGCAGTGTTCACGATAAAAACTGTCTTCGAGTTTCCATTGAAAATAGGTGACGGAAGGCCTGCCCGTACCAGAAATGATGAAAAAAGCGAAAAAAAACGCTTGGAATTGCGAAAAATTGAGGTTGGGATTATAGCAACGATTTTCAGCGTGAACGAGTTCCGCGCGAAGTCAAACTTCAGTGAATCAAACAGAACACAATGATGAATTCCCTCGACAGCAACTAAAAAAAACAGAGGGAATAAAGTGCAAGAGGCAAGGATGGTGAGTGCAGCCAGCCGTCCGTGTAAGTAGCATTGGTTTTTCTGATATTAAGCAAAATGGGTGGATCGGCTGTCTTTGGCAATTCGCCATTAAATACTTCCATATCCCCGGGAACTCGTCGCAAGAAAGGCGGGCCGGCTTTCCAAACTGGCCACTTTGCACCTCTTTTTGGCGATTCCTGGCCAAGTTTTCGCTGCTTTCTTCGACCCTATCCCCCCAGCATCCGCCAGCGTAGTGTTTCATACTGAAAAATCAAAAACGAGATTCATCGTAAACACTGCCTTTATGCTTTCGCTGTGCACATTGTATTATTAGAACGTTTTTGTTTCTAGCATTACTCTTGGCCAGTAGCAATCCCCGGAAGGTGGCAGCTACCGGCTGTCAGTGCGTGGTGACTGGGTCGGTATCAATATGAACGGGCCGGCATAGAAATGCACAGGCGGCGCTCAAGTTAATGACCATTGCAGCCACCCACCTGGGAGCAGTGAGCGTTCTTTTGTGACCTCACTGACTGCAAGAACTGCAAGAAACGGTTGGTGACTTCGCTCACCGCCGCAGAGGAAAGAGAAATAGCGCGCGGACGAAGAGGAGCTGGGTCGATACCGCGGTCATAGGGTCGAGCACGTCCAATGATTTTGACTTTCTGAAGCAAGTGCGCTCCAAGAAAAGGCAGTGGAGCGCTTGCGAACCGACCAGTCCGCTGTCCTCTTCTCACCCTAGCACAGCACGGCGGCCTATCTCGTTGTCTAGGTGGGCAAGGAAAAATTGCACCCGCCGGCTGGCAGCCATCCAGCTCCGCTGCCAGCTGATAGGAATGACAGGAGAAACGTTTGAAGGGTTCATTGATGTTTCAATGATTCCTGGCGAAGATTAGTGGGAGATTAACGTCAAATTGTACGTAGCTGTCATGAATACGTATCCTCCATAGATTTCACGTGCTTTAGCCCTATACTAAGCTCAACTTCCAATTCCTAGAAGTTGCTGTGGCCATATTCAACCATTTTCAGATTTTTTTTCAATAATCGCTCACCACAAATAAAATCTAAGAAAGATTGCTAAAAAACGGTTTCATTCTTCAGAAAAGGCGTAAAACTTACGTGATCCGCGTGTACTAGTTACTAAATGTATAATAGTTAATCTAAGTGCGGCTTTTACCCAAACTTCATTTCCCATTTCACTACAACTTCACTTCTTTCTATGTTGACTGGGAAGCGTGAAACAGACTAAGGAAAAAATAGTCCATATTTTTAAAAAATCCTTTGAACTTTTTGGTTCACCTTGTAAAAAAACACGAGGTTGGCTCCTAGGCAATCCTACTACAAAGTATTGTGTATCGTGATTCAGTGGTAGAAGGTCATCCAACAACAAATTTTCAAAATCGTTCTTTGACTTTACTTACTTACTGACTTAATCGGTTGGCTTTCGCCTGACGCGGTCATTCCGCATCTTCACCGAGGTGTGCCGTCCTACATAGTAGTCAGCCGTGTCCATTTGTCACGGTCCTCAGCCACAATTTGAACACAATCCATCCATTGATTACTATTCCACTTCCTGCGAAGTAAAACATCGCGCCTGAATTGCCTTTCAATGCCGAGTGATTTCAAATCCTCCTTCACCACATCCGTCCAAAACTTTCGCCTACGTCCAGGCGGCCGTTTCCAGACAGGACTTGGAAGCATCCTTAGAGCGTGTTGAACAAGACGATCTGGCGGTCTTCTTAAAATATGCCCCAACAGACGAAGACGACCTTCCGTTGCCGCTTGAGATGGCATTGGGAGATGTTGGCACCTCCCTCGTGTCAAACGTAGATGTAAGGCGTCAATCTCGTTGTAGAGATCTTCGTTGTGGCACATCCGCGGCCAGAAATATCCGAGCAAACGTCTAAAAAGTTTTCTCTCCGCGCAATCCAAACTTTCCATCTGCGTTTACGGTGCTGCCCACGTCTCCGATCCGTACATCATGATAGGGGAAATAGCGGATAAGTAGACGCGCAACTTGACTTCCTTCGCGATGGGGGTAGACCACAAACACTTGGTTAGAGAATTGAATGCAGACGTAGCTTTCGCACCTCGTTGTTGAATATCCGCTGCATAACTACCATCGTTCTTCAGCAAACAGCCCAAATAACAGAAATCGTCCACCAGTTCGATACGTTGTCCATCCACACAAACTCCCGTAGAAGGCCTCTGAGAGACCCACATCTGCTTGCATTTGTCCGGACGAAGACGAAGTCCATAGGCTGCGGCATACTTCGAAACGAGGTTCACAATCCTTTGCAGTTTTGCGTTGTTTTCAGCGAATAACACAATGTCATCGGCGTACTCCAGGTCGACAAGGGAGCGTCCTGATGGTGTTAGGATCACGTCCGCAGGAAACTGTTCTGCAACTCTACGCATGATGTCATCAACGGCAAAGTTGAATAGGAAAGGTCCTGCTACAGCTCCTTGCCTTACTCCTGTTCTCACCTCGAAAGCTGACGTAAATCCGACAGGTGTACGAACTGCTGCTGTAGTTCCTTTGTTCATGTCCTCGATTAGTCGAACATACTTTTCCGGGACTCCATCGGCTCGCAGAGCGTTGAGCAATCGATCACGATGAGGAGAGTCGAATGCGGCTTCAAAGTCCAAAAAAGCAAGCTGTAATGGCTTCGAATACCGCTGCCACGAATCGATTACTCTTCTCACAACGAACACTTGGTCGATGGTCGATCTTCCAGGTCGAAAACCGGCTTGCTCCTCTCTGGTCGTTTCCTCACTATGTTTGATGAGTCGCTCGAGAATGATACGTTCTAAAACCTTGAACATGACACGAAGAAGAGAGATTCCTCTGTAGTTCTTAGGATCCGTGACGGATAGCTTCTTGTGAAGAGGTACGATGATCGCATGTCTCCACGAATCGGGTATCCTTTCGCTCATCCATATGGCACGGATGGTGTTGGTCATTTCACGAATCCCCGACGGAGGAAGAGCTTTCAGCATTTCAGCAAAATCGTTGTTTGAATCTAACATTCTCTTGCTTCGGTGATTTTCGCGGAAATTTCCGAAATCCCATCATCCAAGGTTGAAAACTTATTAAATCTGAAAGATAGACACGTTCGCACGCTCCCGAAACCCATATTTACTACTGCTAGTTCGATCGAAGTTACAATGAATACGAAGAACTGTGGAGGGAGTGTATGTAGGGGAACAGAGAGAGCCCCTCACACGTGAACATTTGGCCTAGCGGTCTAAGGCGCTGTGGTGGGCATCCGTCGCGTAGGTGGGTGCGGTGCTGGTTCAAATACTTCGACAAGCGAGAGTTTTGCATTCAACGCTACTCTTCGAGAATAATTCTCGTTCTGAGGTGGCAACCATAGGAGGCATCCAGGCGCCATCGACCTCAGGTTGGCTGCCTCTTTAAAGTCACCACATCAGGGGATTGCTACTGGCCCTTGTTCTGGTTTGTTCCGATTTACACTTGACGCAAAACACCTTTTGAAGCGTTATTTGATTCTGATAACACTATGTAACACGATTTTTGTTCCTGGCTTCTAAGTGTTATGTTTCGATTGCTTATGTTCAAAGTATGTGAAAAAATTACTTCATGGAGAAGAAACTTCGCTTACACTACAGCAGTACGAAGAAAACCGTTTTTTTTTGTGGAAATAGAAAGGTTTTCGTTCATTTTCGGCACTATGATCATGTAAAAACAAAAAATGCACAAGGAATAGAAAAGCACAGTCGGAGAGCACTCAAGGTTCAGAAATGTGTAGATTTTCTAGATTTACGATTGTACTGTTAATCATTCTCTCGAAGTTGCACCCAAATGTAGTCCCTCATCATGTTTCGTTATACTGTCCTTGATAACGACTCTGTCTCTACCAAGGACAGTATAACTAAGCTCAGGGTTGGTATATTCTTCGGATCACAGATCAAGAGGATCTTAAAATGTGAGGATTTCGAAAAGCTGTTGTACAGGACGAAAAGAGAGGCTCGGGGCAATTTCGTGGCAGTTGTTTACGGATTCCTAGGTCGTCACAAAGCTGAAAGCTATGTGGAGTTGGTGCACTCTCAAAAGGAATTTCGCCAAAATCGGATGCAGAATGTCTCTGAAAGTCCATATCATTGATTCGCAGCTTGACAAATTCAACGATCAAGGCGAGCCCTTTCATCAAGATATATTGGACATTGAGCATCGTTACTGAGGACAGCATAACGAAACCATGAGGGGACCTAAATTTGGGTGCAACTTCGAGAGTTTCGAGAGAGTGATTGGCAGTAAAATCGTAAATCTAGACAATCTACATATTTCTGATCCTTTTTGAGTGGTTTCCGACTGTGTTTGTCTATTCCTTGTGCATTTTTTGTTTTTACCTGATCATAGTGCCAAAAATGAATAAAAACCTTTCTACTTCCACAACAAAACGAGTTTTTTTGGTGCTGTTGTCGTGTAAGCAAAGTTTGTGCTTAATGAAGTCATTTTCACATGAATTAGACATGAACAATTGGAATATAACACTTTGAAGCCAGCAACAAAAATTGTCTAACACAAACACGCGATTTTCCAAATGTCAGTGTTCTAGTCACAAAAGCGAAGTTTTCCTGTGATAACAGCGATTTCTTGTCTGTTCTATACCTAACGGGTAAGTAAAACACAATTTCAACCCAGGAACAGAAAAAAGTGAAAATTTGTTACGTAGTGTAATTTATAGAGATCACGGATCTCGTTCGTCCAGAGATCTTAGTCGTTAGAATGATCCCGATAGCCGGTTTGCCGCGACGCTACGTGAGGCGTCCCCAGATTGCGGATAGGGAGTTAATCGCGGAAGAAAAGCGGCCGGTGCTTGCCCCGAGAAGCAGGTGGATTCAGGGCTGGACTGTACGTCGGTTTGGTCAAAAGCCTGCATTCAAGTGACAGGGAACTAATTAAGAGGCGAATCGGTGTCGCCTCTAACAACTAAGTCCCTTTTCCACTCCGGGATAGACCGGCAAGCTGCCCGGAGTATACCCAGCCCTCGCGTAGAGTTCGGCAAACTATCTGCGAGTATCTTAGTTGCCCGAAACAGCAGAAATGGGCCTCATTTTCCTGACCCTGAAAGAATCATGAATACGGCGGCGTTGGATAAAATAAGTACGGAGAGGCTGCGAAAATCTCAGAGCCAAACTGGGCTATCAAAAACAAGAAGGACTATGATGGCGATCTATACTTTCAACGCGCGTACGCTTGTATCGGAAGCATCAGTTGAGGATCTCTTGTTGCTAGGCAGGAAGATTTAGTACGTTATTGGACTGACCAAGACGAGAAGACACCGACTCCCGCATGGTTTTCGATGCTGGAGAAAAATTCTTCCTTGGAACATGCAACAGTAATGGAGTTGGTGGAGTCGGTGTCCTCGTCAACACGCACTTAGCCATGAAAATCGATTCGTTCGAACCTTTACGACCCGAATCTGACGTTTGCGGTTGAATTGATGTGAATAAACGCCTGCTTTGGCAGTCGTTGCATAAGCACCAACATCGAGCCATGATGAAGATGAGATCAAAGCATTCTATTTGGAACTGGAAAAGTTCTTCAGAGAAGAAAAAACAAACCTTCTTTACAGTCATCTTGGTGATTTCAATGCCAAGATTGGCTCCAGAAGGACGCCTGAAGAGCATCACATCGGGACCCACGGACTGGGACCCACGGACTGGAGTGGAACGAGCAGGGTGAAAGACTATCTGAGTTCATCATGTCGACCAAAACAATGACGTGGGAGTCTCCCGGTGGACGGTACCACAATGAAATTGACCACATTATCGTCAACCGCAGATTTTGCCTACCGATGTCGCTGTTGTTCCGAAATTTTACAGTGGATCGGACCACCGTCTTCTCCGCGCCAGGTTTTTCCTTACGCGAAAGGTGAAGAAAGCCGCGAAGTTCAAGAAGAGAAACCCCAGAACCACCACCAATTGGGAACTCTTTACCACACTGGCTAGCTTTATGTTTAACATCGATGAGTATATTCGGTTTGCACAGCACCTTCACGATAGATTCTAAGGAAGCAGAGAGCTTGGTGAACATCAAAAGACGTTTGACTTCTGCAACTCTTGAGCTGATTCGCCAACGTGGAGCTGCAAGAGCAACAGGCAACTATCAACTAATGTCTAAACTTGCAAAGCTATGCAGAGAAGCGATAAAAGAAGACTTGAAGGAGAGAAGAGCAGCAAATATGGTATGAGTTGCAGAAGCCGGGAGAAGCATCGGCAACGCACGCCGCAACTTCGCCAACTATAAGACCAAAATGACCGCACTTCGGCGCCCCGACGGAACAATCACTGCTTCCAAAAGGGCTATGGAAAAGGTCATTCACGACTTCTACTCCCATCTCTTCGATAGCCACGTCCATCTGCCTACACAGCATCTGAGGCAAGTCGACTATGTTGCTCCATCCGTTCTCCCTTCCGAGATCCGGCATGCCATCATGACCGTGAAAAATCGTACTCCACCCGGTTCCGATAGGATTGAACCCGAACACATGAAAATCCTCCAACCGGCTCTAATTTTCACGCTGGCACGGCTCTTCACTCGTTACCTATCGGAATGCAAGGTACCATCTCAGTGTAAGACCAGCAAAACTATGTTGTTGTGTAAAGAGGAAGACGTACACGACCTCTGGCAATTCGAGACGATGCCTCGGAAAGACTGGATGCTAATGTACAAGTCGACATGAAGTCCTAATTTGCAGCGCTAAATTCACTGTATGGGTGAATTTGCCGCTAGGATAGGTGAGAATGGGGTGAATATGCCGCGAAAATAAGGTGAATGTTAAGCGAAATGATGTGAGTTTACTGCGAAAATGGGGTGAAAGCGTTGCAAGATTTCGGTGATCCTTTCCGGCCACGGATCCTAGCGGGCCGGAGCCGCCACGACCCACTGCGAGGTGGCCAGCCTCGCAGTGGAAACAAAATTAACCCCCTCATAGATATTGGTAGATATTTTAGGAGCCTCTGTGAGCTCTAGAATTTGATCGCGATAGCAAGCAGCCAACTTCATTTTTGCCTGCAGCGTATCCAGCGCGGGTTTGCTGAAATCGTTTATCACATGCAAAAACAGACCGCACTCCTCGGTCAAGATTGATAATGATAGTTCACTATCACTCGCGGCAGATTCACTCTTTGCGCTGATTGATATCCAGCCGCTCAGCAAATTCACCCTTTGCGCGAATAAGCTTTGAAGACGGTGCTAGCTTTCCCCGAAGCGTCAAGTCTCGAATTGGCAGATACGTTGGCTACTATCGCCCTTTGTGCCTGGTGTCTGTTGTCTACAAGTTGTTCACTCTTGTCATTCCTAACGGGATCGACAGAACGCTAGACGAAGGACAGCCATGCAAGCAAACAGGGCTCCGAAAAGGATTCAGAGCGACCGATGACATCCACACACTTCCGGAGCTTATTGTGTCGCGAGAGTGAAAGACTTCGCTTCGCCTCAACGTTCATCGACTTGAAGAAGGCTTTGGACACAAAAAGAGAGTGGTTCTTCAGGGTGATACCATTTCACCGAAACTCTTCAGTGCCTCTCTTGAAAACGTAATGCGCGAGTTGGAATGGCAAGATTTGGGAGTGAAATTCGACGGTCGGCGGCTAGATCATCTTCGCTTCACTGATGATAATGTTCTCATAACACCGTCCATCAGGCAAGCCGAACGAATGCTGACCGACTTCGACAACGCTTGTGGAAAAGTTGGTCTCGAGCTGAATAAACGAAAAAATGTTTATGAAAAACGGATAAGTTTCCGATGCCCCATTCATGCTCAACGTAACGAACATCTCTGAATGTTCAAGCTACGTGTATCTACAGTTGACCGCAATGCTAATAGGACATGGTGCGGTTGCGGACTCGCACTAAAACTACGGTAAAATCTGGCACTTTGCCAGATTCTACCGTAGTTTAGTGCGAGTCCGCAACCGCACCATGTCCTTTTAACATTGCGGTCAACTGTAAGTCGCGAGGTCAACATGAAGAACGATCTTGTACCGGAGTTGAGTAGGAAAAAACGAGTAGCTTGGGGAGCGTGTTTTGAGTCGAGTTTCCAGCGCCAAAGCCAACTCGATATGGCCTTTTTTATACAGTTTTCTCCAATTTCGTTTACTTTCCAATTTCTAAAACCCACCTAGAGTCAACAGGCGCTGGAAATTCTTTCGTCTCGAATGCGCGCGGCCGCAAAGCGTGTCGAGACGCGACTGCGGACCGGAATTTGGCCCAGAGCAGCACAGTAAAACTGTCGAGGAAGTCGTGATGAAGACAAAAAATACCCGGCTCCGTGCCCACCTGATCGACTCCACGGTTCTTCCAGCTTTATGTATGCTTTGGAAACCTGGGCATTACGCAAGCAGGCTGGAAGTGCGGTCCGCGTCACTCATCACGCAATCGAGAGGACGATGTTCGGAGTGTCACGTTTCACGCAAGTGAGTGAAGGAGTCAGGAGTTCCGAGCTATGCAGACGGTCAAAAATCAGAGACGCGGTCGAATAAGCTAAGTCGTCGAAAATCAGGTGGGCCGGACACGTAATGCGTTTCGAGGATAACCGTTGGACAAAAGCTGTGACAGATTGGATACCGCGGGACTTCAAGCGCATTACTGGCCGTCTCCGAACACGATGGTCGGATTTCTTCACCAAGAGCCTTGACGAAAGGATTGAGAGTCTTCGGGTTCCTAGAGCGAGTAGGATCTCCTGGCCAACTATGGAGCGTGATAGGGACGAATGGAGACGTTACTGGTGCCCGCTCGACACTGTCCATGATCAGCGGGAGGACAGGTGAATTTATAGAGCGCGTGCCAAATCCGTTTACAAAAATTTCACTATATTTTAATGATTACAATTTCTACAACAACTGCCAACAACTGTCAAATCAAGTCAACAATTTCAATACATTTAGAAAATCAAGTTGAGATCCAAATCCAAAAGACATTTAAGAACAATTCCAAATCCCTAACGTTTTCTGCGGTGCCCAGCTTTCAACATGTTTTTGTAATTTTCGTTCAAAAAAAGAATGGATTCCGGTGGTGAGGTTTGACGCTTGTGAAAGGATGAGATTCCCCATTGCTGATTCCGGTAGCAGCCTTGATTCTTATAGTTTTATGACAGGAAAATCTTGGAAATTCGGCCCTCGAAAAATAGTGAAATTCGAATATTATTTGAGATTCGGACCTCAATCAAATCTATTCAATATTCAGCGCCTACTAATCGAATGGACATACGAGTGTTGATAATTTCGAATAGTTTTGAATACATCTGCCCCGTCGTCGCCATTAATGCCGTCGTCATTACCGTAGGTGAACATGTGCACCATCTGACAAGTATGATGACGTCAAAGGATTTCCAAGTCTCAGACAAATTTCCTCACCGCCATTTCGTCCCAATGAGGATCTCGATATGTTCGAGCTTCTGTGTGTATCTAATTTGCACGATCAACACGAAGAACGATTCAGAACCGGAGATGAGTCGGAGAAAGTGGCCAATCGGGGGTCATGATATTCGAATATTCGGCCACTGGAAAGATATTTGTGCAAAAAACTCTTAAAGGCAGTGTTCGCGATAAATTTCACTTCCGGGGCCGGATGCATCAACGCGAATCTCGGGGTTTGGGCAGGCGCGGGGCACACAGAGGAGCGAAATCGGTATGCTAAGCCACCGGGGCAGGGGCAGTGCCCCTAATTGTCCCGGCTCGGAGGCTGGGGTAGAGGCTGCCCCGTCGGGTGCAAGAATGATGCAATGCACATAACAAAAAAAAAAGAAACAGGATGCTGTAGTCAACCGACATTGTTTTTTATTTAACTTAACGTAAACATTTGTTTGCTCGAAATTAGTACTTCAAAAGGCAAAGGGTTAAATTTTGTGTGCCTTTCTTCACATACCCTCCTTTTTTGGCATTTTGTTTTTTTTACCGTTTCTAATGGCAAATATTCATGATGCTGCGTCAATTTTCTTTTTCTTCGTTTCATTCGTGTTGCTTGCTTATTTTTTCCTTTTAAATTCCGTTGGATCCTTCAAATTTCGGAAGAAAAAAGTAATATATCCGGTTTTCAATCTGCACGATTAAAACATTTCTGGTTGTGTTAAGAAGGTTTTCGTCCAACAATCCTTCGAAGGACTTTTTTTGGAAATTTCAAAAAAACCTCATAAAAACTCTCGTTTTTGTGCATTAATACTGCATAAAGATGTGAGGAAATTGAGTAGGCTACGATTTCTGTGGGTAATTGCGATAGGTCATTGTTGTTGATGCGTCTGATTACGATTCAGTTGATTTAAGAATTCAATTTGAGGAGGGAACGCTTTATGATAATTTTTCTCGTTCTTTTCCATGCGTTCACCTCAATTAAATCATTAGGCAGTGACAAAAAAAAGACAAATGATCCCTCGACTTGATGTAAAAAAGGATTAAGCTCAATAGTAATGATCGTCCGTCGACTCTGAGAAAATTCGCCACTGCGGCTCCGCGATAGTGCCGCTTTGTAGCCCACAGGCACCGGAGCGGCATTATAGCGGAGCCGCGGCGGCACTACCACGGAGCCGCAGCGGCAAAGCGGCAGTGCCGCTGCGGCTCCGCGATAGTGCCGCCGCGGCTCCGTAAGGCTATCTCATACGAAGTTAATTAAGAAATGTAACACAACTAGGGAGCCTCAGAACAAAAATGCGCATTTGCGGATGTTACGTCCTCTGTCTGATAAAGATAGAGGCTACTGTTGTTTTTGCGCCCATGGAAAAACGGAATGTACCTCAAACTTGGGTAGTTGAACAAGTGAAAATTTCGTTT
The DNA here is from genome assembly GCA_029168955.1 of Aplectana chamaeleonis. Taxonomy (NCBI): domain Eukaryota; kingdom Metazoa; phylum Nematoda; class Chromadorea; order Rhabditida; family Cosmocercidae; genus Aplectana; species Aplectana chamaeleonis. The sequence continues at coordinate 62,171 of JAPDOI010001544.1, forward strand.
CACCACACGGGGCAGTACATCGTTCTCCACGCGGGTTCGCAGCTGCATCCTGTCTAACGCGGAGCTGCTGCGGTACTATCGCGACGACGCAAGACACAGCGACATAATCACCTGATCACGGAGCCGCTGCGGTACTATCGCACAACTATCGCGGCATAGTCGAGGATCGCGGTACTTTCCCGGCACTGACGCGGCAAATTTTCTCAGAGTAAGACTTACATCCTCTTGCACCTTTCTCGGTTCTGCGCTCTGTTTCCTACGTTCCCACGAAGAACGAACATCTTGCATACCCTTACCTTCTTACCATAGGAAACAAATGAGTAGAAGCGGCCATTTCGGCATATCTATTAGGCTGAGAAAAAAAAACAAAATTGCCTCGAAAAAAGTGGTATTTAGTTTCTTTGCGCTTTGGACATGAATTAACTCCATAGTGAGTAAAAAAGCTCATTTCAAATTTTTTAAACACTATGTCATGTCGCTAATTTTATTCTTCTTTATAAATGCGCAAATCGACAAAGCAAGATGACGATCTATTATTTATACCTCATAGTAGAACTTAATCTAGGAAAGGGTGAGCGAAATGCTATTAATAGCCTCAATGCCAGTTTTCGTGAGTTTCAATAAACACTAAAACTTTTTCAAAAATGTTGTTCATCAAACGAAGTACACAAATTCTGCAGATTTGCACACGATATGGAACTTTAAGCCCATAAACGAGCGTGAGTGACATCTGTGAGTGACATCAAAACATGTGTGTTCTATTAACAGAACTACATTACAAGAGTGCGAAATGCAAGATGTTCAAATCTTCTAGAAACAAAAAACGAAGAAATTAGGAGGCACAAAGTAGACGAGGCAAAATTCTCAGCTGTCCCGATTTATCGATCGCAGGTTTCGGGCGTAAATTGACTCGTGTGTACGTGATTTTTCTACTTTACGCTGGGGTTAGGTGCCCCTACGCCATCAAGTGGTCACCGACCTGACCCTGCCCCTGACCTTGCCCCACCAAGTGCGTTGATGCATCCGGCCCCCGATATCTCCACGGTTTACGAAAGGTCTGGTGCCCTATGAATACTGCCTTTTTTCGGGAGTGCACAAGCCCCCCTTTTCACCCACACTCACTGTTACAGTACTACATCACTGCGGCGCGGTCCGCGACGAGCCCGTTCTCTCCCACCCCATGTGGCAAGCATCGACTTTAACATGACCACCGTTCATTCATCCGCATGACCGGCGATCATGCTCAGAGAAGATAAGTTTTAGAATTTTTTTTTGCTGTCTTATGTTGTTTCGGTGATAATTTAAATGTAGTCGTAATGGGATTCGGGTAAACGACCCATGGATTTGAAACAGTGGATAAATGTTCAAGAAAGATTTTTTTCTGGTAAAAACAGAGAACCGATGTTTTCTCAATCTCTTGATAGCGCGAAGGATTCTGTAGAGCTTCATGTATACCCTAACCTTTAGCCAATCCGATGACATTTCAATTATCACCGAAACAACTGAAAACGGCAGAGAAAAAATGAAAAAACTCGCCGTCTCTGAGCATGATCGCCGGTCATACGGACGACTGGACGGTGGTCATGCGAAAGTCGATGCCTGTCGCATGGGGTGGGAGAGAACGGGCTCACCACAGACCGCGCTGCCGTGGTCCATTACTGTAGCAGCGTGTGCGGGTGAAAAGGGGGCCTTGTGCACCCCCGAATAAAGGCATTATAGCAAGGCATGCTTAAAAAAGACACGAAAGACGCGTGTTCCAGCCAAAGTAGGCCCTCCCTTGTTTACCTTGATTTCTGAGCGGGGGGTGGGGGAATGGACCGCTCGAAGGATGATACCTATCAGTGCAATGAAGCAAACAGCTCACTTATCAGCACTTCCTTCACTTGATCATTCCTATAATCTGAGTCTTCATTTGTTCCTTTCGAGGGGCGAATCTGGGGCACGGGGCGTGTCTGGGGCACCGAAACGCTTGTTTGCAGCCGTTATTTTGCCGCTCCTGGCTCGTTTTCTACCGTTCTTTCGACACTGGGAGCCTAGGATCCTTCTCGCCTATCATTTCACAGAGGAAAGTCAATGAGGATGATCATCGTGAACGCTGCCTTTAAAGATTTATTCAGGAATGGCTCGAAAAATCTAATTTTAATTCGAAAATTTCTACGAATTTTATGAGATTTTCATTTAAATCGAATAGAACACAGGTTTTCGAATGTATTCGTCATTCGGAAAAAATTGTGGAGTCTTCATCGAACTTTTTCACTCATTCCGGAATCCTGAAAACGCATTATTCGAAAAATTCGTTCATTAGGAGACTTGAAAAATGGCTCATTTGAATTTATTCATCCATTTGGAACCTAAAACCCTTATAGGTGAAAGCACTTACAAATTCTTTCACTGTGACTGTAAGCAGCTCTAAAGAGCGCACTTGGATTTCACAACCGAACGTAATTCTTATAGAATTTCGATGATTGGAGAGACGAATCATGTTCAAGTCTCCTTATGGCATGCTTAGCCAGCGTTGATCGCAATATACTCTTTCCAGTTCAATATGGGGGATAGAAGCTTCACATTTTTATTGAGATGACCGCGTTTTCTGGACAACCTTTCCTTGCTAGACAAGTGATTGAAGGGTTAGTAGCTCGAAAAATCTTCAAAAGTCTGAAAAAAATCTCTCCTGCCGATCATGAGTTGAGAGAAGAGAAGAGAAGAGAAGTAACGATTGGAGTTGTCAGGTGCTCGAAACTTTCCTCCCCAAAAAGAAGAATTTGCGAACGTTCCTGTTCCAGACATTTCAATTTGATTTGCAATTAGGCGTTCTGATTTCGTCATGTGGTCGTCGAGAGGAACGAGTCGCTCAGATCACGTCCGCCCTATCCATTTCTGACCCAACGGGAGTTTTTTTTTTCAGGTCGAGTCAAATGTGCCCGCTTCTGTTATCCGTTGTTACACACAGATCTCACGCATTGCACCGCGTCCAGCAGCGTGCGATCAGTAGCCTATGATCTCACTGCAATCCCACATCCATCATTCTTTCTTTCTCAACATAATCCATTCGACATCAATTCATAAGCTCTGTGAAGCACTGCGAATTCTTGTCGTTTTCTTCTCGTCATTTCGGACGCATCGTAGTGCTTTACTATAAATGATGAGTCAAAAGTCAAGGTTTGAAAAGTTGAAATGTTAGAGAATTTGACTTTACGAAGACTTCGACTTCCCGGGGTAGCTAGGAGTATGAAATGTCTGATGACGGGAGCAATCCATATCAAACCAAAAAATACTGAATTTCAAAATATATAAATAAATAAAATGAAATCGAAAAAATAAAATAAAATGTAATAAGAGATTATGAATGAAGGAAAAAACTTTTAAACATCTTGAAAAAACTGAAACTTGAACTTCTGCCTGACTCTTTACAAAGTTTGAAGTTTTATCCGACTTATTCTAAAAGTTGTGCAAAATTTGAAACATTTAAATAACAGCGGTTCTCTTAAATACATATGATACACATCTTCTGCAGGAAAGCCAAAGGTCCTTCAGTTCAAATTTTTGTGCACTATTGCACATGGCTGGCTATATGTCCGGTGTGAAAAGAGCCTCCGTCTTACATAGGTAATTACCGAACCGGGTTCAAATTGTAGTGCGCGCGAAGCGCACCAGATTTGGTTTTGAATCGGCCACGCGTGCAACTGCTTTTTCCAGATCTATGGTCTGAATTGCATTAAAAAGAGAGCAAAAAGTTGATATGAATGCCCAAAAATGGTTTAGAACGGTTTCCTAAGCTTTGAGAAAAAAGTGAAAAACAGCTTGTTTTTGTTGTCAATCTCCTTTTCATTTTTCAGACGGCGTACACGATCTTGTTGGTACACTTGAAATTGAGCTAGGAAGCTCATTTCTGGATAGGAGGTTGGAAATGGATGCATGTGGCTCCTATTCCAATTTGAAGTTGATACTTACATAACTTTGAAGGGTACCTCGAAATCGTGGGTTTACATACTAAATTTGGTTTACATACTAAAGCGCGAAAACTGCTTTGGCATGTTACGGCTGTGGAGACCAGGGTGCATTTACAGCCAATTAACATAGTTCATTGGGGGTAAGTCCTGAACTTGTCAGATTTCGTACTCATGACACGTCATCGATCGATAATCAAAATTATCGATTTTGGCGCTCATTGAACAAAATGCGGCGAGGAGTGGTGATTGTTAATGGTTATGTGTCTCTTGATTTGGGAATTTCTCGCATCAAACATTATCGATTAATACCAATCAATAATATCGATTTTTTGCATGTTACACAGACTGCCGCAATGAGTGTTGATTGTTGATGGCTTTAAGTCCATTGTTTGGAAAATTCTTTTCATCATGCAAAGCCGAATATTTATGATCAATAATATCGATTTTTCACCTGCTGCGCAAAATGCGGAGACGAGGCGTATTTTCTATGGCTGTGGGCAATAAGTTTTAGAAGTTTTCTTCATACGACAATATCGTCTGTTAGATGTTTCATCATTCCAAAATGGAAATGCGTAGCCAAATTGAAGTCAGAAAGGGAATCTTTGGAGAAAATTTGTGAAATTCCTAGAAAATTTGGCTTCCTAACAAAAGTAACGAATCGGCGATGCTATTAGGAAGTCAAAAGAGTTTCAAAAATATCTTGAAATATCTTAAGAATGATTTGGCGTAAAATAGCCTGGAGTAATAAAAAAGCTAGGAAATAAAGTGAAATAACCAAAAATACGATTTGGTGGTCGATCATTTCACAATATTCTCCATTAAACTCATCAAAATGAAATCAAGAGCGCAACGGAAACATTAAGTCATTTTTGAAAGCTGTAATAAGGTAATCAAGGAATCAACATACGTAGGTGAACGCGACCCTGCATTTGCTTGATTTCGCTTTGAAAAGTTTAACGGAGAAACTTGTGAAATGATCTACCACAAAATGGTATTCTTAGTTATTTCACTTCATTTCCTAACCTTTTTAATGCTCCAGGCTATTTTGCTCCAAATAATCTTTAAGATATTTTAAGATAATTTTAAAATTTTTTTTGACTTCTTAATGGCATTGCCAAATCTCTACTTTTGCCAGGAAGCCAAGTTTTTAGGAATTGTGGTGCGCGCGAAGCGCGCACCAGATTTGGTTTTGAATCGGCCACGCGCGCAACCCGTTTTTCGAAATCTAAGATCAGGCTGAAGGAAGAAATTAGCTCTAAATTGCATTGAAAAGAGCGCAAAAAGTTGTATATAACCCCCAAAAATGGTTTGGAATGGTTTCCTAGAATTTGAGCAAATTTTGAAAAACCGCAAGTTTTCTCTGTTAATCTCCTTTTTTCAGACAGCGTTCACGATCTTGTGCTACCAGATAAAATTGAGCTAGGGAGCTCATTTTTGGATAGGAGGCTGGAAATGGCTCCAGGTCGCTCCTATTTCAAATTGAACTCGATACCTTTACTTTGAAGGGTACCTCATCGTGGGTTTACATACTAAATTAGCCGTGAGCACGAAAACTCCTTTTTTCTGCTACGGCTCTGGAGACCAGGGTGTGTGGGTGAATTTGCAGCCAATCAACACAGTTCGTCGAAGGTAAGTATTGAACTTGTCAGAATTCGTACTCATGACACGTCATCGATCGATAATCAATATTATCGATTTTCGTGCTTTTTGCACAAAATGCGGCGAACAGTGGTGATTGCTTTTGGGATTGGTTTTTTTGGTTGAGGAATTTTGCTCATCAGTCATTATCGATAAATACCGATTAATAATATTGATTTTTTCCGCCTGTTGCACAAAATGCCGTAATGATTTTTGATTGTTGAAGGCTCTGAGTCATTTGTTTGGGAAATTCTTCTCATCATGCAAGATCAAATATTAATGATCAATGATATCGGTTTTTCACATTTCGCACCAAATGCGGCAATGAGTTTTATTTTTATGGTTGTAAGTCATAGGTTTCAAAATTTGTACTCATACGACAATATCGTCTGTTAGATGTTTCCTCATTCCAAAATGGAAATCGTTGAGCAAAATTGAAGTCAGAAAGGGAACCTTTGGGAAAAATATGTGAAATTTCTGAAAATTTAGCTTCCTGGCAAAAGTAGCGATTTGGCAATGGTCAAAAAAGTTTCAAAAATGTCTTGAAATATTTTTAAAAAAAGATTTGGCGTAAAATAACACGGAGTTATAAAAAAGCTAGGAAATGAAGTGAACTAACCAAAAAATACGATTTGGTGGTCGATCATTTCACAAGCTTCTCCGTTAAACTTATCAAGACGAAATCAAGCGCGCAACGGAAACATTAAGCCATTTTTGAAAGCTGTATCAAGGGAATCAGCATATGTCGTGCTGGGCGAAGGCAACGCTCCATTTCATAACGCGCTTGATTTCGTTTTGATAAGTTTAACGGAGAAGCTTGTGAAACGATCGACCATTGATAAGTTTAACGGAGAAGCTTGTGAAATGATCGACCACCAAATCGTATTTTTTGGTTATTTCACTTCATTTCCTAGCTTTTTTATTACTCCATGTTATTTTACGCCAAATCATTTTTTAAAAATATTTTAAGATATTTTTGAAACTTTTTTGACCATTACCAAATCGCTACTTTTGCCAGGAAGCTAAATTTTCAGAAATCAGCGTCTGTTTTCACCACTCAGCCTTCATGTTGTTATCATCGCTCTCAAGTGAACGCTTCACCTCCTGGCTGATATTTACGACAGATTTTGATAGCTTGCGATAAGAGGGAGCACTCCGTGTCCGAACACTACGCCAACCTCATATTTTCAATTTTATTACATTTTCTGAAGGATTTAGGAGTCATTACAAAGAGCCTAGGCTAACAGATCTATGATCTAGTTCCGCAATCGCGTTCAGTCCGCAAAGTCTCATTATCACAATCGTAGAAGCGAAGCGGTTGTTTTGAGAATGATTCTAGTTGAATTTTTCAAAAACAACCGCTTCGCTTCTACGATTGTGATAACGAGGACTGAACGCGATTGCGGAACTGAACTGTAGCAACTCCTGCAGCAGAAAAAAATTGCCCACAAACGAGTTAGAAGGTTCAATCACGCCGCTGACCTGCTTCATCTTCTGTCCGGCTGAGCAGGAGAGCCCACAACGGAAGTTCGATAAAAAGAAACGGAAACCTTTGCCCTAGTTAACACTGCATAATCTTCCGCTGTATACTAACTGAATGATTATAGGGTGCGACACACTTTCGCCGTTGTCCACTGCCACAGTGCATGTGTGTGTCTCTCGTATTATCATTTAATGCGTCCAAACTGATTCGTCCTTATCGCCTTTTCGCCCCTCACCGCTCGGCCATCACGGTAACATCACGCAATGGGCCACAACCGAATCATCACGGGAAATCCCCGAAATCTCGTAAATCTATTCATCGCCTTCCGTTCGCTTTTCTTTGACTATAGATCTTTGAGCCGCGGTTTTTTTTCAATCAGAAAGTCTTTATCATTAAAGTTGAGACCGTGCTTATCGAGATTTTCACCGTTCTTCACGACGCTATTTCTCCGTTTTTGACTATTTAATGTTTATTTTATGGCATTTACATGATCACAAGATATCACAAGGTAGCTTAGTTGAACACAAGCTGTTTTTTTCCATTGTCAACCTCATCTCCCCCGCCCTCCGATATTTCTCGAAGAGAGAAGCTTTGCAGCACGCATATAAAAAATCTCGACAATCCCTTGAGTTTTTGCCTTGTAGTGATAATCCCCAGTAACCGCTCCTATAAATCCCTACTGCTGCCGTCTATTTCTTGCGTAGTCAACTGTTTCATCTCAAAGACTTTCTAAGTTCGCCAAGACCTGCTGGTTTTTTTTTGTCTACAAGAACTAGTAGCGGTCAACAGTTGCTCTCAAACACCCGAAGATTTTTCTGGCGGAAGGAAGGTTTTCTTGATGTGAATAATTTTTGATGAGAGTCAGTGATATGCTTTCACTTGCTTTCTTTCCATTCTTTTTCTCTGATCGCAACTCTGACCCCGGCGGGATAAATATCGTGAAATGAGATAGCTCACGTGGGGACCGTGGAAAACGCCGGCGAATGCCGAAAAGATTCACGTCATTTTATGACTCATTGATGATCAGGTGCTCCCTTGATTCAACATATGGGAGCGAAATTGAAAGAAGTACATTATAATTCTTGATAAGAATGTATGCGGGAAAAAGATTAGATGGCTAAATTGTGATCTTATACATAGCGTATCATACAGTACCAAGCAAATTCTTTGCAAAGAAAGCGTTTTGCGACGTTTTTTGCGCTCACAAAGCGCCGCAACGCTATAACTTGCTCCAAACTTTAAGCGGTCCAATTTCAATTCTGAAGTCTTTCCTGGATTGCTTTCATTCAGTCCTATACGATAGTATTACAAAACGATAGATTCAACTCAAGAAGTTCATCGAAAATTGCGTATTTGGATCTCTAAACAACCTCATTATGAACTGATCAGACGGTTATCACAGTAGAAATCTGTCACGTTTTGACCTGTGGTCGATGTGAATTTTAGAAGGAAATACACATTTTCAACAGAATATCTGAGTTAAAAAGGCCTTCAGCATATACCGTTACATTCGCCTCACTGAGAGGAACACGAAAACTACCTGAAAAACTCATTTCGTCAACTTTGGAGTGAGTTAAAGCGATGCGGCGCCTTGTGAGCGCAAAAAACGCCGCAAAACGCTTTTTTGCAGAAAATATGCTCGGTGCTGTATTTATAGCAACACACTCAAAGCTCTGATATCGATGTTCACGCCAACTTTCATCAAACGGCACTGTCATCATTCATCTCCGCGCACCCTATACCGTTGTTCATAAAATTTTACAGAAGGCCATCATGAAATGAGATCTATTTTGCATATAACTTTTAAGGTCTTTGTATAATAATTATAGCAACATTTTCTAATGGAGGTGCTCCCTTGCTCATTTCTCAAAACAATTCCCGTTTCGAATATGATATGGATGGAGGTATGTAATATCAACGTACTTCTACCATTCCAAACGGATCCGTTCTCTCTGAGGTCGAAAATGCTTAGATTCTCGCCCTAAACAAGGCTAGTCTGAATTCTATCAAAAAGGGGTCTTCCAAGCGAAAGAGGTTTGGTTGGCGTCAGAAACGTTCCAACGAAAAGGGAACAATAGGCAAGTAGGATGAGGAGAGTCTACAAAAATTGAACAATTTTTGCTGAGACTGATTTTCATGGCCGATGCTTCTGAACAGCGAAAACAAACCGTTGCGGTGTTCCACACGGAAGCACTTTGTGGCTCCAAATAGACTCCGATTATGCGAGCAACGATAAAAATGTATATTTATGTGAACCTATTAGTTATCATTAGAAGAGAGAATGATGTCAACTTTACCTACACAGACGGCTAGCTCCAGCTGCTACGAGAAGCAAACCAAAAGTGCAGCATCAAATAAGAGTATTTTCTTATAATCTCGTCAACGAATAGAAGTTCATTTTTGGAAACCATTGAACTCTTCCTCGTGAAACGCCACAGCGGTTTGTTTTAGCTGTTAAGAAGTATCGGCCATGAAAATCAGTCTCAGCAAATATTGTTCAATTTTTGTAGACTCTCCTCATCCTACTTTCCTATTGTTCCCTTTTTGTTGGAACGTTTCTGGCATTTCGCGCCAACCAAACCTCTTTCGCTTGGAAGACCCCTTTTTGATAGAATTGTTCACTTTTTCTTGATATTACGAAGTAATAGCCCTGAAAAATCGTCAATATTTTTCCAATAGGATGGATCGATATGATAATCAGTAAGTAATCGACTTGTTTCGCTCGCTACAAGTGACGCGCGACTCACTTTACGACGTCCTGATGACGTCATAAGATGCTCTATGTACCTTACATGACATCCTGATAACATCAGCAGATGCCCTATGTACTTGGCACTACGTCCTGATGACGTCATCAGATGCCGTGTGTACTTTACACGACATCCTGATGACATCATTAAATGCCCTATGTACTTGGCACGACCTCCTGATGACGTCATCAGATGTCCTATGCAGTTGGCACGACCTGGGCACGACGTCCTGATGACGTCAGCAGATGCCCTATGTACTTGGCGCTACGTCCTGATGACGTCAGCAGATGCCCTATGTACTTGGCACGACGTCCTGCCGACGTCATCAGATGCCTTATGTATGGTCAGCATGGAGCCTGAAGAGACTTTGCGTTCCCCATTGGAGGTTGGCACAAACTCGATGCACCTATGTTATAGCATATGGCACCGAGTTTGCGCCAACCTTCATCAGTGAACGCGAAGTATTTTCCGGATCCACGCCGAAGTTATTTGGCACGACGTCCTGATGACGTCATCACATGCCCCATGCACTTTGATCACGTCATCAGAAAGTAACAAACTTGTTAGTCACTTCCCCTGTCCCCTCCCTACAAAAAAGTACAGCCTACAACGTGTTTTAGCGATTTGATGTACCAACTGATAATACCACTTGATATGATAAGCAGTAAAAGTAAAGAAAAGAAATTAATGTAAACAGTAAGTAACAAACTTGTTAATCACCTTCCTTGTCCCTTCCCATCGAAAAGTACAGCCGAGCCAAAGCGTGTTTTAGCGATTTGATCTACCAACTGATAATATCACTTGATATGATAAGCAGTAATAAGTGAAGTAGTTAATGTTAAACAGTAAGTAACAAACTTGTTAATCACTTTTCTTGTCCCTTCCCATCGAAAAGTACAGCCGAGCCAAAGCGTGCTTTAGCGATTTGATCTACCAACTGATAATATCACTTGATATGATAAGCAGTAATAAGTGAAGTAGTTAATGTTAAACAGTAAGTAACAAACTTGTTAATCACTTTCCTTGTTCCTTCCCATCGAAAAGTACAGCCTACAACGTGTTTTAGCGATTTGATCTGCCAACTGATAATATCACTTGATATGATAAGCAGTAATAAGTGAAGTAGTTGATGTTATACAGTAAGTAACAAACTTGTTAATCACTTTCCTTGTCCCTTCCCATCGAAAAGTACAGCCTACAACGTGTTTTAGCGATTTGATCTGCCAACTGATAATATCACTTGATATGATAAGCAGTAATAAGTGAAGTAGTTAATGTTAAACAGTAAGTTCACATTGTCTACCTACTCACCAGCATGCTTATCTGTCCACATACCGACTTACCTGCCTGTTCAACTGATCGCCTGCGACCATTGGCAGTGACCACTCTAAGGGTGCGTAACGCACGAGGAGGAGCGAAGCACGAAGCGCGAAGAGCGAAGCGCGAAGAACGAAGCAGGAATGAGTAACAGCGCACAACAAGAATTTTTGCTAAGGTATCGCCGATCTAACTTTGTTAGTTTTGAACCGATTTTTGTTAAGTTCCTAGAAAGCTGCGACGCAGCTGAGGAACGCGACTTCTTTTAATCAATAGTAATTAAACCCAAATGTTTCCGGAGTTTTTAGAGCATTTCGAGAGTTATTAAGCCATCTTCAAATGAAGAGAATTTTCCGGTATCATCCTTTGTATATACCAGGTTGTTCAATAAGTTTTGTCGTTCGATAAGAGAGGGCGTTGCTACTAGCCCAAAATTTTTTTTTGTTTTGTTGGTACGCTCTTCATATGAACGTGTGTGAAGTTTCATCCCAATCCGTCAATTCATTCTTTGTTTACAAGCCATTTAGTGTCGCCGTGTCACAGCAATGGCAAAAATTGAATATCGTGCAGGGATAAAATTCTTATTTTTGGAAGGTGTAGCACCAAAAGAAATTCACGAACGAATGTTAAAAGTGTACAATAATTGTTCACCTACAATTAGAACAGTAGAAAGATGGGTTGCTGAATTTAAACGGGGTCGTACAAGCCTTGAAGACGATCCACGTGAAGGACGTCCAAAAAGCGCATCAACACCGGAAATCATAGCCAAAATACAGGATATGGTTTTGGAAGATCGCCGATGGACTGAGAGAGATTTATTAGAGGCTCTACACATCTCATTGGGCAGTGTGAACCCTATTTTTGGGTTTTGAAAGTTGTGTGCACAATGGGTGCCGCATTCCGTAACAATGGAACAATAACACATTCGAATGCGACTTTCTCAGCAGCATTTGGAGCGTTTTAAACAGAATAAAGTGGATTTTTTGCTTCGATTCGTCACTATGGAAGAGACTTGGGTTTATGACCATGATCCTGAATCAAAACAAGAGGCTAAAGAGTGGTGCGAACCTGGTTGTTCGGCTTCGAAACGAGTTCGTGTCCGGAAATCGGCCAAGAAGGTTATGGCATCAGTTTTTTGGGATGCGAAAGGAATTTTGTTTGTGGATTACTTGCAAACTGGTTAAACAATTAATTCTGAATATTATTGCAACCTTTTGGACCAGTTGAAGAAAAAATTCATGAAAAAAGACCCGGTTCGCAGAAGAAAAAATCCTTTTTCATCCGGACAATGCGCCGTGTCACAAGAGCATTTTGACAATGGCGAAAATTCATGAATGAAAGTTCGAATTGTTGTAGCCTCCACCGTATTCACCAGATTTGGCCCCCAGCGACTTCCAGTTGTTTCCAGAACTCGAAAATTTATGCGTGGCAAGCGTTTTTTATCAAATGATAAGATCATAATGCTTTTTGAAGCGTATTTGGCAGACCTTCCGGATTCTCACTTTAGGGATGGGCTCCACAGATTGGAGGATCGTTGGAGCAAATGTATTAATGTTCAGGGAGATTATACTGAATAATAAAGTGTATTTTGAATCATAAAATTGTGTTTTTCTTATCGAACGACAAAACTTATTGAACAACCTGGTATGTAGAGCATATCGGTGCTTCTGTTTAAAACCGACAAGCTTGCCCATTCCTGCTGCACAATCGTCGACATGGCAAGTTTTCCAACGCTGTCACGCGACCAAATTCGCACGAGCGCCATCTTTACGACTACCAATCCGGGATGAAACCTACGGATTCCCATCGCCGCATGGTGCAGTCGTTCGGTGATTGTGTTGTTTCCAGAACTACAGTGCACGATTGGTTGAGCAAGTTCAAAGTTGGGCAGTACGAGGTTGAAGACAAGGAGCGATCAGGAAGGCCATTCAAGCTCAACAACGACGAGCTGAGCGAGCAGGTGGAAGGCGATCCTAGCCAAACCACACAGCAAATGAGCAGCACACCTGGCTGCGCTCAATCAACTGTCGTTCATCATTTGGCTGCAATTGGAAATGCTTCCAAGCTCAAAGTTTGGGTCCCTCACTCTTTTGGCGTGAGCGACAGACCTAGCCGTGTGCAGAAATACACTGAGCTGCTCTCTAGAAAGCTCACTTTTGCTTGGCTCGACGACATTGTCACAGGAAAGTGGTGTCTGTACGTCAACATATCGCGTAAAAGGATTGCCCCTTCCGGCTACCATCTGTTCCGCTTGATGCAGTACTTCCTGGATGGAAAACGGTTCACAAACGATGAAGAAGCCAAAATGGCTTTAGAAGAATACTTCGACTCGAAACAGCCAGAGTTCTACGCGTCGGCAATTCATGATCTGCCCAATCGGTGGCGAAGGATCCTTGAATGGGATGGAAATTATTTTATTAGGTGAGCCTTGTTTGTTTTTGAAATAAATTTCTTCATTCAAAGTCGGGAAAAGTCCGGAAACTTTTGCATCAACCTAATATGCTACCAAGCTGCGTCACGGCTCCCCGCAAAAATGAAACGAACGAAGCAATTTTTAAACGTTTTCCGCATTCTAAATCACATAGGCATGCAAACATATTAACACTTTTTGAATTTATTTCTCATGACTAGAGTTTGAAAATAGATAGAAGTTCATTTCTATAAACGATCGCTTCGTACTCGTGTCCTACAAATTTAAATGTCTGGCTCAGTCTACCCGGACAACTCATTTTGAAATGTTTTCCTTTTTTCGCAAGGTGCCTCATTCATAATCCTTGGCTTTTGCACAAACGACAGCCAAGTGCAATGTCTTATGACGAGCAAAGTGCAACATTTTACTCGCAGCACAAAAAACTGCTCCCGACTGAACAGCTATCGCACTTCACCGCGACATGACACAGATGCGCCAGAAACTCTGCACAGGCCTACTTCATTAGCGACCTTTTAACACTTTTTTTGCTCAAACTTCCCACTTTTCTGTTTATCACTGATGAACAATGCAGAAGCCTCAGAGCAGTTGCCGCGTTTTTGGAGAGTGTTTTCCTGAACGCTGCAGTAGAATGATGGATTACATATGTATAAGCTGCACATCCTTTAAGCCGCACTTGACTTGCTTGACTCAATCCGGTCCTCTTCGCCTGAGGTGGTCAATCTGCTCTTCGTTCAAAGTGTGCCGTCCTAGTTATTGTAGAGGTAATAGTGAACCTATTAACCACAATCTCCAGCCATAATTTCAACATGACCTAACCATCTGACGCCGTTTCATAATCTGCGAAGTCATGCATTGGCCTGAGTTGCCTTTGAATGCCGGGTGTCTTTGAAAATTGGTTCACCACAACCGTCCAAAACAACAGAAACAGTCCACACAGCGCGGAATTAGACTATAAGAACTTTTCCTCCTTCTCCACATCATCGATTCTTTCTCTGATTCTAGCCTTGATTTGTGGACCGCGCACACAAAAAGGGAAGAACGATGGACGAGTTGGCAGCCGTAACGCGACGCGTACGGCGGAAACTTGCCGCGCCCGTTGGTCTATGACGGCGTTCAAAGTTTTCGCGAAGCGACGCGATGGCACATGTCCGTACAACCCGAAAATCGCGTCGCGCAGGTATTTAGGTGTGAACGCTGCTAGAACGATGGGCAACTACGCGCCATCGCGTACCTACGCAATTGCGTAAACAAGCGACGGCATTTTTTCTAGTAATATCAGCGGTTTTTCGTATTCTTTCAAGTGCATATGATCCTATGTATGCTCACTTTATTCGTTTCATTGTTAGATTTGGTTGTATTAATGAAAAAACACTGAAGAGAAGCAGCAACGAGTTTGCTATCGCTCGACGTCCATCGCGTCGCGTTGCATAGCAGGGCGATGCAATGGACGTCACGCGAAGGCTAATTGCGCGTCACTTCAAATGTGTCGCGCCTCTTAACTGTCAACACACAGCGACGATGCGACGCGACGTCGCTTGATCGATACGTAGGTTGATTATAACATCGCGTCGAGCCGCGAGTAAACTCTGAACGCTGCCTATTGAAGGGCCCATGCTGGAAGCGCTTTGGTGACGACATGAGCCCTATCGCAAACACCTCCGCTGCTCATCCTCCTTCATGTAGTTGGTCCGCAGGCCTCTAATCTTGAGGTTGCGTCAGTTCGCAATGAAGCACGTTCTAATAATACGAAGTTCTAATAATATCACATGAGCAATTGAAAGGGTTGAGATATTTTGGTCTCCTACTAGCAAGCGTATTCATTCCATTCCCTTTTTCAGTTGACTTTTTTCCACACGAACAAGAAACACGAAAACATCATCAAGCACTTGCATTTCCTATCTAGAAAGTGAAGCTTTTGGTACTTAATAAGTTCGGATCATTTCTCCCACACCTTTTCACTCACTATATACGGTAGAAAATATACATATAAGCCTTTCGCAAAATTTTGTCCGGTGTATGGACGGTTTCGCTGCCGTACCTCGCCGTTTTCGATCAACACTTCGCAGGCCGGTGGTGTCGCGTGCGCCGCACGGGCTCCGCAATTTTTCACTTCTAGTTTATTCGCTAGACTAGATCTGGTGAATCACCTACATTCAGCTGACAAGGGAACTACTTTCAGTCAGCCTGGCCATTCCGCATGTGATGTATTTTTCTAGAATCGTTTTTAGCGTAGAATCCGATTATGGTCTTCACAGCTGCCTAAAACCACTTTGAAAAAGTTACAAGCGTTTTTCAAAGCCTAGCAGCAAGGTAAGGGTTCCCTTCATAGAATTTTCAGGACGTTCTGAAAAATTCGGATTCTGCTCAAAACATGTATACAGGGTAATCTAGGTGCTGAACACGAACCTGAAGCCTGTTTGTCGGAATTTTGAAGCATTCTGTAGGTTACGGTAGGTACCATGCCATCCAGGAGGCTAACCCTACTTTAGCCCTTCGAAAATCGACAAATGAACATTAAATTCGTATCCACCACCCCGAATAACCCCCGCATACAAATTTTGAGTCAAATCTGAGGCTTTGACCGAACTACCGTATACCCACCGTAATGTGTCAGAAATCGATAATTGGACCTCAGATTCGTGTTCAGCACTCACATAACCCTCTAAAGGACAATTTGAGCGATATCTATCCAAGCACTCCGGAAAACGTCAAAAGTCGCGATTTGCCGTCAAATATTTCTCGACGGGAAGCTTTTAACGAATTAAGTCCAAAACTTCGGAAAATCGATAAATAAACCCCAGATTCGTGATCAGGGCCCCAAGTAACCCACTTAGTTGGATTTTAAGCCAAGCTGGAACATTTTTTTTCAAAACTCTTTCAGAGCGTTTTGGAAAATCTCAATCGAAAATCCATCAAAGTCTAAAACGCTATCAGTCTGGGCAAAGTTTAGAAAAAATGCCTCAAACCAAATTTCACTCATGGTGGTAGTTTTGGGCGTTGAACACAAATGTGATATCTGTTTCTGGATTCTTCGAAGACTAATGCGCGCTTTTGAAGGTACAGTATGCAGGTACGAAAATCTGGCGAAAAACGTCTATAACTTTCTTAAGAGTGGGATTAGGCAACTGCGAAGATCGCAATCAGGTTCTACGTCAAAAACGGTTTTAGAGAAGTACATTCCATCCGGAATGGCACGGCTGACTAATAGTAGTCCCTTGTGAGTAGGACAGAATGAAAAGCGAAGTTCGCATTATGAAAAACAAATCTCATAGGCAGGAAGAAGCCTAGGAGCTGTTATTAATCGGTCAGATAATGTTATCTTTGAGTTTCATCGAACGAATCGCCTCGCTATCAGTGAGAGATGGTGGCAATTGTTCTAAAAAATTTATCGCTGCTTACTTTCTGCAGATGTAGGCCTCTTACGAACAAAAAAAACAAGTTTGAAACCTAGAAGTTTCCATTCTCAAAAACCATCGCATTCACCATTCCGTGGCAGATTGAACCACGCTTCAGATCTATGGCGATCACAAAGAGCTCTATACACTACCGCCCGTAGGATTCCGCTAGAATGGGTGCGGGGACGCTTTCTCGCCTCTGTAGTGTCCTTTTTCAGTATCTTCCTTCAGAATTATTCTTTCAGATCTTTGAGGGCTATCCAACTGGTATGCTTGGTAGAATTCTATCAGCAGTTATACTACTTCGCCCTGATTTAGAAATGCTTTAGGCTTTACTTTTAACTGACAGAAAACGCAATGTTCTTCGATGTACTTCAAAAAGAGTTCAAAATAAAAGAAAAGAATGGCATGTACATATATTTTTAGTCGCAAATCACTGTTGAATTTTGAACATATATTTCTAATTACGGTGTCATCTATCTCTATCTCTATAACTTTACGAGCGCGTATGTTTTTTTCAACTCTCACTATCAGTAATGGATCGTAGAAAGGCCGCTCTAGGATCGTCCCATCGGACTCAACAAAATAGGATTGAATTTTTTCATAACGATATTCTGCCAGTCGCTAATCACAAGCCTATATCCTAGTTCCTCTTCCGCTGACGTGAGTTGGACCTTAGGCGCGAAGTGCTGACTATAAGAGGTATAGCCATCACGTCAAACTAGAGGTTTTGCGGTGGAAGTGTAAGTCCATTGAAGGCAGGGTTCTACAGGAATGTGGACAGGTTTGCACGTATTCGAGCCTCGGGATCACTCAAATTGAGTTATTTTAGCTTATTTTTGACGCTTCCAGTGTTTCGAGTGCTCTGGTACACGCCATGCAAGTCTATAAACGTTGCTACCTCAACAACTTTCCGACCTTGTATGCTGTCTTTCAGACAACGATACAGACAGCAGTGTTCATAATGATGGAGTTTTCCTTTTTTTGTTGAAATGTAAGCTTCCACCTCTTCTACGCAACTAAAGGATGAACATGCGACGGAAAATGGTAAGGAAGTGAATGAAAATCGCGTAGATCAGCACTTGCCCACATCTTGGGATAGTACAAGCAGAGAAATTGCTGTCAAAGCCTTGAATACACCTCATCCCGATTGATGCTAGCATCTTTGACCCTCATCTTCGAGGAACATTATGCGAAATATACAATGACTAAAGTCACTTTCCTAAGAAGTTTGAAGCGCAAACCCATTTCCGACGATCCGCTTTTAAAATTTCCTTAATTACACCAAAACACAAAACTGGGGATTGAATATTCTAGGATTCTATTAAAGGCAGTGTCCACGATATAAATTGTTTTTCTGTTTGTTCGCCTATCTTAAAAGTCGGTGGTCCCTCAGAAATTGAGCTAGGGGAGCATGGTGGACGAGTTTTCCGAGGCTTGTAACATCCGTCTTTTACTGCCGATGTATGCGAGCTGACCTGAGTAAAGAGAGTAGTTGGGAATAAAGGGAAGAACGGGGCTACTGATCGGAAACCATCGCTCATCTGATGATCTCGAGTTTTCATTTGTTCACGTCGGAGGGCGGGCATTGCGCTTTTGGGGTTTGCCTTGCGCTCAAAGTGGCGGTGTCGGGCTCTTTTGTGGTCTTCGTGGCTCGTTTTCATGCGTTCTTTCGACGTGAATGTTACAGTGTGCCCCTCCGCTACCCATTCCTAATGGAAACTGAAAATCGTTAACACTGCCTTTAAATAGATCCTTTTCCGAAATTTAGAGCTTTGTAAGGGCTTTTTGCCATTGTCCTCTATTCGTGGAATTACCAGCGCCAATGCATTCAAATTTAGGATGGGGTTTTTTATCTACGCACAACGCTGCGTTCAAGCCGGAACATTTTTTGCCTGCCTGAAAACCTCTTTTGATAGTCAGTTGTGTGCACAATTCGCACCAAATACACGCTTGCAAATCTGGTTTTGATATAGAAGTCAGTAGATTTATACGCCCTCTCTTGAAACAGTGTCAAAAGCGGGCCAAACTTACCGTATTTTTGTAACGTACTTCGGGGTGTACATCGAGAAGGCGGGGTTTTGCAGGAAACTTGGCGGGGTAACACTTTTTCGAAGGCTCGGGCCTGCTCACCTGCTCTCAGTTTTATCACGCTCCAGTGGTGGATGTGTTCAGATACAGGCAGTACGAGACTATCAAAGTTTCAACCACTTTTCCCAGCGTGTATGCTGCCTTCAAAGGCTAAATCAAAGCTCAGAGATGAAGTCTGAGATCTCTACATGACTGTGAAGTAGACCCACCTGACGTAACACTTCTCCAGTGCGAGCGCTAATTACTTCCGAATAAGCGAGATGTAGGAAAAAGCCACTGCGGAGGGCCCAAAGCAAGACGCCATTTCCCCACGTCCATGACCTTTCGAGCTCAACAATGGCGAGGTCGAGATGTGCGATGATTTCCGATCAGGCTATTTCCTCGTTCTTCCTTTCATTCTCAGAATCTCTCGTTGCTCAGGTCCACTCCCACACAATGGTAGCGAACAAAGGAAGTTCAAAGCCTCGGAACACTCGTCCACCATGCTTTCGAAGCTCAACTTCAGACGAAACCATATCTCCGTTTCCAGGGGTCTTTAACCGTCATAGAGACATCATTGGATTCAGCTTCGAACCGCCTTCCAGACAGACACAAAATCACAAATGTGATTTGTAGGGTGTACCAAGAATTCAAGACAACAATACAGACAGCGAAGCCTTACAAGGGACACCTTCGAACATAAAATGGAGTTTTGAAAAACGGTCTTTTGAGAGTTGTAGAGGGCGTAATAATAAACAATTTAAGTTTTTAAAATTTCACTCAGTCCTCACGGGTAGATCAAAAACCACCAAAACAATGGGTTGCGGTAGGTAAAATGCCATTCAATGCACCCTAACCTGACGAAATCCGCTAAAAAACAGGTAACGGACCCCATATTCGTGTTCAGCGTCCCAAATTACCCCCTGGGGCTGAGTTTGGGCGAAAAAAGTTTTCGACCTCTGAACCCCCAAAAATGGCCTTGAGCTCCTTACCTCATCGGGCTCCAAAGGTCGAGAAAAAATTTAGAACTCAAACTTCGCTTTCGGAGGTTATTTAAAGTGCTCATAACGAATCTGAGGTCAGTTTATCGATTTTCGACAGATTACGGTAGATTACGGTGGGTATACGGTAGTTGGGTGAAAGTCTCAGAATTGACTCAAAATTTCTGAACAGGGGTTATTCGGGGTGCTGAATACGAATTTGATGTTCACTTGTCAATTTTCAAATTATTAAGGTAGGTTTAAGCCCTCTATGTCATGACAACTACCGTAAACTACAGTAAACCTCAGAATTTCGGCAAAAGATCTCTAGATTCGTGTTCAGCACCCTAGACTACCCCTACATACAAGTTTTGAGCCGATTCCGAAAATTTCTTCCAAACCACCCTAAAAATTCCTCGATGGGTACCTTGCCTTACCGCGAGGCTTGGAAAAACGACTATAACTTCTTTCCATAAAAGCTCTCTATTTTTCAGAGAAGCTGTGGAGAGCATACTCGGATTCTACGTCCAAAATGGCACCAGAAAACTACATTTAAACCAGAATGGCCAGGCTGAATAAAAGTAGTTATCTTGTAAGATGCGTTTTCAAAAGAGTGGTCCTGTTCTACTCCAAATCTTGGAATTGATAACGAAACACTTTTCTTGAGTCTTCGAGCCATGCGCTAAAGTATTAAGTTGCTTCAATGAATTTTGTACTTTAGGTAAACCACTTCTGTTTACAACAATTATTTCTAAAAAGATTGATCATTGATCAAGGAACAAGTCCACAACGTTTCATTTTGTCCGAACTTTTTTCCAGCGTCATATATCAAAATAAGTCCCCTAAAGCGTTTCTCCGAATTAAGGACGGTTTTCCTGTAACATATGAGGGGGAGAAGGGTAAGGGTATTCTTGATATTCTAGAAATTGTCGACACCTCGGAATCTCTAGTTTCTAACATTGATGTGAACCGCTCTCCTTTTATATCACGTTACCTCTACGATATAAGAAAAGAGGTATGAAAAAACAAGAGACACTGTCAAAACTCGAAACAAGTAAGGTGAACACATAGAAATGTCATTACTACCAGCCATAATGATCCCACAGTATTCGAACCTTCTTTCAATTGCTTCGTAATCCAACGCCTAACCGACTGAGCCACGGTGCGCTGCTAGCTCGCCCCGACTATCACATTGCAGTGATTGGTGGTTTGAATGCAACGAGCATTGTTCAGGGGATCAATGAACAAGTCATAACTCGAGAACCTAGCTAGATTTCATCTTGAAATTTTTAGGAGAACCTTATCAGATAATTTCAAGGCCACTGTATAGCTCAAATTTGTGCTACGTCCTCCCAATCCAACGTTCTGGTTTCTTTCCTTTTTTGATCGTCTTTGATCTACCCGTGAGGACTGAGTGAAATTTTAAAATCTCAAATTGTTTCTTTTTAACTCCTCTACAACCCTCAAAAGACCGTTTTTCAAAACTCCATTTTATGTTCGAAGTGGTCCCTTGTTAGATGCAGGGCTCGCGAAAAAACTATTGTTGTGCTATTCTTTTAAAGGTAGCACACACGCTCGCAAAAGTTGTTGAGATAACTACATTAGTGGGGTCGTACGGGCCCTAGAAGAGCCCTCACGAAGTTGGAAGAGTTAAAAACGAGTTAAAATCACCGTATTAGAGCCGTATTGAGGCACAAAATCATCCTTTCCCCGCCCATCGATACGCGCTTCGCCCCTCAATACAAATGTTCAATGCTCGATTACGGTCATTTTGGCTCATTTTTTGCGCTTCTAATGTCATAAGCGTTCCAGAAAGGGCCGTCCGAGTACATTAGCGTCATTATCCCAACAAATATGTCGCTAGCTCCGCTATTTCGGCCAATGCGGTACAACTCGTCCACTTCTGGGCCAATATAGAACGAACCGTTATATCTTCATTTCAGTTGATTTTTTTCCGGTTTTTTCGTTAGCTCTGCTTATCAACAGCTTCAGACCTTCGATTCATTCCATAAAATTGATATCATTTTTGAGCGTGTATGCCGCATTTAAGAAGGTATATCTGGTCATGACAAAAGTGAAAATAAGTGAAAATTTGGAGAGAACACGTTCGAGAACACTCAAGAACAGGTTATTGCTTGGAGTCCGCCCGCCCACAATTATCAAGATTTCTATAAATGCCTGCTTTGCCATCTTAAACTTTGCTTCTAAAGTAATTTCTGAGCACTTCTAAAGACTACTAACAACTTTAAAAGCACAGTCCAACCTCGGAATCGTTTTTCTGTTTGTCTGCCTATCTTCAAAGAGGTGCCATGCTGATTTCAACAATGTCACTGGAATCGCAGAAGACCCCCTGGGTACGGAGTTAAGGTCCCCCAAAAATTGAGCTGCGGAAGCACGGTGGACGAGTTGTCCGGGGCTTTTAACATCCGTCATTTGCAACCGATGTATGCGAGCCGAACTGAATAAAGAGAAAGGCTGAGAATGAAGGAAAGAACAGGGTTATTAATCGGAAACCATCGCTTATCCCGCCACTGTCGAGCTCGCAACGTCGTAAAAGGGGCGTTTCAAAGTGGCTTTATTATTTGGGCGCCCCAGGGTGGCTTCTTCCTATATCTACTTTATTATGAGAAATTGAAAGCTCGTTCTTGGCAGGTGTTATATAGGGTGGGTCTACTTCATAATTATGTTAAAATCTCAGATTTCGTCTCTGAGCTTGAACTGTGCCTTTAAGAGCAAAATAAAGGACGAATAAATAAGAATACACGAAGAATTTCTTTAAATGAAAGGCGTGTGGACACCAGTAATCAGCCGCTCTTTTTTGCTTTCGTGCGTTTCTTCGCAAATTTTCGCTTTTTCTCTTATTTTTGTTTTTGTGATAACCAATTCTACATTTTCATTAAGAAAGCTTAAAAATGTATTTATCGCAAAGCCCGCCTTCAATATATTTACATCATTAAAGATCTTAGGTAGGCGATTTCAAAAACAGTGTGATTTGTATCCCGGATGTCCAAAAACAAGTTAGAAATGGCGAAAAAGAGGTGTGGAAGCTTTATATTTTTTGAGTTTTTTTTTGAGCTCTTAGAGTAAGTACCATTATCCTCCAAAAGTTTTCTCTAGAGACAATGAGCTAACTTTTGAGCTTTTCGTGATTGACTGCCCTTTTTAGAATACTGTGAACAATAAAGGTCCCCCCATATGACCACATTTTCGTAATAACAATTTCGGGGAAAATATGTATTGTCGAGACTCACCACTTTTTCTGTGCAGGTCCCTCTTCCATTCCCCTCACGACACTCCCGTCTCTGGACAATCCTGTCAACTGCTGCCTGTCCCCATGTTGTTTGCGGTCGGACTTGTACTTTCAGTAGGCTCACGAAAAAACTGGGAACAATGGCCAACGGCAGTGTAAGAACAGCAGACAGCTGTCGCGAAATGAGGCGGCTTGAAGAAAGCGACGCGGCGTTCTCAGTGCGGACACAAGAACGCCGCCTTGGGGCACAATTCAGCTCACTTCTTTTCGTTCACATGGTCATCACCAACAGCTGTCTACCCACTTCCCTCAAAAGTCCCGCATCGCCATTCTCGACACGTTCTTTCTCTCATCACACCGAGTTTCGTAGTGTTTTCTCACTGGAATTTGCCCCAATTAAGGCGCTATCTAGCTGGAACATCTATGTACATACATCGAGACCTTCCTTTTTTACAGTGCGAATAGCTGTCTGCTTGAGGCGATGCTACCAGCGTGACAATTCTGACCACTACTTGTCCACCAGTGTTCCCAAACTGTGGCAAATGTACTCGCATCCAGCAGCAACTGGTTCATGATCGCCTTTTTGCTCGCGCACGTTCTCCCAGTGCTCTCAACGCCCTCGCACACTCCCACTCCTGCTCTCTTCGATTTCACTAACGGTAAGTTCCTTTTTCATGATTCTCATTTTTTGAACCTTCATTTTTTTGCATTAGCTTTTAATGTGATTTGATCAAATAGAGATTTTCCCTCTTAGCAGTCCTCAACGGAACGCCCTTGCTTTTTCCTCTTTGTAATAGGCTTATAGGACTATATTTAATACTCTCAGATCAAAATCCAAACCATTTCCAAAAGAAAATACAATTTCGGAAGGAAAATCTGAGTGCCGTATTTTCTCTTATAAAGTACATGTAATTGTATTTTTTAGGCATCTTCTTCAGGTGTACTTCTAATAGAGGTGTACGGGAATTCAAGCACCGTTGTCAGCTACTTTTAAAGGCGTAGAAAACTGTATATTGTTTGTTTCATGTTTTCGTGTAGCCTGGCCCCTCTAGTGAACGAAAATGTCGGAAGGGCCTAACGAAATCCTTCCTTTGTAATGAAAAGTCGGTCTGAACACACTGTAAAGTCAAATTTTAATTTCGTGCCAGAAAGGTTCTTGAAGTTTTTCTGTATTTGGATATCTCGTCACTGTTATTTCCAACATTCTTCTGAATGTGGAGTTTGTGCCGTTACTGTTTTTATGTTGTTCGACGGTCGCAATCTACATTCCATGAAAAAGTGGTAGATGACTGTTGAGAACTGGTGGCAGACCCTGATCTTTAACCTCTGCCAACCTCATACGTTTTTGACGCGCCGAAGTTTGCCGGTGCGGTCTATCGGGCTCATTCATGAAATTGAGCCTAAAAATGGAAAGTGATTTTTAGGGCAAACCAGGCCTTTGACCATCATTTCATTTACAAGTCGGGTGTTTTCAACGATTTTTTTGTGACTTCTGTTTACTTGAGGGCTATACGAACTAACAAACATAAAAAACTAGTGTATGGTTTTCTGCGCGTGCGATTCCTTTAACGGCAGTGTCCACGATAAATTCCGTCCTCAGTGTTTGGCCGGAGATCGAAAGTTCGGAGTCTCATTAGAGCACTGGTGTCGAAAGAACGAACGAAAACGAGCCCGAAAGAGCTCCATACAGCCCCGAAGTCCGCTCGCGCTAGCTCTTCCGCTCGCGGTCGAGTTTTCCGAAGAACAGTTTGGTCCGCTTCTACATTCGCATTGAAGCGCGAGCGCGGCTGAGTTTCAGCACTGGGGCGCATTTTAGCACGCTGTCTTCTTCAGGCCCATGCCCACGCAACTCATCCAACGTTAAAATGTGGCTCTCAAGAAGAAAAGCTGATTTTGGATGTTTCGCAGTGTTTTTCGTAATTCTTTTTTCACTGATGGAACAGTCTGGCTCTGAACCTTCGTTTTCTGGTGGAAACTCGAGAACGATTTTTATCGTGGACACTCCTTTAAGCAATCAATTTGAAGGTGCCGTGTGTTCTGAGGGGTCGGAGCTTGACGAGAAAAGAGAAGTCTCATTGCGCGCGTGATGTGTTTGCGAAGACTATGAATGCTCCCGCGGTGAAGCTGTTGCGGTGCGTAAAAGAGTTGGCCCTAACTTTTCAAATCCACCAAATTATGCGCACGCGTTCACCATTGTGGTAGCAGAGGATAATACTAAAACTTTTTAGTTCAAAACGGAATGAAATCGATGACGGACTGTTAGTGAAAATTGGCAAAAAAATCTACGGCCCTAGCCGCCATGGCAGAGCGGGCGTCGCACGCGTGCCGAACGGGCATGACGTCTGGACATTCTTACATCAACGCTAAGCCAACGTCTCACGCGCATCACGCGCTGGCGTTGAGGAGAATGAATGGCGCCTCAGCGCTCGAGAGTGGGCGTGAGCGAGCAAAGGGCGCGCGTGAACGGCTAGCAAATCGTGTTCCCACGATGATAAATTTGGCGCTATCGCGCATTCTCACATCGATCGAAAACGGGTGGTCATGCAGACAGAGGTAGAACGCGCTATCACGCGTTCTGCCTCTGTCTGCATGACCACCCGTTTTCGACCGATGAGTGTATATTGAAGGACTTCGAAGAGAAAATATATAATTTTGATAGAATGCTGGAACTCAGAATACCGGGAAAACGAGTGACTCCTTTTCGGATGAATAAACATAGCAGGGAAATTTTAAAATTCTGGAAGGTTAGAAGATTCTGGTACACGACTTCAACCGATCAATTGAAGAGCAATGGTATTCCCCACTCTTCCTTTGTTAAGGTTACAAATGTTCTACGAACACTCCAAATCATTTCAGGTACGAGTCGACTGCGATTTGCCAGCGATGACTCGCTAGTATTGCTGCACAACTATGGCCTCCACGTCCTGCTCGGTGGAAGGTGACACCTATAAAACAGTCCGCGTCAAAACGAATTTCCCATCACTCATGCCGCTCTCCGCTCTCTCGCTGTCTCTAGCTTTCGCTCCGCACATGCACGGGAAGTAATCATGGGAGCTCCGTTTTTACACAGACTGTTACGCTTGGCTGTCGAATGTCAGATTATTGCCTCCTGAAATTAGCCAAATGTTCAAAACCCGAATAATCCTAGTTTTTGAGATTAGCGAATCATTGAATAATGTTCATCACCGATTTTTTTATTAATAAGAGAAAAAGCAAATCATTGTATGTATGTAGCTCGCCAACTGGACAATTAGTTAGAACTCATTGGCCTAAATTTGGAAGACCACTCAGGACAGTCTGTTTTAGAAATGCCGTATTCAACGTGAGCATATCTCCGCTCGCACTGACGTTCAAGTACGAGTGGTCGACATCGGATGAGGATTTGCTGGAGTGCACAAAGAAAACCACTTCGTTGGTCAGTGGCATTTAAAAAAACTTATGTATGAGACATTTTTCATGGATCTCTACTCTGAAACAAACCCATTGTGTTTTTTTTCGCTTTCACAAAGCTGAGATTACTCCAGTTTCCCCGTGATGGATTCATATAAGTTTGTGGGTTAATGCAGATGCTATCTTGCGACGCGAAGAGAGCGACAAGAACTCTAGCGAATATGCAACAACATCATCACTTCCCCATTTCTGTGGGGAACGTCCATGAAAAAACTTTCCCTACGCATGTGTTTTCTGGATTTGATCCACCATTAAAGGCACAGTCCAACCTTACTAGGGCACACGCATAATGTTCCCTCGGAACAGAAAGCTTATAAACGTTTTCTGGCCAATTCTGGCACGCTCTCTTCGAATCTGGACCCGGATTTCGTTGCAGACATCTGCGAAAAAAAAGGATAGCCGGTCAAAGTTCGTATTTCCTACAGCTGAGCTGAACGTAGCATCTGTAGCTCCTGGATGAATTTGGCTCAAAGTTCTTAATAAGGGGTTATCTGACGTCTTGAGCTTAAATGCTAAGTCGAATTCTTCAATTTCAGAAGAATGCTCCAAAGACCCATGAGTTCAAAGGCAGTGTTCACGATAGAATGTGTTTCAGTTTGAACTAGGGATGGGTAGTGAAGGGGCACACTGTAACGTTGACGTCGAAAACACGCACGAAAACGAGCCAGGAAGAGCCCTAAAAGAGCCGGAAGTTGCCTTTTTGAGCGCAAGCCAACCCCAAAAGCGCAACGCCCGCCCACCGACGTGAACAAATGAATGCTCGAGATCGTGAGATGAGCGATGATTTCCAGTCAATAGCCCCGTTCTTCCCTTCATTCTCAACTTTTCTCTTTACCTAGGACAGCTCGCATACATCGGCTGCAAAAGACGGAAGTTACAAGTCTCGGACAACTCGTCCACCATGCTTCCTTAGCTCAACTTTTGAGGGGCCATAACTCCGTTTCTAGAAGGTCTTGTGCGAATCCAGAAACATCACTGGGATCAGCATGGGACCGTTTTCAAGGTAGGAGAGAAAATAGAGAAACGATTTCTTATTGTGAACACTGCCTTTAAAGGCAGTGTCCACGATAAAATTCGTCCTCGGCTTCTGGCCCTAAATCGAAAGTTCAAGGTCTTATTGGAGCACTGGGGTCGAAAGAACGAACGAAAACGAGCCCGAAAAAGCTCCATATGACTCCGAAGTCCGCTCGCGCTAGCCCGTCCGCTCGCGGTCGAGTTTTCCAGGGAACAGTTTGGTCCGCATCTACATTAGCATTGGAGCGCGAGCGCGGCTGAGTTTTAGCATTGGGGCGCATTTGCACGCTGTCTGCTCCAGGCCTATGCCCGAGCAACTGATCCACAGTTGAAATGTGGCTTTCAAGAAGTGCTGATTTTGGATGTTTAGCAGCGTTTTTGATGATTCTTTTTTCACTGACAAAACAATCAGACTCCAAACCTTCGTTTTGTGGTGGAATTTTGAAAACGATTCTTATCGTGAACACTGCCTTTAAGTGTATATTTCTGATGGCGTTTTAGGAGAATGTTCCAGATCTGACTCAAAATTTCCTTATGGGGTCTTTTAGGGATGCTGGTCACGAACCTGATGTTCATTTGACAGTTTTCGAGAGTGTTCAACATGTTTTAGTCAAAGGTTGCCATCGGAGGAAAATTTGAGTGCAAAATGTCATATTCGACGATTCCTAGAATGGTTCGATAGATAAGGCGCAAATTTTTTTTTGTGGGGGTTTTCTGGAGTGCTGAATACAAATCTGCAATCCATTTATCGGTTTCCGAAATATTAAGGTAGGCAACAATAGTTAAAAAGCATTATGCCTATCGTAACCTACAGTATACGTAAGTATTTCGATAAACAGACCCCAGATCCGCGTTCAGCGCCCTGAATAACCCCCAGTTGAAGATTTTGAGTCGAATCCGAATTTTTTTCGAACACCCTAAAAATTGCCTGATGAGTACCCTTACCTTTTCAAAAAACTTCAAAAACGCTTACACCTTCCTTTAAAGGTGTGCGCAGCAAAATCAAAAATACCAAAGTGACTTTTTGCGGTGGACGTGCCAGGGTGGCCTCTTCTCATATCTCTTTTTAGAAGGAATTTGAAGCTCGCCCTTAGCAAGTGTTATAGAGAGAGGGTCTAATTTACAATTATACCTAGACCCAATGAGATTATCTACCGACGCGGTCGGCTATGGAAATGTTACGTTTCGTCTCTTAGTTTGTAGAGTGTGCCTTTGAATAGTCACACTATTCCACACCTGAGGCTTGGAGATTCGTAATGAATATCCTGAAATCCGCAGTTAACAGTGTTCTTCCAGCATCTATGCGATAACTACGTTCGCACCTTCTACAGCACTCCATCAGGATTCGTCGTCTGTGGCACCCATGGCCTCAATCCCACCTGTGCCAACTTCGTTGAACGCAGCAAACGTACGTTTACAGAATCGTTGTTGGGATTTTTGAAGTTTCTCTAGTTTTCTCTCTCTAGTTTTCTCTATGAAAGGTGGTAGATCACTGCTGAGAACTAGTGGCGGATCCTGATCTTTAACCCCTTCTAACCTCGTAACCATGAGTTTTTGACGCACCGAAGTTTATCGGTGTGGTCTACCGAGCTCATTCATAAAATTGAGCCTAAAAATGGAATGTGGTTTCCAGCGCGAACGATGCCCTCAGGTTTTTGGTGGTGGCCCTTGACACGATGTATTTGATACGGAGGCTGCAAAATTGATATTTTCGCGAGAACATCAGCTATATCGTATAATTCTGCGACGGCCTTTCGACGTTTTCTGGTGTCCTGGCATTTGCTCCGATTTCCTGAAAAGTCATACTTAGGGAGTTCTCCAAGGTGCTGCTCACCGTTTGATAGTCAAATTCACACCATTTCCAAGACTATAAAAATTCTGGTATGTCGTATAATTTTGCAACGCACCGTAGTAGTACTGTTGAGCGGCGTGGAACGAATTCCCATGAAAATCATGTGAATATCCCAATTTTTGCTCTGAATTACCTTCCTGGTATGTATAATCACCGTAATTTTTTTAGCTATGCTCTATCATTCAGGCGCCCGTCTGACATTTCCTGGTGATGGTCTCGCGCCTCATGCTCCTGACGTTGTTGCTCCGTTCCTCTTCTCTGGTCGCTATCTCTACACTGCAAACGGTAAGTTTAAAAAGTGTCGGCTTATGCCATTAGGGGGCAGGAGAGTGGTACATTTATCAATTATAGCGCCAGACTACTCTTCTTCCGAGCTCCTACTAATGAGGAAAGATCCGCAGAAAATTGGCACATCGAGCATGCTGCGAACAGGCCGCGGAGAAACACAAACTGACGGCGCTCAATTCGTGAAACTCACAGAAAACAAGCACGTGAGTGACATGGCGCTAACCTGCTTGACAGTTCTAAGCACTAGACATGATCACTCTAACCTATTCACAAAGCCCATCGAAGAGTATCGCAGAGCTGCAGAGCAACATCAGCCAACGTGACTAGTCGCGCTGCGGCACGCATCGATTATTTATTCAAGTTTTACTTCGGCAACATCTGCTCGCTGTCGCTGTCGCAATGTGCTGCACAGCGACAATCGCGACAGTGGCAGGGACAGGCTTCGGCCCATTTAGGCTGGGATCAGACTTCTCGCGACTAGCGTCAGCGACACCACTGTCGCTGACGCTAGTCGCAAGAAGTATGTATGATCCCAGCCCAAATGTGCCAGAGCCTGTCAAGCGAATTGATTTTTGGTCGTTATTGATTGGAAACATATCGTCGCGTATCGCTCCTCTCCTCGCTTAAAATGTGATTCCGGCTTTACAGTGTACGGGTGAGCGTCAACCTTGACGCGGCGATAAAAATGTTTCTGGACATTTCCGTCGCGGCATCGATTGCCGCTCGCTGGTATTGACGCAGGGTCGTTGCGACGTCCAAACACTCTAGCCGGGTTCATACATCCAGCGACGAGCGACGCGACGCAATGTTTACCATCTAAATCGACCGAAATTCGATAAGCCTGCTATGCACTGTCGCTGTCGCTGATTGCGTGAAGTATGAACCCGGCCTTTGCGTTGCCCCTCGTCACCCTTCACGCCGCGCTAGTTGCTCCTGTCGCCTTAGGTAATTCGTATCGCATCACCTAGCGCTGTTCGTCGCTGCGAGCGACGCCGCGACTCGAACTCTGCATGTCCCTTATTCCACCCCGCTGCAACACATCGCTGCTTTGAGCGTCTGCAGACTGCCCTCACAACGGCCGATGTCGTTGCTCTGATGCTGGTCTCGCCGCGATTTGTACCAGATTGCTAGCCTGTCGCTCATGACAGCGACGGAAAGTAGCATAGCCCTTAGAGGCAGGGCGTGGGTAAAATTTCATTTCTGAGACTTTCCGCTGATTCGGTGCGCAGGTCACAGGTTGTCCCAAGAAACGTGCGAAATCACAGGAAAAATGGTCGTCTTGAAGTTATTTTAGCCATTTCAGTGATCTACTAAACCATAAAACTGTGCCCATTGTCCACGTTTTTAGGAATTGTCGGTGCTTGCTTGGCCGCGCGCGTTGGAAATTGTCTCCCAGCAGCGCCATGAATGCCGCAAGTGGGGTTACCCCGCCTCATGGCGGGACGAAGCAATCACACATATGCCGTGGAAATCGGCTTTTTATCATGCGATGAATACCGAAACCACAATTTTTCACTGACTAGCCAGTTCTCCATCATAAGCGGCTCGTAGATTGTAAAACTTCTTGATAGAGCTCACCTAGTCCAGGTAGACCAGTCTATCCCCAGTTTCAGAAAAGCCAAAATGTGGCAGAACTTTGCGCCTAATCTCCAGGAGAGCGGGAGTGCTCGGCGGATATGCTTTGGGAGTAATGTACGCGTACCGCGACGCTACATTTCACGCTAACTGACGCTAATCTGCTGTCCTGCCATCGTTCACGAATCTTGCTCCTCCACATGATCTATCCTCACGCGATCAATTATTTCTGTAGTATTGCTTCTAAGCAATCACTTTAGGAAATATTGGCGTTCTTCTCGGAACCACCCACAGAAAGTGAGGGTTGCGGGCTGAGAAGGGTCGCCCGAATCGGGCGAGTTTGCCGTGATGATACAGGCGGAGCGTAAGTTATTTTCTTTTACGGGACGCCTCTCTAGAAAAAACTGTAGTTTCTTCCAGAGGAAAACCAACACGAGTGGACGTCATTCGTGAAAAGTCGTCTCGACTGCGCCATCGAGGGCAAGGATCAAGACACTCTCTATTTCAATCAGGTGAGACTGGGAATCCGGATGATCCACCTTTTACCAGAAGAACAGTTGGAAAGTCTATAGCCTCTCCGCGTTGATAACTCTCAAAATGGAACGGCCCGCCGCCGCGTTTGTGCAGAGGCGAGGCAAGCTTTTCAACAGTTGGCCCGCTATGCTATACGGGCTGATCCGTGACTCCTCAGAGCGGCCTGCTGCTAAATATCAGTTCGCCTTTCACTGAAGAATCACTCGTTATTCAAAGGCAGCAGACACGCTTGGAAATTTTATCGATTTTTTGACATAAATCGAAGGTCTGAAGCTGGTATTATGGGAAACTAACGAAAAACCGGCGAAAACTGCTTGCAAATACAGGAATGACGGTTGTTTTCTTATAGGGTAAAAGTGGACGAGTTTTGCCCGAGCGGTTGAATTAGCTAATATTAACGACAAAACTTTTGAGATAGCAGAGCCGATAGACTTTTACAACCTGTACTAAAACGCTCACCTCGTTGGAAGCTCCAAAACCAGCCGAAAAAGACCGTATTCGTTCATTGAGAGGGCGGGGCTGAGGAAGCTCATGAGCGTGGATGACGAAATTTTCGATTTGCATTGCTCAGAATTAGTCGTTTTGTCTCGTTTTTGACGTTCCTACCGGCGCGAGCGTTCTACTAGGGGCCATACGACCCAAATAGCGTAGTTATCGCAACAACTTTTTCGAGCGTGTCTGCTGTCCTCAACCGAGTTAAAAAAGTTTGCACTTTCACTGCTAAGGAGACAAGTGTAGGCTATCTTTACTGCCGCCGCCTAGCGGCACGAGACAGTGAGTGCATTACTCCAATGGGTCGTTTATACTTCCGCTTCCGAGCGGCGCGGCGTTGTGCGATCCTATAATATCGATCATGCCGGGCCGCGTCACGCCTAATATTCTTCGCGCGCAGCGGCACAAGCGCTGTGATAGGTTGCCCTTCCCTGCGCCGCTCGGCAGCAAAAGTATAAACCACACATTACTGTTCGCAGCCGTGGCAGGAGTAGTGTAGTGGCAAAGCTCTCCCTTCAGGCTCCGTCCATAGCAGACGTCCTAGCGTCAAGTGACCGTAATATGACGCTGGGGGTTTGCATCTTCAGCATTTGTTATTGATCTGACTCCCCAGCGACCACCGCAGCCGGACGCCTTGATGCTTTGCCGCTGGTCGTCTGCTATGGACGGAGCCTATGCGGCGCTGGTCCAAGGTTCGATCCTTGACCTACGCAAATTTTCGCACTCTGGTTTTCACTGCAAGAATTCACCATTTTCCTTCCCTCAACATTTTAACGCTATTCTCTATAGAATAGGAGGTGATAACAAAATGCTGTCCGCCCACGCGGCCGGCGGGTGTGTTGGTATTTTTTCGGACCAGTGAATCGATAATAAAACGATCAGGTAAATAGTGAACAATGTATCAAGTTGCCTGTATCTCAGTCGTGAGTAGCTCGTCCGAAAATGCATTCGTGACGACCGCTCGGCACGCCCGCCGACCGCTTGGGCGGACACTCTCGTTCGGGCAGACTTTACACAATGATATGGTTCGCAAAATAACTTCTATTTCCAGCTCGCCTCGGTGGCGCCTGGAGCGCACTTTGTCTACGGGGCATTCCGATCTCAACTGGCCGGTCTCGGCTCGTCGGCCGTCTGTGCCTACTCACGCGCTACGATATCAGAGCGAATGGCTGGCGCTTTCCGCAGCAGAAAGTCAAGCTGTCCACGGGCAAATGACACCTATGAGCACACTTACATCCGGAACAATCCGCTCATTTCCACCAGTTAGTAGTTCGCACTTTGCTTGGAGTGGTTTACCACAATTGTCACCATCAAACGTTGTTCAGAGCTTAGCGCATCACCATTGTTTGTACATTATGGAAAGGATCGATTTGCCGAAATCCTGGTGCAGGAAAACGTTGTTGGTAAGTTATTCACTTTTTTTCTCTGATGTACGCGTTCACGCTACTACATGTGAGGGAGACTGGAAAGTAATGTCGTTTTCTTGAACCTATACTGCTCTGCTTACTTTCCCAATCTGCTTCCTCTTCCTGAATAGTCACTGCAAGGAGTATGGCCCTCCTGATCGATAAGAGTCGGAAAGATCCAAAATAGTCTATTTCAATTCGGAAAACCAACTCTGGCATTTACGAATGTCCAATGCACTTGATAAACATCGCGAATGTTTTTGCTAGCAACTGTTGCGTTACTTCCCTTGCAAAACTCAAAAGCATGCCATGCCGGATTTGTATACCCACAAGTTCCTGACTGTTTCTTCCAACCAGGGCTGTGCGGAACTGTTACGTTTCCGATTCCGTTTCCGCAATTCCGGTGCTTTTCGGGCTGTTCCTTCCGAATTTTTGGGCCCTGGAACGGAGTAAAATAGTGCTACAAGATCTCTGGTGGTGAGCGTAGGCTAGGTGTTTGGAGGCTTCATGAGGCGCTGGAATAGGCATCCGACATCTTGTGTTCAATCGAATATCTGAGCCTGGGTGAGATCATTCACAAATTTTGGGGTCCTGAAACTGCGACCCCATAGAATGCTGGGAACAAATGGGCGTGGCAAGAAACTGAACGCCTTCCGTGGTATCTTTTTAAAAGCAGCTTGCTCTCAGAGAATGAATGATTTTGCGGGCTCTTTCGCTGTGAACTTTCGTTTTTTCGTTTGTCTACCGCTAAAACAGCAATAAAAATCGAAACACGGCTTCTCGCACGCACAGCGGGTCTTTCAGGGAGGAGTTTCGGAGACAGGTGGAGGTGGAGACGGGCAGCGGCGCAGCGCGTTCAAGGCAGATCACACGAGAATTTCCCTATTCTTGCCGAGAATTTCCGCTTGTTGTTTCGGAAATTGATCGCTTGGTATTTACTCCAATAGCCTATTAAAGTTCAAAGGAAATTTTCTAAAAAGAAACGCGGAGAATCGGAAAATTGACTTCTAATCACTATTGAAGACGCGACGCGGCCGCTCGCGTCCGCCTGGTACCGCTTAGACTACATCCTGGGGGGACAGGCTGTATACTGTGTTAAAAGGCGACTACATTTCGTGATCAATTTTCAAAATTGCCCTTTCGGATTTTTCAGAGACGAGAAATCGAAAAGGTGAAATGCGTGGTTTTACTTCGAATAATTGTCAATTTATTGATTGAATTCATTGGTTATTGAATGCGAGCCGCAAGCGATGAGCAGCGATGAAGCGTGATAGTGAGACAAATAATGTTTTCGGTCTCTTCCGTTTCCGTTTCCGACGTTTTTTAACCATTTTTCTTCTTTTTCCGTTTTCGAAAGTCTTGAAAAAGATTTCCGCACAGCCCTGCTTCCAAGCTAAGCCTTTACTTGAGCTCCGTCCATTCATTCAAAATCTGTCGGTTTGCTGTACCAAGTAAATTCTGATTAAGTTAACCACCAGGAACTCACAGTATTTCTCTCGCTAGTCTCATGCTAGCCCCATCATTCATGTTACGTGCAAGAAAAACGGCTGCCAGCAACATGGAGTATTGAGGGAAACGAGTTGCTCGCACGATGAACGCCGGCGTGAAGCTTTCAAATAAGTTGCGCCAAGGCTGCGGTTAGGCGTGTTCGAAAGTTCTTGAGTGTTTTCGCCAGATTAAAGCGCACATGACACCCAAAAAATAATTTTGAGATTCCAAGCTTTTCTTGGAGTGAGTCACAAGCTGATAACAGTGGTATCTCTGACATCATCCAGGGTCCTGTATGAACAGAGTTATTGCTCTTCAAAGATGCCTAGCTTTTGAGGGTGAAAAATTGGTGGACGAGTTGTCTCAGACCTGTATCTCTCTTCATTCGCAATCGTTGCGCGAGAGCGAACCAGGATAAGGAGATAGTCCGGCAATAGACTGAAGAACGATGACTTGTTGGAATTCATCCATCCATCGAGTCGCTATCGAGTTCGAAAATCTGTTACGGGGTCGGGCCTGTGGTGGTGAGCGAAGGGGGTCGGGTGGTGGTCGCTCATATCTCGCTTATTTGGAGGATTTGAGATCTCGCATTTGGCACGTGTTATACAGGAGGGGTTTTCTACACAATTACGAAAATCTCAAAATTCATATCTGAGGGTACTGTGCCTTTAACCCATTCACGACCACGTGTCCCACCGGTGGGACACGCGTTGGCGCTCTACCACTTTAATCCCGGACCGCGTAATCTCAACGGTGAACCATCATTTTCAAAAATCGATTTCTCCTGTCACAAGAAACTTACTCTTCCTGAGATCCTTGGACATACTGATCAACAGTGGATATTCTGACCTACCCAATACTTGAATAAAAACCTCGTGGTCCATCAGTAGGTCAAGTGCAACAACATATCTAGACTCTTTATGAAAATCAGGTGCGCTATGAAGTAGAGTGAAAAAACTGGCTCTAAAATGACTTGAAAAGCACCTTATAATTTCTTTCATGTCACTTATTGCTAGTTTTTAGGTTGCGAGTTGTAGGAACTCTATCGTTTGAAAGACGTTTCCCTTTCGCAATAAGGCAACCGTCGCAGCTCAGTTGAGCCCCAGTTTGGTTTTGAATAAGGATTGTTTCTTGATAGTACGGAAAAGCGTCTAAAAGCTCAAACTCTGATTAAGATCTGTCCGACCCTCGTTGATAGCTACGGCTGATATAGACTCAAATGGTGCACCAGGAAAGCAATCACCCGTGGGACGCTATTCAAGGGGCTAAAGCCTGTCCTCAACTGGTGGTACACAGTATAGACGCAATATTGCACGCGGTCCTGAACGTGCAAGCTGCCCCAAATTAGGCGTGGTACGTGTTAATGGGTTAAGGTCTATTTTGTGAGACCTGTAATCGACGCCACTTACCACATTTTTCAAAAGAGGTCACACAGTGGTCAGAAAAGGATTTTGGTCCAGTATCTCGAAAAAGATTTACATCTTTATAGGCTATTTCTTACTAATGAAACAAGCTTATTCGTGAACCAAGACAATTTTTCATGCATTGTTTGCAGATTTGGCCGGTCGTCTCTTAATACAAGGTGTTTTTCATCGCTAACAGATCAAGGAAAAAATATTCCAAAGTCATCCAAAAAAAAGTGTCGACCTGAGGCAAAGCACGCTTTGTCAATCAAAGCTGTTGAGGTAAGGTCTATCTATAGGCGTCCCATAGGCAAAAATCCATTTCCTGGTTTTTCCATAGTTGAAGCAAAGAAACTGCTGTACGAGTCCGCATTCTCTTTTCCTTTATTTTAGTGGTCACCCTGCAAAGTGCTGAAAGTGTAAGACATTTCGCTCCCCCATTTCTCATAGAGAAGGGGGATAAGCTTTTCATGAATGGGCATGAATGGCTAAGTGGTGAGATTTAGATCGATTTTTCTTGTGCGTGAAGAGAGGTACTCGTGTGTTAGGTGTCGTTCATACTTTCGCCGCCGCCCGGCTCGCTAATGCGCTAACTCCTCAACGCCGGCGCGGCAAGCGCGTCACATGCGGAAGAGACGTTGGAGTATGAATACTTCCTACGCGCGGTACGCGCGTGACGTGTTTGCGGAGACAATGAATACTCCAGCGGCGACGCCATGGAGGAGCGAATTAAAATGGGAATCACTCTGTCAAGCAAGCAAAATTTGAGCACGCGTTCACTACCATGGTAGCAGAGGACAGTACTGAATCAAACTATTATGGACTGGGATGAAATTAAAGACGTTTTAAGATGAAAAGTGCGGTTACAGCCGTCGCCGCCATGGCGGAGCGGGCGCCACGCGCGTACCGCGCGAGCGAGGCGTCGGGTCATTCATACTCTAACGCCACGCCCGCGCGTCACGAGGGTGCCGCGCTGGCTTTCAGTCGTATGAATAGCGCCTAAAGTGCAATTCTATAACGACGATCGCGTGAACGCAGTGCATGGCCAGTATAACAGAAACGCACTGTGCCGCGTCACTCGAAGGCTGGAGTATAAACGACGCCTTATGAACGCGCTGACCGCCGTTATGATCTGCAATAGTCACCACGATCGCATTCACTCACTTGCCAGACTCTCCACCTGTTCGAAATAGAATGAGCGCTAATTTGAACAAAAGTTTTTTTCCTTCTTTATTGAACGGAACTGACACATGCGAACCTCCTTTAACGTAAGTCTTGATCAGGAAGGTCATCGCGTCTATGCTCTACACTTTCTCTCGGCCAGGACCAGTCTCTGTAACAATGCTTTCAGACCTATAAAGTGCTAAGCATAGGTACTATACTTGGGCAAAACTGTGAAAATTCTTCAACATTTCGAATTTCGAATAAACTTGAAAATGGGATTTTTCAAACTTCGAATTCTCGAATATATTCGAAAAACAGATTTTTCAAATTTCAAATTTTCGAATATACTCGAAAATCTATTTTTTCAAATTCTCAAATAATTTTTTTCGCATTTTCGAATGATTTTTCTATTTTTTTCGGCTAAACTTTCTCGAATTCACAATCGATAGCTTCGACTTTCTAGAAATTAGTTTCGAGCTGTCATTTACTGTGTCAGGCGGGGAGTTATCAGAGGCTCAAGACACTGCAATTCTCGAACTGGTCTCGGCGCATAGATGACATCTCGAAGCTGTCGGGAGCTCAGTCGGGGTAGCATGGTGCTCTCGGCACTGTCGCGGCAAGTTTTCCAGAGGCGTGCTGGAATTGGAAAACCACAGCGAATTTCTCTATTTTTTCTTTTTCAAACAACCTTACTGTGCTTATCTGGGCCAAATTCCGGTCCGAAATTGCATCTCGACACGCTTTGCGGACGCGCGCGCTGGAGTCAGTCTAGTTTCCAGCGCCAAAGCCGACTCCGGGATATGGCTTTTTTATACAAAGTTTTCTCCAATTTTGTTTACTTTCCAGTTTCCAGAACCCCTAGAGACAACAGATCGGCGGCTGCGGCGCTGGAAACTCTTCCGACTCAAACAAATGCGCGCGCGGCCGCATAGCATGTCGGAGACGCAATTGCCACCAGGACCGGAATTTGGCCCAGAGAAGCGGAGTATGCCTTCTTTTTTTCTGTAGCTGATTTTCAGGTTCTTGAAT
Organism: Aplectana chamaeleonis; assembly: GCA_029168955.1. Lineage (NCBI taxonomy): Eukaryota > Metazoa > Nematoda > Chromadorea > Rhabditida > Cosmocercidae > Aplectana > Aplectana chamaeleonis. The sequence goes on from JAPDOI010001544.1 coordinate 101,130, forward strand.
AGAAAAATTATCCCTCGAGTTGTATTCTCTATTAGTCTTGAAATTCTTCACTAGCATTACTGCATCATAATATCGATGTTTTCGTCACCAGAATTCGCTCAGTAACTGTCAAAACCGAATATGTCTAAGTTTACAAATTACAGAAATGGACGATCAATTCGTTGAATGCAACCCACAAGAACCCCTCGAAGCTAATGCTTCTAGAGTAGTCATTGTAGACAAAATGAGCTCAATCGCTCCTGTCCGCATTTCATGCGTAACTGTTTCTTTGGAAAGGGAGGATAAATGCGAAAAAGAGAGAAAAACGGTTAGCATCGGCGGACTATTCGAGGCAGCCCATCCCACCGATGGAATATACCGACGCAATATCTCAATCCAAAGATCCAAGCGTTAGGTATCCCCAAATCAGGCGTGTGGTGAACAGGTCGAGATAGTGCTTTGATAAAGTGCTTTTCAATGGTCGATCAAGAAAAAAAAGCTTCTAATCAAATGATGATTATGCATTTCAATTATTCGAAATTCAAAAAATACGAATATTGCTCTTCAAAGTAATCTGACTTTCGAATATTATTCTGAAAGTTCTTGTCTTTGAAATATCTGAATTTCGAATATTATTTGAACCCGCTTTTCGGAGTATTCGAATTTCCAATATTGATATCGACAGCCTGCTTCAAAATATTCGAATTTCGGAATATTATTCCAAAACCAATATTTTTAAATTTAAATGATTCGAAAATTCGAAAAATCCCATTCTGAATAAAGTCTCAGGAATAGTATGATTCGGTCCGAAGTATACTACTCACCCATTCTTTTCCTGTATCTCACGACACTTTGCAGTCAGAAATAGCAAATGATTGATAGATGAACACGGATATGAGACAGAGCTCTTCTCTACAGCTGTTTCGCTTGTAAAAAATAAATCACTTTCGTAGGTGTCGTTTGTTCGCAACATTTTTTCTGGATAAATTTATTCCCATCACCTTCACGTAAACTTCTCACATCAAAAAAATTGTTGCAGGCTGGAACACCAATCGTTTCTCCGCTCACGTGGAACGACTACCAAATCAACATGACTGCCAAGAAACTGCTGATACTCTCTACCTTTACTCAGGTAAAAGCTTATGATCACGGGCTACATGCTGGCTTCAAATATTAAAGGAAACTGAAGGTTGGCCCTGAGTAGAAAAAAAAGAGAAATCTATGATCTAGTTCAGTAATCGCGTTCAGTCCGCAATTGTGTCATTATCACAATCGTAGAAGCGAAGCGGTTGTTTTGAGAAATGATTCTAGTTGAATTTTTAAAAACAACCGCTTCTGCTTCTACGATGGTGATAATAAGGACTGAACGCGATTGCAGAACTGAACTGTAAATTCTCTCCCATTTTCTGCGGTGAAAGAAAGAACACCTTTGTTTCCGAAGGCTAAAATTATTCTGTAAAAAAGGGGTCTCCCAAGCAGAAGTGGTTTAAGTTAGCGCTACAAATGCTTCAACAAAAGGGAACAATAGGAAAGCGGAAAGAGGAGAAATTGCTACAAAAAATGAACAATATCCTCCAAAAACTCTTTTCTTTTTCGAAACTTCCAAACAGCGGAAACAACCAGTTGTGGTTCTCTATGAGGAAGCGCTTTTGGCTCCATAAAGGACTTTGATTATGTGAGAGTGATAAAATATGTGTATATATGTATGTGAACCTAATAGCTATCATTAAAAGGGGGATGATGTTAAATTGTTTTAGGAATCCAAATACCTTTTCCTCGTAAAAATACCACAACGGTTTGTTTCTGCTGTTTGGAAGTTTCTGAAAAGGAAAGAGTTCTTGGAGGATATTATTCATTTTTTGTAGACTCTCCTCTTTTCCGGCTTTCCTCATTGTTCCCTTTTGTTAAAGCATTTGTAACGCTAACCAAACCACTTCTGCTTGGGAGACCCCTTTACAGAATTGTTCACTTTTTCTTGATATTACGCTGTAATATCCCATGCAAGAATTTCTGAACAAAGACCTCTTCATCTCCCCACTGGAGCAGTCCTTCTGTGGTCACAAGAATCAATGACCCAAACTGTTGTAAAACTATCTCAGAAAAATTGATGTGAAAAGCCCATGCCGATCACTTTTTCCGCAGGGCTACCGTAACCATTCTTTGAACAAAACATGATAACGAATGTAAACACACGCTCATAACATGCGGGGTATAAAAGAGCGGAGGAGCGGTATGCATTCATTCACACACCAAGCTCTTTCGAGAAGCCACTGGGGAGTGGCTGAGGAGGTCGAAATTGTGCAAACATGTTTGTTGGCTATTAGGATGTGCTCATAACCATGCTGACACTTGGAAAAAATTTTAAGGAGGGTTACGGTAGTCTCATGGAAAAAATGATCGGCATGAGCGTGCTGGTCTCAATGTGGCTGACAAGACCGATGTTCACATGATATTAGCTAAGAAATGAATGATATCCATGATATCGTTCCATTACAATTCATTCATATTGATCGCGTCAGCAACATCTGGCTACACCTGGTGTTATTTGCACCTTCCATGTTTTTTTCGCGCATCGAACGGGTCGGCCACGGTGATTTTCTCAACCAACTCTGACAGGGACCTTAGGCCCCGGTTATAGTTGGTCGCCCAGACGTAGCCAGCCCGGTCGATAATCATGAAAGCCTGGTTGGCCTACAGAGCCGGATGCAGAATCTGCCTGCAGTTCTTCGCCAAATGAAACTAACTTAAAACTGGGACAGTCAGAAACTACCTTCCATTCCATCTGGACACTTTCACATCAGTGGAACAAAGCAGTTTTACATACTCATTATTTCGTTTCCGTTGCCCCATTCCTTCTGCAGAACAGCCGCTTCGATTCCATGAATTCGATATGGTGCTCTGCTGAGCTGCGAATGGAATAGTTCTAACAATTTGTTAAAGGTGCTTGATGCTGCTATCAGTCATTGTTGTTGATGAAGTTGTGTAGAAATACTTTGGATTGATAGCGTTATAGATCGGTGGTTCATTCCATTTCTGACTTGAATCTTGAGTGCCCCCCCCGTCTGGGGTAGGCCGCTGCACTTTTCAATGACGTCCCAACGACGTTAACAGAAACCCGAAGAGCTACGACGTCCCGATGACGTCGTCAGAAGCACGAAGCACTTCTTTTCACGACGTCCCGATGACGTCATCAGGAGCCCGAAGCACTTTTCACTACGTCCCGATGACGTCATCAGAAGCCCGAAGCACTCTTTCACGACGTCCCGATGACGTCATCAGGAGCCCTGAAGCGCCTTTTCACTACATCCCGATGACGTCATCAGAAGCCCGAAGCACTTTCTGCCACGACGTCCCGATGACGTCATCAGAAGCCTCCGAAGCACTTTTCACGACGTCCCCATGACGTCATCAGAAGCCCGAAGCACTTTCACGACGTCCCGATGACGTCATCAGAAGCCCGGAAGCACTTTTCATGACGTCCCGATGACGCCATCAGAAATTCAAGCATCCTCACGACGTCCCGATGACGTCATCAGAGTCTGAAGCACTTTTCACGACGTCCCGATGACGTCATCAGAAGCCTCCGGAAGCATTTTTCACGACGTCCCCATGACCTCATCAGGAAGCCCGGAAGCACTCTCACGACGTCCCGATGACGTCATCAGAAGCCCGGAAGCACTTTCACGACGTCCCGATGACGTCATCAGAATCCCCCCTCACCTACAGAATCGGTTACACTACCAGCCTACGTACCTCCTAATTAACTTACCTGTCTGCTGCTGATTGCCTGGAGACCATTGGCAGTGGCTATTAGCAGTGAGGACTGAAAAGCGTGACGGCCCACGGCCTACGGCTCCAATACCTACGGCGCACATCATGAAATTTTCTTAAGCTTTCGGGCTCACAACTTTGTTATTTGTAGCGATTTTGCTGGAAATTGACAACAGCAGGTGTCTTCTGGACCTTCGCTTATATCCAGAAGGAAATCTTTCAGAAATTCCTTTGTTTCAAAGATTCTATAAACTATTTTATAAAAATTCTAAGCGATCACAAGGCTCTAGGCAAACTTTTCCAGCGCGCTTCGCGGCTGAGCGATACTGTTTAGAAACGTTTGAGTCCTCCAAACTGTATGCCGCAGGCTCAGGCTCATACTTCCATCGCGGCGCGACGCTGCGGCATATTCCAAATTTTTTTGTGGTGTGGCGCGATTTCCGATCCGATACTCGCCAATGTTGTGAGATCGCGTCGCCCCGGAGATGGAAGTATAAACGCGGTCTAACACATCTGCGTCGGGCGCAACGCTTTCTATCGGTAATGTTTCATCGCACGCTTGTAATGTCCTTTATCTGGGACAATACGCGCCCCGATAAGGACAGTACATGTTCACAGCGCAGATGCTCGCGGCTTTCTCTCTCCAAAAGAAAAAGGGACCATGTATGCATTACGAGCACACCTTTCAGCTAATTCAGATCCCGTCGTCGACATGCTAATGTGTACAATCCTGCTCAGAATGTTTGTCACTTGGTGATCCTGAATGCGCATGGGTACTTCCACGGAGCCGAATGTGTAGCTATCAGTGCAAAATGTGTAGTGAGTGGAGCATTTATAAAAATTTGCATGTAATATTATAATTTCAACTCCTCAGGGAAAGTTTTGATACCAGACAAAATACCGGCTATATCTCATGTGTTTGGGGCCAATGAAGGACGCGAAAAAGCGTCGCATGTCTCTTGCCGTGACTGTGTTCAAAGTAGGTCCTCTGAGGATTTAAAGAATTTTCCGGAATCAGCAGCATCGAGAACACTTTGTTTGGCAATTCGTGTCTCAATTATAGATGTGTGTTGTCTTTTTTGTCGTTAAAGACATCGTACTAGCAAAAACGATACTCTTTTTCATGTTTTTGAGTGGGTATATTCTTTGGCTTCAGTCTTCGCGCCTAAAACCACATCCGTTGTTAACTAAATACCACAAACTTCGCGGGCACAAAAGGCAAATTCCCAGTCGATCATCTAGCACAAGGAACAGAAGCGCCACACAGGCGCAAAAGATACAAAACTGAATGTCCTATATTTTGCGAGATTTCTTGCACTCAAACACGTGCTTCTGGAAACTCTTTAATTCTGAATACTTTTCAACAATAGAAAGAAAGGGGAATAAACCTGAACCAAAAACCACAAGACCTTTAAAGCCTATTACCACTTTTTTGATGTTCTCCAAATTTCCCCACATTTGTGTACCACACCTGACACACCAATGTGGGCGTAAGTGGCTGGAAGTGTAACGTTCTGGAATTTTCGAAACATATTTTCTCCGAAATTTGAGCTTTTTGTGCCATTCGGGCTAAATTCTGATACCCCATGAGAATTCTCTCTCAAACCAACAAGAGATAAGTATGATACGGTTTTTTCGCGAATCCTAACAAAAATGGCAAAAGAACCGTTCGAAACCACAGACCCTTGCAAAAACCTATTTTGGCGCAACAAGCTCTGGCATTGGGCCAAGTTGAGCACAGCTAAGGCAATAAAGGCGAAAAACTGTGAGTGGTTTTCTCCACGTACGATGTCTTTAGGGTCTCCTGGAAGAGTAAGCTATGTGTGTGTAATTCTTTCTAAAAAGCTCCCTATATGGACCATTTTGAAAAGTGTTATGACAGTTAAGACAAACAGACCCAAGAATTCTTTCCGCAGTTTTTTCTACCCAAAGGCAAATTGATTGTCCGGTATTGTGACGAAGTACTTTCTTCTATCATAAAAACATTCCAGTCGGCGAAAGTACCTAACCTCCAAGATGTGACGAAGTGCAGCAGCCAAGTCGTAGAAAGAGACCACTACGACTACCCTATTCGCCATTTGCAACGTGAGGTCCTTTATAAACATATCCTCGTCTGTCTTCATGGAGAAGTGAATGGCTAGCATCTATAAGATGATTAAAGAAAATGACCCATGCAGACATCAATACTGTGACGCCCACGCTTCTGAGCGTGGCCTCTAGCTGTGTCCCACATACCACTTTATAAAAACAGGAAAGACATGTGAAGTTCGACGTCTCGGTAAAATTAGCGGGAGGTCAGGAGCCACTGCGGAAGTAAGCACTCTTTATTGCCTTTCAGTCATACCGACAGTTATCGTCCCGGAATCGTCCCGGCAATATCTCCTGCCCAGACGATCCCGGGACAGTGTCGGGCGGAGTGGTTGTTTTTCTTTAACCCCGCCATCCGTCCGCGTTCCGACCGGTAAAAGTATGCCTAAAGAACGGGTGTTGTGACTGACTCTCTTTGAAGAGGAAGCAGACATAGTGGCAGCTACACGCTTGATGACTGAATCAGTGGCAGCTGATTCTGGCAGACCCCACTCTAGGTGCATAGCGCTCAACATTCTGGCTCGGACACCCCGCGCGCCGGGTTGCTGATCCTCCATAGACCTAAATTGTGGAAAGTGGGCTCTGCCACTATTCTGGTAAAAAATGAACCTGTGAGCCATGGTTCCAACATATAAAAGTGAAAGATATTAGAGTTGCATGTAGCCTTACCATTATCAGAACTTTTTTAAGGCCAAAATGGAATGTCTGTGGGAGTCGCCTACACAACTGCACCGTGCACCACAGAAGTATTCCAGCGGGAAGTCAACAGCTAGCTCTGCAGAGTACAGTAAGTCTCCCTGCCTATTTCTTCGAGCAGTTGAGAGTCTACGCCAATGCTCTGCCTATGCGCTGGAGCTGAAATTCACAACTAAAAACTCTGAGCATTAGCAAAGGATTCGGCTTCATTGACAGTACAAGTGATTTCAAAATATTCGAAAAATATATTCGAATTTCGTGGGGAAGTTTCCCAAATTACTTTGCTTGTGCTGGCGCACAAAGAGAAGAGAATACGTGTAGTGTCTTGAGAGCGATCAGGATGGTTTTCTTGCGATTCGCTTATTTTCCACCGCTTTTTTTGATTTGGTTTCCTTCATTTTGTTTGGCATTTTGTCTAATAACCGATTTCATGATGCACCAGTGCGAGTAAACTCTGCAGCTGCACGATGGTTTTTCTCTGCGATCAAATTTGCCGCCCAGAACCTGCCGCGAATATACCGCAAATTCCACCACAAAGCCAGTCGCGAGCACCTCGGACCCTGCGATTTTCAACCTCCAGTTTCGCGTGGCGTCTGGACCCCGCCGCGAATCTGTTTAACGTGTTCGCAGCTCCAAAATGCTTTTGTGTAAACCGTGTTCCAACATAAAGTTCGCCCGAATGAGACTGTCCGCCAACGCGACTGGCGTGCGTATCGAGCAGTCGTCGCAGAGGAATTCTCCAGACTTGTGAATCAATCAGCAGGAGTTTTGAACAAATGCAGCCGTGAGAATGCTGCGGACATGGCACTAATGCAGACCCTGCTGACGAACAGTCTCACTTGGACAGACTTCATGCACACGATGCACGAATCTGCGAAATACTAGTCTCTGGTGCTACATCATCAGCACATTTGTTAAAAAGTGTAGAGTGAAGTGGGTTCGGGGAAAAAATAATAAGAAATCTGGAGGTACCATGTCATGCTTCTGATAGGATCCTCCAGATGGCGCAGTAGACTTGCTTTGATTCTGTCAAAAAAAGACCCTTCATTCATTAGCAGATTGGCGGCGCTGGAAATTAGCTTTGCGAACGGTTTTGTGAAGTCATAGTCCCGCCTTCCAAACCTGCCAGGCCGGTGGTGCTTTAAAGCCAGGGTTCCCGATCGTCCGATTTTGAGATTATTCCTTCAATCGAGTTATTTGTACAAATTGGAACTGGAATGACGAAAGGAAACCGAGAAAAACGCACCAGAAGGGCGCGAAATCCTCAATGTCAGCCCGCCTCTTAAGTATCAATGGAACTGTTCGTTGTGACAATGAGATCTTTTGTGGATCCATCTTTTTCGCAATTCTTCATTCTTTATTGCTCCGTTGTTTCCTTCGGGCCCTAACTATTCTGTTTTGCCGAAAATATTCTTCCATTTTCGATTAGTCCCATTTTTTGCCGGTGATATTACGACATGTTCATCCAACCAGATGTACTGGTCAAGCCATAGAATAATGTCACTGAAATAAGACGAATTAGTGCGTTTCTCGCCGTTTCTTCGTGATTTTGGTAACGCAGTTGCCAACGCATTGTTTTGAGTGGAAAAATTGGAAACGGAATCATCGTGAACACTGCCTTTAAGCCCGATATTCTTCGACGACCCGGCAGGTTCGTGGAAGGCTCACGGCGAATTCTGTCAGAGCTGCTCACTATCACTAAATAGATGATCATTCTAGAACTCCGCTTTTATACGGGTTTGGAACCATGTCCAGGGCGGTGCATGCACCATGATCGCATAGTTCCGCAACCGCACTGTTTGCAATCTATATTAAACTCTGTTCAAAGATTGGAGAGGAGACTGTCCACTACGTATTCTGGAATAATATCCACTAAGTCAGATGACTACTGGTACGGCTTCAGATGTCTGCAGAACTATGATCGCAAGTACAACCGAAAAATGCCCCACGACAGCCGCTCGACACGCACGCTGACCGCGTGGCCGGTGCTTTCTCATTCGGACAGACCTCGAAATGTCTTTTCATCTCAAGACAACTTTACCTTGCTTTCTCCACGGGCAGAATCAACCAGAAATCAAAGAAATTTCTGAGTTTAGTAAAGCGTATATGTAGTCCAACCCCATCGAGAAACATCAAAAAAATTATTTCTTCATCCTTCAATACATGGACTATTTTCCAATATTAGTTGTTAGTACACACATCTTCCCTCGTACTCTGCAGTATGAGTCGTCAACTCCAGCGATAACACTCCGTTTATTTCGAGTAAGTCCATGGGCTGGATTTCTGTTCTGTATTGGGACTCGCTTCCGGAGCATTTGCTGAAGAGACTCTGCTTCTAACAAGATCAAGGTAAGAAACTACATTTGTATTGTCTGCAAACTAGCAGAATAAATGGTCCTTACGCTGCCACAATTTAGCAAAAGCGTCTTTGCTCTGATTTCGTAATCTAACGACCATAAAATTTTTTTGCTGCAGGGCTCCAAACGAAGAAAAATCCTCATTGTCACCGCCTCGATAGAAGCCTACACACCAGTTCAGCACACACTCGTTCATCAAATAGCATGCATTCCAGTATTCAGACGTATTGTTAAGATGAACCGGTGTTAGATGCACGCTACATATTTCATTCCATAGATTCAAAAGGTTCTCGTGCAGTAGCGCACCCAAGCTTTCATCGCGGCTACCAGCAGTCCACGCAAAATTTTTCGCCGCCTCGGTGTATTTTAGGACCATATAAGCACATGGAGAAGTGCTATAATGTGCGCAGTAGAAGACGCAGACTGCGTCAGAATACACTAAAACCAACGAAAGATTCTGCGTCGGCTAAATAAATGTGATAAGTTCAATTCCACGCTTTTATAATTTAGACCTTGATATCATCTCATCGTTCCTGCCCCTTCTAGTCTTCCATTGAGTTTAGATTTGTCTTCTGGAAAAAGACTCCATTCAGGCAATTGTTGAGACTTTGTTGCCGCTAGAGCGGGCTGAGTATGGGCAGGGAACAGGTCTTACGCCACTGTCGCCGAGGGAAGCTTTGCTCTTGCGCGGCGTTTCGTCATCGCAGAGCTACCCGATATTTGGTTAAGATCGCTGCGACAACTTCGTCTACCACACCTGTCGTAGGCGACTTCGCGCGGTTGAAGTATAATTATGGTCTTGTTGTACATATAAATGCTCCTCCAATTATAAAAAAAAACAGGCTACTGGGTTATCAGAAACAATCACATTCCGTTGTTTTTGTGCGCGATAAAGAACCCAGAAGTCTTACATTTAGAATTCGGAGGATATATGAATTCCATATCATATATCATTAGGTATTACATATTGATTGTTATATTTGAATGAATGAGCAGTACAAAGTTACTATATAGCTAGTAAATCTGCTTCTGCAGTTTATGCAGTAAATTGTTGTTGTGAGAGAATTGTAAACCTTGTTGATTCGTTCTGTACTGCCTTACGGAAGATGCATTAACAAAACACGTTGAGTTGATCTCTAAAATCAACGAATTCCGCCAAAGCAAAGCCTGCTGCGAACCTTTCCGGGGTGAGATTCTCGATTGAATTGAAGGCACAATCCGCTCCAGGAAAATTTTTGCTATCCCTGCCCAGCCGTTGTATGTATGTAACGATTATGTCCAAAGCGTAATCTTAAATCTTGGAAATAAGCATGAAATTGCGAGGAGCAAGCCGATCACGAAAAGAGCGTTTGGGTCACTCCCAGCGACGGATTTTTAGAACCTTTTCCAGTAAAGGCAGACTCGCATTGATTTCCTGTGGTGCACCCCATTTGTTGTTTGTCTACCATTATATTCTAGCTTTCTCCAGTGCAATGTCTTCGATTGCTGAGTACAACAGGTCTGATACAACTCGTACACCCAGGTAATCATTCTGAAAGTTTTCTGCTTGACATAGAGAATATCATGCGCTGATCACAACGATGCCCTTGGAATCGCCTGCAATTTCCCACCGACGGATCTATTACTCTCGGAAACTTCCTCAATTTGAGTGAAGAAGGTATGGTGGATGAGTTGTTCGAGGGATGTACTTCACGCTATTGAAGGGCAGACTTGGAGGATGGTGGTAACGAGTTCGAACCGCGCAAAGGGCGGGAGAGGAGCGAAGGGCCGTGATTGGAGGATACACTGGCTACTAGAGTATATCAAACGAATAAAAATTTTCGAATATTCGAATAAACGAGTTATTCGGAAAATCGACTCTTTCGAATATTCGAGTAAACGAATTATTCGAAAAATTGACTTCTCCGAATATTTGAATAAACGAATTATTCGAAAAATTGACATTTCCGGTCATTCGAATAAACGAATTATTCGAAAATTTGACTCTTCCTAATAATCGAATTATTCGAATGATTCGGACACACACAATTCGGAAAAATTCGGCCAAAATCGCGAGTATTCGAATAAGAAGTACGGACCGAGTACGCATAATCAAACCACCGTTCGCGGTAATCTCCTAAGTAACTTTCTTGACCTTTTATATATAGTATTACATAGATCAAAGCTATGCCAATGTACTTCCAACGAAAAAGACATTCCACATTATATCATAAGAGTATCCAAACTAACATTTACCATCTGTCCTATATGAGTAGTTGTTAAACGAAATCCAAATTCCTCTCTGGATTTTTTCTAAACAATATCTACAACAGATATCCGAATTTCCTATCAGTTTAGGGTGCTATCTGAGCGAGGGAGAGGTAATGTTGCATCTTTGCACATGACCACGCACATTTTTCCGTGCCGCAATCAATTCTTCTGATTTGTGCGGGGGGAGGAAAAACCCGAGTAGGTGCTCAAATTTAGTGCGGCACGATAAAATGGGCGGGCCAAGTGCGCCCAGACATAGTGGCTGTCCCCCACCGCTAAGATAGCACCCAGATTTGGTTGGAGACATTTTACCTCTGCAAAAATATAAGGTGAATGTTTAATAAGAACTGGCTCAAAGCTGCAGCGATTGACCTAAATTCATGGCAATTAAGTATTACGTAATACTCAAGAAGCGTAAGGTAGCCGTTTCTGGAACATCCCAACTCCGAATCTGTTTGGGACATACTCCATTAGATGAAAAAACAGTATCTGTTACGTCTGCTCACGGAATTCGAATTGCTGAGCGAGATACTCCACCATTGAAGTTTCTGGACTATCTCATGTTTTATATTGGAGTATTCCGATTATATTCAGAACTTTCTACCAGTTTGATCGGGGACATTTCACCTCTGGACCGCAAAAATGGACATGTGCCGGAGACTCTGCTTCTTATTTTTCTGAAATTATTCGTTTATTCGGCCGAATATTCGAATATTGGGCCGTTCGAATATTCGAATAAACGAATTATCTGGAGAAATTGACTTTTCGAATATTCGAATAAACGTGTAATATTCGAAAAAATTGATTCTTTTCCGGAGATATTCGAATAAACGAATTATTCGAAAAATTGACTCTTTCGAATATTCGAATAAACGAATTATTCGAAAAATTGACTTTTCTTCGAATAATCGAATTATCTCGAATATTCGATTATTCGTTTATTCGGCCGAATATTCGTTTTCCGAATATTCGTTGACATAGTCTACTGGCTACCAAGCGAATCACAGCACTTTTCGCGGTTTGGACACCCGTGTGACCACCATCCAAATCTCAATGGAGAGAGGGAGGCTCAAAAAGTGAAGAGAGAACGAGGCTATATATTGAAATTCATCGCTCATCTTGCCATTACTGGAGGCCGATGCATCATCGGAAGTGGCGTGCCAAAGTCGCCCCCTGCTGGTGGCATACCCACGTCAGGGAAAGTGACTCTGGAGAAATTGGCCAATCCGGATGGAATACATCTTCGTCTAATCAATTTTTAACGAGAAATTATAATTTGACCATTATAGATTTGTTCCTCAGTTTCTTTCGAAGCGAACGGAGTTATAGACGTTTACTAGTGGGTTTGCCGAAGTTGATTGTCATTATGCCCGCCGTACCGTACCTTAGTTCTTGCTTAAAAACCAATGTTGGACCCCGTAATCGTTTTTAGCGCCCCAAATAACCTGGAGAAATTTCAGGCGGTAGTTTCTATTCTCGGCGCCTCAAGATGTCCACAAGGGGACCCTCTCTATGGTACTTCGGCAAGGTTTAAGCTATTAATCTATCAATTTGTCGCTATTCCTTTTTCCTGTCCACGAAGACGTCACGCCTGAATTGCATCTCAATGCCGAGACAATCATTCTTCACCACACTTATCCATATCTTTCGCCTCCATCCAGGCAGGCAGCAGTTCCGCATGAGGAGTTGGAAGCATTTTTAAAGGTGTTCAACGAAACTGTCTACCGATTCGATCAAGTGATCGATCCTCGCTCAAGTCTAACCCAGCCCGCTATCCCTCCGAGGTCGGTAAGTTGATACCAGATATATGGGAAGGTAAGAGCTCTGACTTGTTTTGGAAGGAAGTGCCCACTATAAGGGGCATGGAATACCTTCGCGACACACGGTCGCGTCGCTCTGCCTCAGCGACGGCAGCGACCGCCTCCCTGCCCTTTAAATTTGTCGCTGTCGCAGTGCACTGCTGGCGACAGCGAACAGCGACAGTGGTAGCGACAGACTATGGCACATTTGCAGAATGTCATCGGCTCTCGCATGACACGTCGCTGCGACCCACACGCGACATCTATTATTGGGTTGTCCGATTAGTTCTTGCTCGTCGCTTTTAAATCTAAGAAATTAGCGATCGAAATGAAATTTTTGGTACAATGTTTTGTGTTATTCGAAAGAGAATTTTTCGCTCTACAAGAAAGTCTATTTGGTTTTTTGTTTCGATTAGTTTTTGTTAATTTTTAGAGCATTTAAATGGAGTTCCAAGTCGACAGAAACGAGCATTTTCGACACCATCTCCTTTTTGCGTTTAACCGAGGTGCCAAAGCCACGGAAGCTGCTAGAGAGATTTGTGCCGTATACGGAGAGGGTGCCATAGCTGAAAGAACTGCTCGATATTGGTTTGCGAAGTTCAAAAGTGGCAATTTCGAGTCATAACAGTCATAACATAACAGGAGCAAGTCATAACATAACATAACATAACAAGTCATAAGTCACACAGAAGCAAGTCATAACAAACAACGGAGGAATACATTATTGATTAAATTGTTGTTATTTTATGTTTAAAAATAAAGTTATAAAAATTTTAAAAAAAACGGCAAGAACTTATCGGACAACCTGATACTACGACGGCCGCTGTTGTTGCTTCCTGATGCGGCTCCCATCACGCTTTGTGTTAGATTGCATGCCTGTCGCTCAATTCAGCGACAAAGTATACCATACCACTAAAGGGCAGTTCCCGAATTTTCACCGAAATTCGAAAGGTTCAGGGCCTATGGCCACAGCAATGCCCGAAAACTAGTAAAGAGCCCAAATGGCCCCGCACGGCTCAGAACCTTCAAGTGTAGCGCAATCCCCGCCCACTCCTCCTAAACGGCTACTGGATCAATGCAAACTACGGAAAAAAATTGACTACAAGAAAACATAAGATTATCGAATCATCAAGCCATTCCCCATTATGCACGGATTGTCACAAATTCGTCCCATTTGAGTATAATATTCTTCTCCGGGAGTCGATTTTTCCTCTGCTAGTTTCGATCGAAAGCCGTTGAGGGCATTGGGTGGGGACTGCGCTTTACGCAGAAGTTGAGGACCGTGAAGGACTATTTGGGGCTCATTTTTAGCCGTTTTTTTTTTCGATATTGCTGCTGCCATGAACCCTGCACCCTTCGATCTCCGGAGTAAAATCGTGGACACCGCCTGGTGCTCTGGGTTTGCACGGTTTTGAATGGAAGAAGTGCCCAGCGCATCCTCAAAACGGATCGATTAACGCCGAGCAACTTCATGTTTAATCCTTTCCACATATACCGTCGGCATGGATCCTAGTGAGACATTGCGTTCCCCACGGAAGGTTAGCGCAAAATCGGCGCAGCCACTATTGCATTTTGCCTATCACAACCGGAAACACCTCTTATCCAAAAGTCATTCTTTTTAGTTCTCAATACTTTTATTTCTTCACTTCGTAAACATGCAATCTACAGGGACAAAATGTGTGAGGTAGAGGTCATGCTGGTAACAACGATACTTAACGTATCAAGTGAGACATTAACAAATCAATGGAAATATAACAATCACGCGTTATCATCACAACAGGCTGGTAGTACCTCTACAAACGTGAAAGAATGCAAATGACTCAAGTGATTTTTACTCTTCCATGAAGACTACAAATTCGTGTGATATGGAACCACAGCCAGGTACCGCGCCTCCGAAGACGAGCCCTCGCACAACAATATTAAACCTATTCTCCAAATGTCAATGTTTCCAGTGTGACAAAACCAACCAACTTTAACTGATAACTGCGTTAGAAATTCAATCGCGTAAGACCAGAAACACTTTCTCACAGATGATGATGATGATGATGACCTATGGTCCTAACACCTACAGAGATTCAACAACAAAAATCCTGACATGGATTGAGAAGATGGGATTCATCAAATAGATCAAGCTGGGAAGGAGACATGCACACCTTAGTAAGTTCTTACACAGATCAAAGAAGCTTGTTTCTCCTAAGCGAATCTCGAAGTCCGAATGCGACCCCCGGAATGCGTCTTTCCGGTCCGGATTTCGAAAATCGCCTAAGATTCAATCTTATGCAGCACCAGCCTGCAGAAATACAGAGCAGGCCATAAACGGCCACGTCTCACCGTCGACTGCAAACCACGCGCTGCGCGACCGCACGCGCGTCGGAAGCAGACGGGTTTTGGGCCGCCGCGCGACGAGTTTTGACAGCCGCGTGACGTTTCGGCGCGCCGCGCGGCGCCCGAAACCACCGCCGCGCGGCGGCCAAACTCGTCTCTGCCGACGCACGTGCGGTCGCGCAGCGCGTGGTACGCAGCCGACGGCAGACATTGGCCGTTTTATGGCCTGTACACATGTTCGTCAACCTCCTAGCTGAACACGAGTGAATGCAAAAGGCAATTTCCATGACCAGTAAAGACCAAAAATAAATTCGTCCAACGCTAGACCGAGATATCAGGATGGTTTAGTTTTCATCTGCTTGACCATTTGTCGCAGCCAGAAAAACCTTGCGGTTAGCATCCCTCGTCCTAAACCTGACGCAGAATACGCGGGCAATTCAGGAGAGACATAGAACACTATGAGTAGATACCTGCTCGCTTCGGCAAAACTCTTCTCCTCTGTCGACGCCGCAGATCGTTGTCCAGAACCCCATTCACCATTCTCCTTCCAAGAGCAGCCTCCATCCTCATACACTTCCTACAAAGAAAATGCAGATTGGATTCGCGCATATTCCATCAACCCCCTGATTGAGTGCATTAACGGCTTTGGTAAGCAGAGAAACTCTGACTTTCGATATACGATTGAAACAGAGTGCAGCCCGGAGTTACCGACAGGGTTCTCGGTAGGGCTAATGCCCATTCATCGCGGAACGGAGGAAACTTCGCTACAAAACAGAGGGTCTTTCTCTGCAGAGAGAAAGAGCAGTTCCATCTGCAAAAGCGAATAACTGAGGAAGAAAGCTTTCCAACCGTACGAAAGCTGGCCCCTTGTTCAGCAAGAAATAACCCTCGAAGAATGTACTAGAATTACAAGAAGTCAAGAAGAATATGAACGATGAATATCTCTACCTTCTTCCAGATTGGCACTGAGCTTTTTGAAGGCACGTCAATAGCCATTTCGGTTGCATGTAACGCATCAGTCCTGTGAGGGGAAGCGGTTGCAATAATGACGGACGTTTCACCCACAGTTACCTCCACCTATCCTAAAGCACAAATACGTATATGAATAACTCTTGAGCAATCGCCACATACAATTTTTCGCTCCTTAGGAAATGGTCAATACAAAAAGTGCTAGAGTGCGAACGCGGTGAGTGCTCATTTAGATGGATGTATCGTGGACCAACGTCACATACGAAAGAGGCGGGGCGGGGCGGGGACGGAGTCAGCTGTCATCAGCCGCCCAATGGTCGCGAACGGAGAGGGGCGTGTCATGCAATTAAAGCCCCGCTATAATCGAGTTTTCGATGAACATGTTATACGTAGAGAGTCGCGCCAGGAATTTTAGTCCAACGCGGTGCGGCGCTCGCTTTACGCTCGACAACTCGTCCGCGACAGCTGATCATCAACACTACTGATCCAGAAATTTTCGACGCCACCATATTATTATGAAGTTTTTTTCCGTCTATTCTAATAAACTGACAAGGGTAACCATTTTGGCGTAGTACGAAATGAGCAAAACGAGGTATGGCCTAATATATCAAAACGTATACATCTGCAGACAGAAGCAGAAGCGGTCGGTTGGAGATCATGTGCATCCACCTCAATGCGAATCGACTGCTCCCGCTTGATGGGTCGCGGAGTATGTGGCGTTTAGGTTGCTGCCGAGATGTCGTACGTTCACGCCGTGGCAGTGTGGAGGAAAAGAAGATCACCTCTATGCAAACCGACGTCACCCTCCGCGAAGAGGGTTTTTGTCATGGGAGAGGTGCTGGCCGGCCGCAGCTCTCCTTCGGATTCTCCTGCAAAGGGCCGGCGTGGAGAGGAATCCTGGACCCGCTCAGAAGTACCTATGCCCCACGTGCGGCAAGGATCTTACCACGAGCCATACCAGCGTCCAGTGCTTCGGATACTTAAGGTGGGTCCATCTCTCCTGTTCGGGTCTCAGTTCTGTGAGGCATTATAACTCTGCTTTTCAACTGTGTTTTATGCTCTTCACCTACCAACTCTGATTCCTCTTCCTCAAATCGCCCCCTTTCCATTGTACATATCAATCTCAACGGCCTTCGTACTAAACTTTTCTGAGCTCTCTCTCTTCTTACGTACTTACCATCCAGACGTGATCATGGTTCAAGAAACCAAGCTCTCTCCATCCCCTACCTATCCTCATCCTAATATCCCAGGCTACACTGCCTTCCATGCTCCAAGGTCAGCTCTTGGCGGAGGAGTTTCAACCTTTGTTTTATCCTCTCTCCCTCCCACCTCTTACCTTCACCCCACGGATGGTACTCTCGAGTACCTTCCAATCCATCTCCCACTTAAAACACCCCTTTCTCTTTTCAACATATATATTCCCCCTACCACCTCATGCCCCTCCTCCTACAATCCCATTCCTCTTCTCAAACAACTCAATGATTATTCCCTCTCATCATCAGTTGTTTTCGCGAACGACTTTAATGCCCACACCTTCTGCTCGTCCCTTGGTTCTGATGCTAGAGGAGAAGAAGTCGAAAAATGGGCTGAGGAGTACGACCTGGTCATTTTAAACGATGATCAGCCCGCTCGTCTCCCTGCCAACGGCCGATCTTCTAGCCCAGACATAACTCTTATCTCGTCCAACCTTTCCAACGCTTGCTCATGGTCTACCTCAACAACATTGTCTAGTGATCATGTTCCCGTCTTTGTGCACATCGATCTCTCAAATTCTCTTGCTCCTTATTCTGGTGTTCGTCAACGTTCTTATCTCAACTTAGGCCAAACAGACTGGTGCCTGTTCAGTGAGGTTGCGCTACGCCTGGCAGCTGATTACCCGTGGAATGGCAATGTGCACCAGAAGGAGCATCACTTATCTGATGCAATTCGCAGGGGCCATGAAGAGGCGGCTATCCCTGTTGGCCGAGTTAAGACGTTCTATCCAAACGTCACCAGAGAAATTCTTCAGAAAATCAGGACTAGAGATGCCAGAAGAGCAGTTGACCATCTAGACCCTGTCGTCGCTCAAGCTGGATGGTGAGATCAGAAAAGATCTCGACCAGCACAAGAAAGAACAGTGGGAAAAAATTCTACAGAACAGTTGAATTTCAAGACGGACAGTGGAGCTACTTTGGAAGGTAAGCTTCGGAAACTATCAGGAAAGAGCTTGCCAGCCACCATCTCCACTATTGAGTTCGGTAATAACGTTTTCAAGTCAGGAAAGGAAGCCGCCTACTCTCTCTCTCGTGGTAAAAAGTTTCTTTGTCACGAGTACAAGGCGAGGTCCGCAAAATAGAGTGACAGTAAGAGAGCTGTGCCGCCTCCCGCTCATGAGCACGGCCGATGCGTTCACTGTGGCGCAAGTAGATAAGATTATAAAGCGACATGCGGAACTCCAAAGCTGTCGGTCCGGACGGCATTTTGTCCTGCTTTGTATTTGTACTGAAAAGAAACTCCCCCGACTGAGATCCTTCCGCTCATCGTTGATATGATTAACACTTCGTTTAGCTCTTGCACTATTCCGCAAAAACTGGGAAGACAGCCAACGTCATCCCGTTGCCCAAGCCTGGCAAACTCAGTCATCAGTAAAGGGATATCGTCCCATTAGCTGCTGATGTCACCTTTCGCCAAAGAGTGGCCGAAAAGAAAGCTCATTGTCAAGGATCTAGCGGAGCACAACGAGAAGCAGTTGTTTCAACATGGAGTTCAGGAGGCTACATTCCCACAACTACGGCGTTGCTAGAAATTACCAGCTATGCTATCGACGGGTTCAACTTTAACAAGCCATTGGAGAACTGTAGCTGTTGCGTTGGATCTCACCAAGGCATTTGATACGGTTAACCTTGGAGTCGCTGTCAAGCAACATTCTGGAGTCGTCAATACCATCTTGGCAGAAGCGCTGGATATCGGCCTTTATTAAAGGTCGGCGGGCAAGAGTCATGTTTCAGAACCATGTCTCCAACAGTATTCCTATGGCAGCTGGAAGGTCCCTCAGGGCGGAGTTCTATCGCCAGCCCTCTTCAATCTGTACCTCGGAGATATGCCTGAGCCTCCACAGGACATCAAGGTCGTCGCGTATGCCGATGACAAAAACAATCATGTGTCGAGATCGGGACTTACAGGTGGCCGCCAATAAGATCAACGAGTACCTGATCACACTAAAGAGCTTTTTCGACCGCAAGATGCTAAGTATCTCTGCAGCCAAGTCGTCAGTGTCCGTCTCTCACGACGGACCCATCCGAGCGACTAGCGCTCATCCGGATGTCGTGTGGGATGGAGACCGTTTGCCTGCTGCTCGCTTTCCAAAGCTGCTCGGTCTTGTGCTCGATCCGTCACTTCAAAGTTCGCCATAAGTTAATACAGAGCAGAAGCAGGCGAGTCCGTTAAAGCTCAAGCTCAAGCGATTTCTCAAGGGCCCACTGGGGCGGCACTTCGGTAGGGAGTAGCAGCAAGGGCGAGACTATACTCACAACGTATAAGGCAGAATTCCTGCAGCCCGCCCTGGAGTACCGCCACGCACCAGGTTTGGCAGCATCTCCGTCTCTCAGAATCCCTCCCTGGACAAAAGAAGAATGCAAGCGAGTACAAAATGCTGCTCTCTCGTATCGCCATACCGGATGCAGCAAGAGGTTCCCCAAATCGAGCTACCTGCATGCTGAGACCCGTCTATTACCAGTGAAGGAGCACTGTCAGCTCCAGGCCCAGCAATTTCCGCATTAACATTATAAAACAAATCCAAATCACCCGTCGATGGAAGTGCTTGCTAACCCCGTGAGAGAGAGAAAGTATAAGAAAGCCATTCGCCGATGCTCCCAAACAAAGTCAATTTGCAAAGATGGCACGACTCACAGCAAGAACGTGACTCCGTCTTTTGCGCGAGGAGCACACCAAGGATTCGTACGGTAAAGTCATCTTGTGAAGGTGGCCATAAATCCTATACTAGGAGATATACCGCCCCCGTCTTGCACCTCAGAAGTCTCCAACTCGGAAGAAGAGGGCGAGATGCACGCTCGCATCATTACGCTGTGGTCACTCTACAATACTAATGTCTTATGTCCAGCAAGATTGACAGCAGCCAAATCTGATGTCATCATGCCCGGACTGCCAGGTATCGTCGGCCATGATACCGCACATTTATTCAACTGTCCGAGAGAGACCTACCACGCTGACACCAATGGACCTATGGACGAATCCACTACTGGTCGCCCAGTTCCTCCGCCTATGACAAAACCACTCTATGTGGCTGCAAAGAAGAAGAAGAAGGCGTTGAGTTTCGCGCACACAGATCTGCAACCGACCTCTCCTGCTTCGTATGTAAATGTATATAGTAAACTGGACTATACCTTGTGAGGAAGCTCTTTGCTACTATTTATACAACTGTGAGTGACTCCTGCCTAAACTTGTGAATTCAAAAAGTTACAAGCCCAAAACGGCTCGGAATCCAGTGATGAGCGGAAATTTTTTTCCGAATCACGGAAATTGGAAGTCGGAACAACCTTCGAAATTCCGGAAATCGGAATTCGGAAATCGTAACGCCAAAAACCATCGGAAATCGGAAATACTTTCGGCGAGTTTCTTAACCCCCTTCTTAACTGTGCCCACCAAAAAAAACTTGGGCTGATTCTTCTTTATTGAAAATTTTTTATGTATATAGTCTTTTAACACTCCACGCATGCTTGGAGTGTCACGTTTCACGCAATTGAGAGGAGTTAGGAGTTCCGAGCTATGCAGACGGTCAAAAATCAGGGACGCGGTTGAATATGCTAAGTCGTCGAAAATCAGGTGGAGCCGGGCACGTAATGCGTTTCGAGGAGAACCGTTGGACAAGAGCTTTGTAACAGATATGGTACCGCGGGACCTCAGGGCGCATTACTGACCGATCCTCCAACTTGATGGTCGGATTTGTTCACCAAGAGCCTTGGACCAAAGAGGTGAGTAGAGAGTCTTCGTGTTCCTGGAGCAGAGTAGGGATATCCTGGCCAACTTTGGCGCGCGATAGGGACAGAATGGAGAACGTTTCTGGCGCCCGCTCGACACTGTCAATGATCAACGGGAGGACGGGTGATATAGGTGATAATTTCTTTGACGGAGCTCGACCCCATGCGATCTCCCATATCTTCAAAATAATGCGTTGGTGACCCAAAAACTTCCTACGTTTTCAGGCGTATCCAACCTGTGATTCAACCAACCAAAAAAACGGTGAGTTGTTTTCAGCGCGTATGATGCCTTTAGCGCGAGATCCGGACACGATGACGGGTGTTCCTTGCATGCTTGTTGTTTTTGCTAAGGAGTACTTAAGCCATGAGTGAAAAGCACTCAGGACGCTGACGAAGTGGCGCATGACCCCAGAAGGGGTGTGTGCAGGACATGCATTCAGGACCTCCGTGGGAGTGTGCAGATCGAGCGGAGATCCCGAGTGAGCGTGCAGATTGTGTGCGGGATCACTGGGATTGGCTGCAGGGATCATGGAATGTGCGCAGGACATTTCTGGGAGTGTGCAGAAGTCAAGGAATGTGTGAAGAGCATCGTGGAATGTGTCCAAGACTTCACTGGGAGTGTGCAGGAGGTCGAGCAATCCGTTCCAGGACTTGAGTGGGAGTTTGCAGGACGCCGGGGGAAGGAATATGTGCAGGACTTTGCAGGAGGCGCGCAGGACGTTGTGGAAAGCGGTGTAGGACTTTACTGAGAAGTCCTGCTCCACACCCTGCACCACTTCCACTGGGGTCCACGCGCACATTTGCTTTGCGCGATCTCGTTGGGAGTCCTGCACGCTTTCTACGGCGTCCCTGATGTCCTCCTATCAAAATTCGTAGTTCAGCGCCCGAAATAACCCCCATGGAAAGTGGAAAGGCAAAGTGTAAAAAATCTGATTCTGTGGATATTTCCGATTTCTTCCGCATTTCCAGGCTTTTTTTCTCGGAATTTGGAAATCGGAAGGCCAAAAACCATCGGAAATCGGAATCCGGAATTCCGCTCATCCCTGCTCCGGAATGCTTTGCCGCCACGCATCGTGCCTCCGGATCGCACGAATTTCCAACGCCGCATTCGCCGGTTAGCCGGGATATTTTTGAATGTTTTCTTTGTTTTTTTACATGTTATTTTGTATTTTTGTATGTGACACCATGTTAGAAGTTGACGTTTTTCCCCTTTCCAGATGCTTCCAGCTTTTTCACCTGTTTTTTTTTCAGCTGGTTCTGGAGTAGGAGTACATAAAGATGACTCAGAGTTAAACATGGATTTCGGACAGACTTTCCACTTTTAAAAACAGCTCTCTTGTTACCTGCACTAGGGTTGTTCATTCTTTTCCGTGGCTTTTAGGTTTTTTCCTAGTTTGTGTGAATATGGCTTTAAGATATCATCGCTCCGATTTTTCTTTGTTTACTTTTGCTTCTACCATGTTTGTGCTTCTACCTCATGTTTTTTATTTTTACTTCTCTTCTCATTGTTACTTTGTTTTGCTATACGTTACATGTATATCACATATAATAAATTTGAATTTGAATTTGTAACGTCCTCAAGGAGCAGGCTTTAGAAGGCAACGATAAGGGGCTTCTCAAAGGAATATTCACTAGAACATCAACATCTGACTAATAAAAATAGAAGCACAAGTAGAAATACATTCAGAAAACTGAAAAAGAATAAAAACACTAGGAAACCCAACTAGTCAGCTGATCAGCGGTTGCGGCCCTGGAGACTCGTCCGGTTCGAGACGCGTGCGTGTGGCCGCGAAAGCGTCGAATACGCGATTGCGGACCTGCAATTTCACCCCGACAGCAGATCGTAAATATTTAGAACTGTTCTTCTTCACCCAAATTTTGTCTAGGGGAGTTATTCGGGGTCCTGAATACGAATACGTATTTAGTTTTCGGGTTTTGGGACGCGGCTGCGTAGCAGCAGTTACCGACAAACAACAAGATGATCGAAACCAGCAACTATGCCACCGCCGACCGACTACTTTCGCGGGTGAAAACGTATTTCTCAATTTTGTTGGAAATCAGAAAAAAATCAGAGTAACGCCTGCCAGGAATTCTTGCACTAGGATTATGATACCGAAAGAACAAGGATTTCCCACCAATACAAGAAAATTCGGCATCTTAGAAGCATGGAACATACTCCAGCTCTGCCTGTGCATTATCACAACCCTTTTCCACCGACGGATACTTGTCTCGTATGACCGAACACAGCTTACGCAGCTCCTGAAATTGGAACCATTCACAGAGTAAAAAATTACAACTACACGATATGTACTCTTAACAACTTTGTTACCTTGTAAGCCATCTCATCATAGCTCTCATAGTCGAGCCGTGAAACTCTCTGCGACCACCAAAGGTATCACGGGTAGTTCCCACAAACACCGAAGTCGCACCACACGTGGGGCTAAAATAGGAATAAAAGATGTAGCGGACGCATTCGATAAAAAAAAAGCACTAATTGCCTGTTGATTAAGCGTACAGCTTCGTCTACATCCAAAAGGAGTGCTCATAGCAGATTCGAATCACATCGTCCAGAAAACGACTGGATCATCTGAAGATGGCTGGGCGACAAAGAGGTCCCAACTTAATATGTAGTGAAAACATTTGAAGTCTCAAATCAATTCCTTTACCGACATCATGTTCTCCGGGATCAGGATAATCCGAACTTGTGTTCACGTCAAGAAATGAGAGATTCGGCGATCTTCTCTGCAAGCCAAAGGCTAAGAGCCTTCTGCAAATGTCGCTGATACAGAAACCCACGCGACCTCATCAAAATAGCCTGGAACGTCTGGAGGATCGTAGGTACGCTTACTACGACGCCGGCGGCATGTAATCACTGCACGGAACAAAACTGATAAGATCCTATCTGAATTTCTGGAAATGAGAGCAACACCTGATCCAATGTGAGAAAAATCACGCGATCGCACAGTTCGACTACGTCCGCCACTCAGTCAACATGTTGCCTTCTACTAAGACATAGTCGTAGGAAACCATACTCTAAACAGTTTCGATAAACTTAGCCACTAGGTCGATCATATATCGTTGACCATTCAAAACTCAGAGAAACAGATGACAGTCAGACCGGGTGAAGTGGGCCCGGTGAGGCGAACCTCAGCAAGAGCTACGACCCCTTTGAATGAAAAAAAATTTCGGGGAGGTCCAACAACTCCCCGTAAATGTTTAAATTTGACACCCCCGATAGAAAACCTTAATGCGATCCCCTCGACACCATTTTTTTGTGTAGCTACGCATCCTCGCTTGATTCTTCCAGCTCAAGGTTTAGCGGTTGCTGTCCCGGAAGGGACAACTAGGGGACACTAAAAACTTGAAGAAATGATATTTCGGGGAAGAGGACGTTAAAACCACCAACTTGCAAGTACGGTAGGAAGTGTAGTATCAATCACAAAAAGAAAATAATACAAAAATTAGTAAAACACCTTTTTAAACATTTTGATCCCAATGCTGTCGAAAAAAAATCGCCTCCAAAGAAGGAGGCGTGAAAATCTTCCAAGTTTTCTGAATTTTTTGTCACCAAGAGGGAGCGTGATTACGTCAAGGTCCGAGAGAACGGTCTACCTGACCCCGGCTATAACCCCTGATGACAGAAATTTTCGTTCAAACGCTAAACGCACTGTTACTTTTTTTACTAACGCTTTCATGTGCACTGCATGCAATAAATTTGAAATTTAAACGCGCTACGCCCCACTTCCCAAATTTACGATGCTTAGACATAATAACTTAATTGATTTTGGTAGTAAGCCATCCCAAGTCTGTAAATCCATAAGCATACAAATAAAGTTCATTTTGAGGCAAACATTCTAAGCACCCAGCCCCTCCTCCCCACCCCGCGCATTCTCACCCTTCCAGACGGAAATCCCTCAACAACTAGAGTAAAGGCAGGGATCATAGTTCTCGCGACCGGCGACAGCGACGGTGCATATCAAGCATATCGAATTTCAGTCGATATTCATGGTAAACATTGCGCCGTGTCGCTCTTCGCTGGAAGTATGATCCCGGCATAGCACTTGAGGTTGCGTCGTGGAACAGCGGAACAGTGGAGGAGGGTCGCAAGAAACCATTTTCAGAGTCTCGAAACGATGATTTGGTAGGGATCGCAAATGTTTGATTCGAAAATTATGTTGTTCAAGAGTTGTTCAAAAGGTGAAATAGATAATTCTTCAAATTATAGACATCTTTTTGATACCCTTTTTCGAAATCACCTTTCACAAAGAAGTTGTATCTTAAATTCCGATGTTTCTGCGCAGGTAACATCGGCATGGATCCTAATGAGACTTTGCGTTCCACATTGTCGGTTGCCGCGAACTCGCTGCACCTGTGTTATAGCATATGGAACCGAGTTTGCGCAAACCTTAAAAAAAACGAAAAAGAACGCAGTTTCATTATTAGTATTCATGCCGACGTTAAGTCAACGAGGTAGAGGATTGTAGCAGAAAATTCTCGAAAACCCTCATCTTTTAGAAAATGCCGTAAGAAACCTCCTAAAATATTCAATTACGTCTGTGTTGTATGCTTTGTGCAGTAGAATTAGAAACATCGCAAATGGTTCTGCTCTTTTCAACATTTCTAATGACTCTTCTCTGCCGTTCTCTTAGCGAAGAATTCTTTGAAAATGAGGTTTTAACGCACATGTTTGAATGTTCGAACCCCTAGAGATGAAAAGCAATCAACACTCCGGCATTTGCTCCTCTGGCTTGGCAACTCTTCCACAATGTGGGCGGGCTGATCCGATAGTTGAGCAGATCTAGCCAATTTCCACCCACCTCCTAGACGCCTTTTCATAGATATAAGTTTTTTTTTTCACTGTGGCTAGAGTCCCCGTGTTGAACTTAGTCTAGTGAATGGACGGGGCTGCAACTGTAGATCTTCGCGCGCGATCGAAATCCCCTTGGCTAGTGATGTCGCCAACGCCGCACAACCAGTCGCAATGATCGCGCCTGGTCCATTCATTAGACTATATCTGATAAAGGAGACCATATGTATTAACTTCGAAACTTTCAAAACACTCTAAAAAATGCACGCTTCCATACAGGGAAAATCCTCAGATTTTTCCCATCAAGGGGGAGGGGTCGTAGCTCCTCCGAAATTCGACACAGCGGCCTCCTCGCTTGCTCTGGGCTAAATATGATCGATCACTGGTGGAGAGATCGCCGCGACGAACACACCTGGCACGCACGAAAGCGTGGAGGTAATGATCGTCATGAACATCGATCAAGTGATATCAAGTTAGATCGCTGCGCCGCGGCTATCTCTCGATCAGTGATCGACGATACAAAGTGTTTATTTCTAAACTTAAACTTTGCTTTTGAGGATCATGATATGGCAAACCGTTTTGATAGCGTCTATCAGCTTCCTGTGATCGACAGCAGACTTGGAGTCGTAGTTGTAGAAAAAACTAGGTTTGCATCCTTTCGGTCTTTCGATCTTCTCCACCTAAAATACACAATAGTATCGAACTCGACATTCAGAGAACGGATTTTTGACAGCACACAATAAACACTTACCTTATCAAGGGTGTAAAAATACTCATCCTGATGAACAACATGCACTGTTGCACCCTCCTCCTCGAACTATAAACAGGAGTTTGTCGCCTAATGGTTCTGAAAATTCTGCGAAAACATTCTTCACTCACCATGTTAGTCAGTATCTTGGCGATAGTCGTCTTTCCTGAATTCGTGCATCCCGCGATTGCGAGAACCCTACCCGTAGATGTGGACTCACTCGAGGCATTGTCATCACCAGCACCATTTAGCGTACCATTGGCAAATGACATCACCCAGTACGGACTTTTCCTTCAATTCGGGTTTGGAGGCGGAATTTTTGTTAGTCGCAACGGCACACACAACAAAGGGAGATCACGTTATCATAGGACAGCTTAGGCCAGGTTTATACCTCATCACAGCCGTAAGGCGCTATTCATACTTCATACGCGCGTGCCGCGCTGGCCTAGCGTTTGTGTATGAATACTTTCTACGCGGGTGACGCGCGTGTCGCGCTTGCGGAGACTATGAATACTCCAGCGGCGACGCCATGGCGGAGCGGTGAAGCTGGAACGAATGAGACGATCGATAAATAATACCAGTGGTTGAAAACGTCAAGGCGTTCCGGGTGGCAGTATGAATACTTCAGCGGCGACGCGATGGCGGAGCGGGCGGAGCGTGACGCGCGTGCCGCGCGGGCGGGGCGTCAAGCCATTCATACACAAACGCCACGCCAGCGCGGCACGCGCGTGCCACGCTGGCGTTGAGTAGTATGACTAGCGCCTAAGCGCAGAGTGTGAAAAGAATGAACCTTAAAGGCCGGGTTCACAATAAAAAACCGCTTTGAGTTTTCACGAGAAATCTAATGTACCGAGATCCATTGCGGCAATAATAGCGAGAGAACGGCTGAAAACTATCCAGTCCTATACGGCCGTCAAGCTTGTATGCGCTATGCCCTACCCGCACATTCCTTGTTGGCCGTTGAGACAATGGGCGGGGCTGGCACAGCAAAACCAAGCTTGCGGGCCGTATAGTGCTATACATAGCTTGCTTTTGGCTGTTCTTTCGCTAATATTGTTGCATTAAACCCCGATGCACTCGATTTCCGATGACAACACGCGGACAGCTTCAATCGTGAACTCTGCCTTTAAAAGAGGACGAATGAGGATGGGCACATTTCTTCTGACGCGCAAAGTATGCCACTGGCTTTAAACTAGTCGGTAATTCTCTGTAAGAGAGAACGTGACATTAATTACATGCTGCAGAAAAGTATAAACTTGGTCTATGCTTTCAAAACTGTACAACACAAGGTAATCGAGAAGGGGAAAAAATCGGGAAAACTGACTGAAAGTCTCGCTTCCCTATCAGCTCGATTTCTTCGTAATCCCTCCCCCCCCCAAAAAAAAAGCCGCAAAACGGCAAACGGATATGCAACAGAGCCGGAAAAGATAAAGCGAATATTTCCGCGAATCCCTGGGGCTAATCACAATTTCTATATTTTTTTCAGAATTCGGCAGAGGGTTAAATGCGACTCTGTTACCGTACCCTGCCGTAATCCTTGAAAACCCGAAAAAAGATGATCGGAATTTTTTTGGGAGTAGTTTGAGGAAAAGAATATATATTGCTGTCTGGTACCAACTGGTTGTGCAGTCGGCTGTCAACCTAACTGAGATTAGCACAACGATCATGTATGTATCCTTGGCATTGGCAAGTCAGCGGAGAATCACCTCCCATCAAGTGGTCCAAAAGAGAGCCCTCCTTTAGACCTCTTATCTTTTGAAGTCAATTGTTTATCTAATCATTTCAAAGTCAGCATAAAAACAGATTGATTCTGAGTACTGAGAATGACCAATATGAGCACAAAAAGGAATGAAATAATGCCCGGAAAAATATTGTATGAAGTGTCGATAGCTGCCCGTCCCCCACTTTACCTTTTCAGTCAACTTTGGCTGCATAGCAAGCCGAGATTCTCCTCACCTTTTTAAATCAAAAGACTGATGAGTCTCGAAGTTTGATCTCACAATATAGCCAGTGGACCGGAACAGGCTTCTTCAACTTTTTTCTCTGTAAATCTTTCCTTTTCTTCTTATTTTACATTAATGCCGCCAAAACCAATTTTGCGGCGGTGGCGACTAATACGAAAACAATCTCTCAAATTTTGGAAGAATTATCGAGTTACGGCCATTCATTATTTCAGATTTTGGATTGCTTTTCGAGTCATGGTGATTTTTTATTTATTTTTAAATTGTTATCGCAGAGCGGTGGATTCTTCTATATTTTGGAAGGGTCATCGTTCACGATTTTTTTTTAGATTTTGTAAATGTCACCGGGCTGAGGTAATGAATTTATCCGAGCACCAAAGATGCGCCAAAAAGAGTGAGCACATTTTGAAACTTAAAAAACTGAATAAGATACAGCAAAATATGCCCAAGAAGGCATTATATAACAAAACACTGCTGTTTCGTTGCAGTAAGCCTCGAAGAATGTTTTCGTTTCTTTTGCTTGTGTGAAAATTTCAGGTTGCTGCTCATTAAAGGCACAGGACACCCAAAAAATTCATTTCCAGATAATATGCTTATCTTGGAGAGAGTCACACGCTGATCACAGTGGTATCTCTGGAATCGTCCAAGACCCCCCTTTGAGCAGAATTATGGCTCCTCAAAGATGCCTAGATTTTGAGGGTGAAAAATTAGTGGACGAGTTGTCTCAGGCCTGTATTTCTCTTCAATCGCAATCGTTGCGTGAGAGAAAGCCAGGATAAGGAGACAGTCCGGTAATGGACCGAAGAACGACGACTTGTTGGAATTCATCCATCCATCAAGCCGCTATCGATTTCGAAAATCTGTTAGGGGGTCGGGCCTGTGGTGGTCGCTTATATCTAGCTTATTTGGAGGAAATGAGATCTGGCTTTTGGTACGTTTTATACTGAAAAGGTCTTTTACACATGAAAATATCAAAAATCATATCTGAGGGTGTACTGTGCTTTTAAGGAGAATCAAAGCGGGGCTGACCCAACCCCACTCCTCCAACGACCAGTTCGCGGACGCCTCTTCAACGGTAAGGTCATTGATGAGCGGGATCCCTCGTTTCGCGTTCCAAAAGTTGCAGTTTCACTCGTTGCTGGCCTTCTGCTTCTCGCTTTCCGAAACCCGTACCACTGCTGCGGAACGCAGAAATATCGGGTCCATTGAGGCAGAGGCAGCTAATGAATAATTGCAGAAAATTTCGTATTCCGCGCTCCGGAAACCGCATTTCCACGCATTTTGAGACGTTTCGCACCCGGTTTTCCGAAACCCAGAAATAAATTTCCGCGCCGAAACTCATCTTCCAAGTTTCCAAAATTTTGTTCTGCTCATCCTTGGTACCGATCGGACGATGGAGAAATGTGGGGGAGGGGGGAAGTGGGATTGGCTCCGCCCCAACACACTCCCTCTCGGAACACTTATTTTATATTTATATATTTATATTTATTATACGCCGTAGCCGACGTGCTCATAATCCACAAAGTAGCGAGTTAGAGCCATGAAAATGTATACAAAAACAAATCAAATCAAATCAATTGCCGCAGAGTATACTCGGGTTTGGCTCAGTTCGTTCCATTTGAGACTAGACAGGAAAAAAAAGTACAGTATCCTAGACATATATGTAATCTAGTCTCTCAGAGAAATCGCCTTTTTTACACTTTGCCTGAACCTTTATCTCATGCGTGCTACAAGAAGGTTTGCGACGAGCTGGATCGCCATTTGAAAAAATTCTTGGCCAACCAAGAGAAACGTGCCAGTAGCAGTCCTAACAGAAAAGCGATATACCAGCTTATAAATTTCAAACTGAAATCCCAGTGTCATGACTTCGTAATCGAAGACGATACTGGTAACAGATGGATGGACGATTAGGGCAAAGCGGAAGCACTAGCCAAGTATTTTGCTTCGGTTTTCTCCTCTGAAAATGATGATGTTTTCAGTAATCACCTTTGTTGCGATCAAGTTTTGAATTCTCCAGATGAAGTAGTAGTATTCCCGCACAACTTTCGATGGAATTCCACAAATTGTCTATAAAAACTGCGCAACTGCTCTCTGTAGACCTCTTTCTATGATTTTCAACATGTCTTTGATTTTCAATGAAGTTCCATCGTTATGGAAACAAGCCATACTCACTGCAATTACAAAAGTTTCAAAGTCCAATTTAGTTTCGAATTTCAGACCAATAAGCATAACTCCAACTCCTGTTAAAGTGCTGGAAAAGATCATTCGTGGAAAAAAAAATTTCGTGGTTTACCAGCAATAATCTCATTCCCCCAGAGCAGCATGGTTTCTTGAGTGGTGCCTCCACAATCACCCAGCTTGCTCACATGGTATCAACACATACAAAAATAATTCATGTATATCAATGGGCCTAGTTGATTAATAAGCAAGACAACTTTCCTAAAAAACTTGACTTTTCCTTATTGAAAAATTAGCACAACTTCAAAATCTCATATAGTCATTCAGAAATGAGTGGAAAAAACTATTTCTTGAGCAGAAAGATCTAAATATTTACTTCAGCATACCTATACTCTATTTTGGAGTGAAATTCACCGCTCGCTCTCGATCGCGTGCGTGTGCGCGCGTGTGCTGCGTCCTTCTCCACCACACTATCTCGCTGACTCGCAACTCGCTCCACACAAGTACGCCAAGGAACTACCAAATTTGCCTCCGAAACAGGATAAAGGCTAAAAAAGCGCGAAATTCACATGGTTTCAACTTGTGTTGGTGTGGAGCGGCAGTTAGAGAGTGAGAGAGCGCATGACAGACGGAGGGAGCAGAATCGCCCGCGCCGCTCGCCCCGTGAGTCGTGAAAATCAAGACGTTTCACAGAGGATACCACTATCTAGGATTACCAATTTTAGAACAGTGCATGATGCAATCATGACCAAAGACATCTATCTCACCCAAATTCAACAATACTTCCTTTCCCGCTAATATCTATCCACTGTAAAACGTCGTAATTCACACGAGTCATGACGCGAGCGGCGCGGGCGATTCTGCTGCCTCCGTCTTTCATGCGCTCTCTCACTGTCTCTAACCGCCGCTCCGCACCAGCACGCGTAGAAACCATGAGAATTTCGCGGTTTTATAGCCTTTCGTCTTCTCATACTTCTTCACGTAAATCAACTCTATGAGCATTCGAATACTGTGCGAAATTTTGTTTCTACATATATTTTTTGAAAGACGGCGATATTTCCGCCCCCCCCCCCCAAAAAAAAATGGAAAAAATATTTTGTGAGGAAATACTCGCAAACAAAACGATGCTTCAAGAATATCAAATAGTAGAACTAGTTCAATAGAAAGTAATTGCGGTAAGTTCAAAATTCTTCCACATTTTGATGCAATTGTCTGAATATGACCACGACAGAAACGTCTGCACCTGACTGGAACCAATTCACACATAATAATTTATGAGCATTTGTCACAGCAGAGAACGAATCACAACACTTAATCGATTAAAAACAATAAATATTAAATACAGAATAAAAGAGAAGAAAAGTTCACAGGTAATTTCTGAATCACAGACCACATAATTTCTCATTGAAACTTCGTAAATGGAGAGAAAGACCGATAAAAATCACGTCGAAATCAATTGATGGAGCGACGCGATAGGGGAGAGATAAAATCACACAGCAATACGAAAACAATTATCATCACATTCCAAAACAACGCAAAGAATCGATCGATCGCGCAACGACTTTACAATGGAGCGCGTTTTCTCACATGAATAAACAAACATCAACGAACAGAATCAAAAAGAATGAGCAGACAATATCAAATGAATCTCAAACTTTCACAGAACACATGAAGACCATACCCAACGCTGATCACAAACAAGTTCACAAGAAGGAGGGCGGTGCTCGAAGGTCACTTCACGTCCGTAACTGCGTACATTAACAATATTGAGGCACGCGATGCCCCATAGCTGCGACTGATGCGAAATTTGGTGCTATGTGGCATGGGGGGCATTTCTGTATCGCACTTGGCCACGCCCATTTTTCTATGCCGCAAGCACTCTCCTGATTTTGGCAGGGGAAGGAAACCACGGGTAGGAGCTCAAATTTAGTGCGGCACGGAAAAATGGGGGTGGCTGAATGCGATACAATAGTGGCCTGCCATGCCACATAGCACCCAAGCTTTGAAAAAAAGCGAAGGTATGATCGATCACTAGTTTAGAGATCGCCGCGACGAACACACGTGGCACACACGCAAGCAAAGAGATAATGATAGTCATCGACATCGATCCAGTGATATCACGCTAGATCGCTGCGCCGCGGCTATCTCTCGACCAGTGATCGACGATAGCTACAGTTGACCGCAATGTTAAAAGGACATGGTGAGGTTGCGGACTCGCACTAAACTACGGTAGAATCTGGCGTTTTGCCAGATTTCGTCATCGATCGGCGCCACAGCTGATAGTCTCGTGAGCAGAGAGACGACGGTTGGCCCCGGTCGATGACAAAATCTGGCAAAGTGCCAGATTCTACCGTAGTTTTAAGTGCGAGTCCGCAACCACACCATGTCCTTTTAACATTGCGCTCAACTGTACAGTCCACGGCAACGGACAAATGCGGTTGTGCGGTTACGTACTTCCACAACGCATACTGAAGAAAAAACACCGAAAACTTTAGGAAACGGTAAGTCCACCACAATAATCAATACACCTAAAGTAGTTATCATAGGTACAAGCAGGAGTAAGAAGAAAAAATGAAGAAATACAAAAAAGAAATAGCGAAGAAATTGTTCTTCTTCTTCCTGCTTATATCCATGGTTAAGAATTAATGTATCCTCTGTTTCGGAGCCAAATTTACTCTGCTCCTTAGCGCGCGTGTGCGGAGCGAGGGGGGAGACAGCGCAAGAGCGTGGGGGGAGAGGATGATGCAGTATACGCGTGCGGACGACGAAAAAAAAACTTCACTCCGAAAATGAGGATATATTGATAATGTTTGTGTGTGGACGAAAACTCACCGTTTTTCAACGTTCCCGAGGTTTTTTTTTCAAAATTCAGGAGAAAACTACAACATTGACGTCGGTTATGGCGCAACCTGCAGTATGCCTTGTGGAAATACGCAACCGCACAACCACTTTTTCCGTTGCCGTGGACTGTATTTCACTTTATTCTCTTCTTCGAAGTGAAATTTACTGTGTGCATCGAGCGTGTGCGTGTGCGCGCGTATGCTGCATCTCCCTCTCCCACACTTCCTCAATGTCCCTAGCGCCGCTCCGCACACGCATGCGAAGGAAGAAAGCGAATTTGCCCCCAAATAGTATAATTACAAAGGGGGCGATTTTTTTCGCTCGATGCCGTACAACAGGATCACTTTGGTATGTTCTGCACGTTTGTAAAGTCTGTTTTCAGCTTTTGATAGGTTACTGTAGGTATACGGTAAGCTGTAAATTCTCCTAATCGGTTTAAAGGCAGGGGAGCTTCACCACTACAGCGTGGACGAAACTTGGCAATGCGCCACGAACCTGCCGTGTATGGGGTAGTAGTCGTAGTGTTTTCCAACCGCAGGAGGGGCGGGGAAAACTCCGCGTTCCGTCCAATCACGCGCGTCGCTCATACCCGTTTTCCAGCCTCTGATGCGATTGGAAAACATTATGACCACCACCCGTGTATTAGGTGGGTCGGCCGCAACCGTACCACCGCTTCTTTCCTTGCGCTGGGATGTACCATTACCCAGCCTTTCATGAGGGGTCGTTTATACTTAAGGGGTCTGCAGAGTTGCGCCGCGGCGAGTCCCGCAGCGACACGGCAGTGTTGGAAAGTGGGGGGCGCCACGCACTGGGCGAGGGCGGCGACGTGCCGCGCGAAAGCAGCGACGTGGGTACCTCGCAGAGCGTTTTCGCCGCTGCGACAGCAGCGGCTCCCGGAGCGACGCCGCCAGCGAGCTGCGGCAAGAAATGGTCTGGACCATTTTCATCGTCGGCGAGGAGCGCCGCTATGGATCCTATTAATGAATTTTTCTATTGTTCAGTCATCCACGCAAACTTTTTTTTAGTTTTACTCTGACACGTTTCCATAAACACTTGAACATTTTTTCATTTGTTCGCTTTGTATTGTGATCCATTCCATTTCACTCCAGGAATAATTGATTTTATTTCAGTTTTCACTTTCTGTGGGATAATATCGATTCTCACGAGAAATTCCGAATCAACGTTGTTGCTAGATTTCATGTTGCCCGCTGCTGAGTGTTTTCGATTTCTTTTTTGAAATGACGAAAATCTTCCAAAACCCAGAGAAGTCGAGCTATTTTCGAGAAGCTTTTTGATTCTGGCGTCTTTAAGATTAAAATTTCTGTTCAAATATGGTTTCATGGTGAATCCAAAGAATACATAAAACGAGCTAAGAAAATAAATACAAAATTTTGAAATCGGCGAAATTCAAATTTTGGCGTGGAATGAACGAGGTTGTACGTAATGAAGGAAAATGGAGAACGACGGCAGGCATCGCTGCCACTCTGCGAGGCATTGGAGTGCGCCGCCGCGTCAGGCTTTGGCCACGCCCCGAACCTCTCGCTCGGCGGCGTGCCGCCGGGCGGTGCAACTCTGCAGACCCCTTTACGCCGCCGAGCGGCGCGGCGAAGTGCAATCCTATGGTATTGATCAAGCGGCGCCGCACGATCATTATTATAGAATTGCACTTCGCCTCGCCACTCGGCGGCGGAAGTATGAATGACCCCTAATATTGATCGCGCGGCGCGGCACGATCGATATTATAGGATCGCACTTCGCCGAGCCGCTCGGCGACGAAAGTATAAACGACGCCTCTAACACGAAACCGGCGACGTACTCGTCTTCGGAACCCGAATAATCTCCGGTGTCCGGAAAATAGGAAACCAAAACAAGTGATGCCGTAAAATATAAAATCTTGTGTACACTCACGCACCATCTACTCTCCCACTACGCGCAAGTACGTCAGCGACCTCGCGAAGAAAAGCCCAAAACTTCTTAGGACATCTTGTAAATACGATAAGGCCGCAACAAATAGTATACATGTATTTCAATCAACTGTGTTTCCTTGCGCTGCGTTTATTTGTCAGGAGAATTTTCAAACTTCAGACCGCTGAAGTTTAAGGTGCGATCACAAATGGCTATAGCTTTAGAGCTTTTGCAGGTGAACCTTCCTGATAAAAGCACGCACACTAACAATGTCTAGAAACAGAACTTACTCCGGCAAAGGCTGCACGCGATGGCTACCTGTTAGGGTTAACTTCAGAAGGCGTGACATTGGTACTTGCATATAAAACTTATCGGTGGGCCAGCCACCGCGGCGAAGCAGGAATAGAATCGTAAAGATCACATTCAACAACGGCCACAAACTTCACATGTATTCATGACCGATTGGCATACTTCAATCGGATAGAGCTAGCATACATCGATTCACCAGCTGAATGTTGAAATTGCGACACACAGAATCGATTCGCTCAGTCGGAAAACTCTTCAAGACTCTCGTCATGCTGCGGCTGAAATACAACAGCATGAAGTGTACATATAGATATCATTCCAGCATAATCATGTATGTGCACAGTATAGTTAGGTCCGAAGTTTGTTTCTTCAGGAAGAAACATTCAAATTCAAACCGCGGTTGAGGCGGCGCCTTAAATCTCAGCGGCGGCTGGCTGGTAATTATAAGCCACCCGCTGGTGAGATTTAAACCGCCGCGCCAGCCGCGGTTTAAATTCTATGCTTTTTCTTAAGGAAACAAGCCACGGACCTAACCATACATGTTACGCGCCACGACGGCCGCGCGTTCGATACCGAACAGGGTAAACGCGGTAGTGTAACTTCCCAGCGGGTAGTGAAAGGCGCTTGAGAATTTTGACACAAGCAAAATGAAAAGTTCTGGTGGTGACGTAAGAATCTCGGCCCAAAAACAATAATACAAGGATGAAAGCGTGGAAATTTTCCAGAATTCCGGTCATCAGGTGTAGGTTATCGCAGCTGCATTGGGGTCGTACACATCAGGGCTGTGCGTTATAACGTTAACATGTCAACGCATTAACGGGTTAACGCGGTTTTTTTTGGAAAGTTAACGATTAACGGTTTACGACAAAGTCCTAAAATCACGTTAATTTGGGTTTCGTTAATTGCGTTGGAATTACGACACTGATTGATCTGCTTCAATGGTGAATTTCAGAACTGGGCCCGTGCACGTCGTTTAGGCTTGCGGCGCAGTCAATTTTCGCTTGTTGTGGAATATATCGCTGACCTCAATAATTCTCATTCCGTTGTTTATCTACTTTCGTCATCGCTTCTCTATATCGTAAAATCCTATTCGTGTCGCAAAAAGGAAATGTGAGGTCTAATCTACCTCTCTGTGGTCGAGTAAAGTACCAAGCAAGGGTTGGGAGCGGGGATAGAAGGTCGGGTTGGTGATACTCTTGAGCATATCATCACTGTATCCAATGGCGTGTGATCATACATACAGTAAACAACCGTTCTTCTGCGCAAATTATCAAATTGTTTTTGCTCAAAAATGGTCGGCGCAGATTTTCTTCTCAACATACTGTATTCTGTTTAGACATAAAGACGGCCTGTCACGCACTTGGACTTGCGAATACACATAATGTAGTCCATCAAAGGTTGCACATCTACTTATCAATGAGAAGCGGTTGGTGGGAAGTCAATGTGCATGAAACTCATTGCAGCACAACCGCTCCCGCTCAACCCGTGGCGAGCGTGTTGCCTAAGGATTTATGCTATTTGATCTTCTGCCGACCGCTTCTCATTGATGAAGAAATATACCGAATTTGGTGGACCGCACTATAGACTAAGCCGAGAAGGGGAATAAAATCTGCGTTTAGTGTGCACTCATAGAAAACCAATCCGAAGTGCGGCGAATGCCGTAGAGTACAGAGTTCCTGAGCCCGTGTTAAGGATATCATTCTATGTATGTCAGACTGTGTAGCTTACCACTTGGTCTTTACGTGGCGCACGCTCACATTGCACGGAGCGGGCCACTCTCTACATTGAGCGCTACTCAGTTTCTACCACGCGTCGCACGCTCTACATAAAACGATACTGACCTTCTACGTCGCGGCGCACGCCCTGATGAAGCGCTAACCATTTTTCACGTCCTGCCGACGTCACCTGAACGCCCTCCCACTTTCCACGACGTCTACATTTGAAGACCTACCTAATTACCATGACGCGCTGCTGACGTCATCTGAAGCCCTACCTACTTTCCATGACATCACCTGAAGGCCTACTGCTTTTCCACGAAGTCCTGGCCACGTCATCTGAAGCCCCACCCATTTTCCAAGACATCGTGCTGACGTTATTTGAAGGTCTATTTTATTTTTCTGGGACCTCTGATAATTATTCGATTTTTACTGTGGTCAGGTAATGTTTTAAAAAATTTTAACGAAATCCAAAATTAACGTGTTAACGCATTAACGGGTTAACGCGGTTTTTTTCCGAAAATTAACGATTAACGCTTAACGAAAAAACCAATTTTCATTAACGCACACCCCTGGTACACATCGGCCCACTTGATACTGACACCGAATATTCTTACGAAATACAAAATCGCATAAATTCACC
Organism: Aplectana chamaeleonis; assembly: GCA_029168955.1. Lineage (NCBI taxonomy): Eukaryota > Metazoa > Nematoda > Chromadorea > Rhabditida > Cosmocercidae > Aplectana > Aplectana chamaeleonis. Next base: position 139,444 of record JAPDOI010001544.1, read on the forward strand.
ATGCAGTCAGCTGCAGCTGTGTTCACCAGTTGCATCGTTGGCTGATTCTTCAATATCTTTATACTGGTTGAAAACCTTCTCAGCACTGGCGGTGGCAGGCTCGATTCTCCATCAGAAAAATCCTCGTCCTCGCAAAAATCGCTTCGAATGTTGGGGAATTTCTCATAGATACCCTTAAAATGAGGATAAGTAGTTCAAATACGAGCCGCAGAAGAAAAAAGGTAAAGTACGTGAAAGATTCTTGTTAGTGCCTCTGCAAACCATTTCTTCAAGATAAAGTTTAATCACTTTTCTTACATGGATGTTAATCCAACACCGGATTTGGTGCGTGAGTCTAGGGGCTGTTTGGCACATAGTCATGCTATGTCGCGTCCTGTTGCGTTGCTAAAAACATGAGAAAAAAAACTAGTGAACTTTCCTAGGACCCCTAGCGGGCTTTTGACATGTTTGCTTGCTAACGTGCGCTCTCTGGTGAAGAACTGCGACGCTACTACTTTTGCTCTCACACCAAAAAAAACTATGCCTTGGCTTTTATTACCGAATCTTGGCTTAAAAATGTAAATGAAATTGCTCCTCTTCTAGGAAATGCTAGTAATCAATACTCGGCTATTGGATGTGACCGTGCGCGTAAAACAGGCGGTGGCGTTATTTTGCTTTATAAAAACACTCTGTCGGTTCAGACAATTTTTCAGGGATGCGTAATAGTTTCCTATGAAATTCTTATTGATTATGTATTTCTTGAGGATAGACCTACCCGTTTCATACTTGTTTATCGTGCTCCTGATTGCAGTGCTTCCTTTTCCAGGCAGATAATTAAGGCTATTAGCGATTTTTCCTCCAGTGATTGTGTTAGTGTAGTGTTGGGCGACTTAAATCTTTCGGATACATCGTGGGCCGGCGAGCTTACTTATACTAATGGTATCTCCCTCTGCTCCAGAGAATTCTCGGACTTATTTTCCTCGCACTGTTTTCAACAGCTAGTAATAGAGCCAACACGGGGTCTTTCTTACCTGGACTTGGTTCTATGCAACGGTGACGGTTTCATAAAAAATGCTGAGGTGGTTGCTGCTATAGGCACCAGTGATCATGCAGCGGTGGAATTCAGTTTGGATGTCGTCAAATTCCAGCCCAAGGTTTCTTTCAAGAGAAATTTCGGTGCAGCAGATTTTTCACTCATAAACAATTACCTAGCCGGTATAGACTGGCTTGGCTCTTTTAACACAGTTTCAAGTGTAAATGAAGTTTAAGAATTGTTCCTTGCTATTCTCCACGATGTTGTTGAAAAGTTTGTGCCGCTATGCAAAATTCATGATAAATTCTCAAAACTGCCTAGTTATTTGGTAAGACTGATGCGTAAGCGGGATTTTCTATGGAACGAAGCTGTTGTGGAGAAAAGCGACTCTTGCTGGGAGAAATACAACTTGTGCAACACTCGATTCAATAAAATGATACACAAATACTATGCGTACGTGGAAAAAAAATCGACTGAATCGGGCGACCCCTCCCGGCTTCACAAGTTGGTCAAGTCCCGTCTCAGGAACACTAGGAAAATACCCACTCTTTTAGATAGTAACGGTTCACCAGTTATGAAAGATCTGGATAAAGCGAATTTGCTCGCAGAGGAGTTTGAAGTTTTTTAGTGAATCAAGATCGCCGCATAGTAGGGACTCTGAGCCTGTCTTTCCTACTATGCCTTCTGGAATATGGTTCTACAAGGAAGACATTGTCGAGCTCCTCTCCAAATGGCCCAGTTCTTTTTCGCTCACGCCTTATTACCTACCACTTCGGTTCATCAAGGGAGTTCTTGACCATATTGCATACCCTTTGGAATATATATTCAATCTTTCTTACATGCGCGGAGAAGTACCCGACCGATGGCGTCACTCCTTTATTACTGCTATATCAAAAAAACCGCCACTGAATGTACCAAAAAACTATCGCCCGGTAAGCATAACATCGCTTTTTTCTAGAACCTTTGAAAAAATTCTGAAAAAAAACATCTTGTTGAGCATCTTGATAGGCATAACATAATCCATACTGCACAGCATGGATTCTGGAAGGGAAGGTCAACAGAAACAGCTTTGCTTTCATTGATAAATGATTTTACTCAGGCTGTGGAATTAGGCAAACCAGTTGATGCCATATTTTTTGATTTTTCAAAGGCATTCGACAAAGTTCCTCATAACAGGCTTCTAGAAAGGTTGCGGTCAGTAGGAATCCATTCCAGGATTATTCAATGGTTAACGAATTTTTTGATGAAGCGATAGTGAGGTGCGGGTGGGCAATAGTTACTCTACGACTCACGATGTATCTAGCGGTGTACCGCAACGCGGAGTACTGTCTCCACTGTTGTTTCTGCTGTACACGTATGAACTCCCTGCTCTTTTGTCTTCCTTGAATGTTAACTGCCAAATGTACGCGGATGACATAAAGGTCTATAGGCATGTTTCTGACACTGAGGACAGGGAAGCATTGCAATCCGCAGTCAGTCTAGTAGAAAGGTGATCTTTCGAAATGGTCCTCCCTCTGGCTATAGAAAAGACGCACGTCTTCTCAGTAGGCGGCGGCACCTCGGACGCCTCGTACAAGCTAGGAGGCAAAGAGCTAGAGCGGGTCGAACAAGTTAGAGATTTAGGTTTCACGCCGACCGATAAATTGAGCTTCAGGTGCCACTATAAGAACATTGTCACTAAAGCTAGCCACCGAACCTACAATCTTTTCAAGGCTCTATAATCTAGAAATCCTCTTATTCATGTCAAGGCCTACAAATCGTACATACGTCCAATAGTCGAGTGTGGCACCACTGTTTTCAACCCTCATCTAAAAAAGGACATCGCTCTATTGGAGAGTGTGCAGAATAACTTCACAAGAAAGCTTATCCTCCGCACTAATGGTGTCGGTTACCGCTTCATTCCCCATGGAGTTGAGAGGGGTAAGCTTCTAGGCTTACCCAGTCTCGAAAATAGACGAAAAAGGAATGACATCATAATGTCGTACAAAAATCTCACTGTAAAGTTGGTCTAAAATTTGCTCAATTTTTTACTATTTCTCCTTCTAGAACCAGGGACGCCAGCCACAAGCTAAGAATTTTGTTCTCTAGAACACACGATAGGTCAAAGTTTTTCTGTAAAAAGGTGATCTCCACAATGAATACGCTGTTAGCCCGTGGTGCACTTTTCTTGAATCTTAGCGCATTTAAAAAACTGTTTCAGAAAAAGGTTTGTCCATAAGCTTCTTCGTGACATTTCTCGTCTATTACGTCGTTTTTTTTTGTCTTTTTTCTGTTTTAATTTTGGTCTTTCATTTTTTAAATTTGATTTCATATGATTTTATACCATCCCACAGCTGCGCCTAGCAGGATGATTTGTGTCTATGGTTATCATTTTTATCTTCGTTGTTTGTATACACGTATACTATTTGTGTACGTCCTTGATAAATAAATACATAAATGAGTCGGAACGATATTCCAATGGGTCTCCCGAGTGTATGTGCGGAGTAAGAGCAAGAGACCACAAGGGAGCGTATGGAGACGGAGGAAGCAGCATGCGCAGCTCAGGAAAGGAGTCATGGAAATTTGTTTTGATGCCGACTATATGCCACGGTATAATGAGTTACCTCTCCAGTGTGCGACTCAGATCTTCTGTGAATCTTTAAGACAATTTAGATAACTCGAGAGGACTGCTCTAGCAAGTCAACGCCGCTTGTACTAACATTAAGTAAGGGAATCATCTTGATTTGATTTGATTTACCAGGTTGTCCAATAATTCTTGTCCGAAAATTTCACCATTTTTAGTTTTTCTTCAACTTTATTGAAAAACAAGTCTAATCAACAATATAATCACCACAGTTATCCACAACAGTGGCCCATCGATTGGGCAGGCCGCCGATGCCCTTCGCCCAGAACTCCGGGGGCTGCGACTCGAAGAAGTCCGCGATGTCGGATTTGAGGTTGTCGTAGTTGGTGAATTTTCTTCCGGCCAAATGGTGCTTCAGCGGGCGGAACAAGTGGTAGTCGGAGGGGGCGAGGTCCGGGTAATACGGCGAATGGGCAACCGTCTCCCAGCCGAGAGTCGCCAACTTCTTCTGGGTCTCCTTCGCCACGTGGGGGCGCGCGTTGTCGCGCAGCAGGTGGACCGAGGCCCGTCGCGGACGCTTTTCTCGGATGGTGGCGGCTAGTTTCTCGAGCTGATCGGTGTAGATGAAGGCGGTGACCGTCCTGCCTTGCGGGAGCAGCTCGAAGTACAGAATGCCCTTGGTGTCCCACCAGCAGCAGAGCATGATCTTCAGCGGGTGCAGGTCGGCTTTCGGCGTCGTCGGCGGCTCTTCTCCGCGCGGGATACAGACGGCACGGCGGGCGACTTTGTCGTAGAGGACCCAGCTCTCATCCCCCGTGACCAGGTCCTCGAGAAACTCCTTGCGATGCGGACGAAGGAGGAGGGACTGGCAGACGGCCACGCGGCTCTGCTTGTTGGCGTCCGTCAGACGGTGGGGGATCCAACGGGCCAGAACTTTGTGGTAGCTGAGTAAGTTGAGTCGATTGTGAATGGTGGACTTGCTGCAGCCGAGCGTAGTCGCCAGTTCACGGGCGGTGGCTTCCGGCTTCTCCTTGATACAGCGACGGACTTCGTCATCATCCACCGTAGAAGGCCTCCTGCTGTGCTTCCTGTCCTCGAGGCTCGTGTCGCCGCTCTCGAAACGATTGAACCAGTGGCTGACTGTGCGTTGGGACACTGCATCCTCCTTGCACGCTCCGCAGATGTTGGCGACCGCGGTGCCCGTGTCGTTGCCCAGCAGCCACTCGTAGTACACGAACGTACGAATTCGACCTTGGTCCATTTTAGCTTGTACTGGTAGCTAGACGCGGCGACTGAGCCTTATGTACCCCTAGCGTAGAACTTTGGAGAACCTTCTAGAAGGTTCTTACACTTGCCTAATATTATAACACTTCTAAGGAAAATTATAGAATTTTGAAAATTTTCGGACAGGAATTATTGGACGGCCTGGTACTACGACGTTTAAGACAATCGTATAAAACAGCAATACAATTACTTGAGATACACACTAAACAGGTTCTAAGGAGTCAATAGGAAAAAGGCTTTCTCTTAAAATTAGCTCACGCATCAAGTCACTCCACTATTAAGCAGCTTTAATTTAGCAAAACGCTTGAAGCTTGAGAACTCCATGGTGTTCGTATTTTTACTCATGAGCGCACTGTATGCCAAGGCGGCCCTGGTGCTAAAGGAGTGCAATGGTGCTAAAGGATCTCCATATGTTAACGATAAATGTCCGCTCGAAGCGGAAGCAGCTCTGGCCAGTTACGCCCGGCAAGAGAAGCAATCGCGGAATGGTTTGGGTTATTGCTGCAACTGCTTCCCTACGGTGAGAGATCGTGCGTACAGACCTGGAAAGCGATTCCGGGTCGCTTTCTTTAAAAGCAGTGTTTTCTATGAAAGAAATTGTTCGGTTTTTTGCAGAAACGTAACCTTTGGGTACCTCTCAAAAGAGTAAGGACGAAAGTACGACGAAAAACGGCCAGAAAGTAGGTGAAAATCTCGCGGCCAACCCATCGGGTCACCCCGCTCATGTCATCTAACAGTTATCCTGCTCAGTGTCGGTACAGATGGTGTTCGCCTCACCAAAGGAACGGTAGCCGAATTTTGAATACTCTTTATACCGACAAATTTCAATATCCAAACATGCGCATTAAACCATCTTATTTTTGAAGAGTTTTTAGGGCATACGAAACAGAAAATAGTCGCTCACCTAAGAACTTCGAAGCGCAAAAGAATCTCCGACGTATGGTTCGATGTTTTGTCCGTAGTGAGCAATACATGCGAACAGCCATTACAAGACAATCAAGAAAAATTTTAAACAGTTTTTCCTCATAAATTTGAGAAGTTTATGGGGACTTTTCCCTTTAATACACTACTTTGTGAACTTGCCTTCTCAAAAACATCGAAAACTAGAATACGGTTCTTATCGTGAACACTGTCTTTGAGGCAGTGTTCACGATAAAATGAATGGGCGTGATGGCGGTTCATTACTTTTAGCTACTGATAATGATAGAGGACCATATAGCTTGCTCTGCCCAGTAGAAGGGCCTAAAGGCGCAATACAATCAGGAAATGTCTCTCCAGATTCAAAGCTTATCTCAAAGACGGTCCTACGGCTGATTCCAATGGTGTATCTGGAATCGTACAAGAACCCCTGGGAATGGAGTGATGGCCCCTCAAAAACTTCCTAAAACTAAAATTGAGCGGCGAAAGAATGGTGGACGATTTGCCAGAGGCTTGTAACTTCGGTCACTGGCAACCAAGAACTGGAGCGGACTTGGATTGAGAGAGAGAGAGGTTGAAATTGTAGGGAAGAATAGGGCTTTTGATAAAAAATTTCCGGTCATTTTGCCACTGTTGAGCTCGAGAGGTTGTCAAAGGTGGCGTGTCGAAGTGGCTTCTTCGTGTGGGAGCGCTTCTCCATATATCTCGCGTATTCGGGCGATTGAGAGTTCGCCCCTGGCTGGTGCTATATAGGGTGGGTCTATGGGTTCCTGTTCCCAAATAATGTCTAGCCATCGTCCGTAGACAAAAGCGAGAAACAGGCAACAAGCCGATTCATTTTATTGTGAACACTGCCTTCAAAGAGAAACTGGAACGCTAAAAGCATCTCTCCCATAGCCCACAGCAACGAAACCTACACCGCTGAGAGCCGTTCAACAGTAGCCACGGCTGCTAATGCCACGGACTATAGTTTCAACAGCCGTTGGAACCACGAATGCCTGAGCAGCACATGAGGTCGAAGATAATTCACCGCGCTGGTACAGCGAATCGCCTAGAAGCTCCGCGCTGTGCCGTGTCGATGTGGCGACGAAATCACTTAGCGGGATGTATGAGAAGCGTTTTTTTTTCTTCGTAAAGCGAAGCGTTTTCGTCTCAGCTACTGGCAGTTGTCTTCTTCTTCTTTGCAGTCACGAAGAAGCTGCTGTCACACATTAAGCTGCTGTCACAGACCAAGGCAGGATTCGTCCACAATTCCGTTGTAACTAGTACAGTCGGTCTCATCATGATTGCGATCCTATCTCTAGCTAGCGGCAAGACAGCATTCGTCTCCTCATCTTGAGAGCGGAGCGGTCGTCTCTCAGCTTCTACCATTGTGCTTTCTAGCCAACAAGCACTCGGTTTTCAAAATGAAAACATCAGCATCGCGGCTTCCTCTCATCTAGAGGTTGACGATAAACATACGCGCAGTAGGTTGTGCGTGATAAGCACAATCCGGACACTCGTCAGGCTTAGTGCTTGCGATCCATATATGACAGCTGTAGGTGGATACACTGCACCACCTGTTGTTGTTGTTGTTCTTATTGCCCATCTTCCACCATACACACTGATCCTGGATCCAACTTCCGGCACGTAGGCGACATAACCGGAGCATATGGCTGGGATCCTCTTCTTTGGAGGATCCCGTAATAGAGCCTTATTCAACCCACTTTTTTTCTTTTCTTCTGTTTTTGTTCTTTTAGTTTTTTGTTTTTTCATTCTTATATGATCAAATAGACAGTCACTGAATGATCAAAGTGACTGGAAAATGGCTACTTCCACGGGTTTAAGCCAGAGATCTTCAATTGTGAGGTGCGTTGGCTTTTCAGACCATGAGAACATGTGAGGTACTGTGTGTTCCTCCAGCCTGCATTCCGGGCAAAGTGTATTATCAGCTGCTCCTATCTTATGGAGGTAAAATTGCGATTTTGAGTAGAAACCACTTCGGAGCTGAGATAGCGCTACTCGACTAGGTCTTGGCAACGTCTCCTCCTCCTTAGCTATCCTCGGCGGCGGTCCGCTTAGCAAGGGAGATTTCATAGTATCCGAGAACTCTTTTCCAAACTCCTTATGAACTTCTTGCGAATGCTCTCTGCAGTTCCAGGTCTTACTGACATTGGCTTGAAAGTTCTGACATGCTTACTGATCTGTCTAGGCGCTTCCGGCTTCTTCATCATGCCTTGCGATGGGTGTTCTGGGTCGATTGTCGCAACCGTTGGATTTTGAAGAGTCAGCATCTCATTATGAGCTTGGACTGGCATGATTCCCGTCTCGTTACTCAGGTGGGTAGTGCTCGCCATCGCCAGGCTTCCCGTCGCGGTCCTCAAGGCTGCATTTGACACGCTTGTAACCGGTCCCAGTGAGACGATGCAATGAGTGGGCTCCAGGCCGGAGCAGCGTATTACATCACGGATTGTCCAATGGCACGGTAGGTCAATGTGAGCAGCTCTTCGCTTTGTCGACAGGTACTTCCTCCCAATGCTTTCAGAAGGTTTGTCCTTTTAGTCGTCTTTCTTCGAACATCTTCCGCATGAAGTCGTCCCGTCATCATAGTATCGAAATGATAGCCAAGAATCGTCGGATTTCTTTTGTGCGTAAATTGCGTTCCATTTATAAACACTTTCGGCACGCATCTCGCTTGAGCAGAATGTGTTGTAAGAAGAGATACAGTGGTCTTCTGGAGCGACAGTTGAAGAGGTAAATCTTCCAGGGCCTTTGTTAGCTTCGGAAGATAGTCGTTTAGACGTTTTTCGCAGATTTCCACATCCGGATCTGATGCAACCAGTGTTAGGTCATCCGCATATTCGACTAGGCGTGTTTCGGGAGGGGCTGCCGGAAGATCTGCGATGTAGAAAGAGAACAAAAGCTGAGAGAGAACCGCACCTTGCGGAACCACGGAGGGCACCAATCTTACGTGCCACATCTGACCTCTAAACTCTGCTCGTATTGTTCTCCACCACCTGTTCAGCTCCACGGACTACCAGGAGAAAGATGTAGCAGAAAGATAAAAGAGATGCATTTTCAAGGACAACCAGCCGCATCGCAGTCAATTGTACAGTGTCATCAAAAGGGCATCACACACTCGCAGCTGAACTCCGCCGTATGGCTGTGGCGCCTCACGTTTGTCTTGGGGCAAACGCAAGACGTTTTGGGCTGACCGGAGGCCGTTTCGGATAAAACGGCATGTTGAAGCAACTGCAAATGGGTGAAGTCTTGGGATGAACGGTAGATGTTTCAGAACCACGAATCCAGTTCTCAAACGGCAGCGGTCTCGTGGAACAAAACTACGAGTGAGTGCGCTGGTGCAACTATGAACCGTTGCACAATAGACATGCTACCGCCATCTCCCTACTGAGACAGGAGAACCAAGCTGACCACGGGCAATAGTTTTGCATTCGACTCATTGCGGCCGCTAGAAGAAATAGCAAGGAATCTATCGTTTTACAGTCACAATGGATTTTTCATGAGAGCCGCGAACTGTGTGAATCGACCTACCCATCTATGTATGAACCACTCGATCTCTTGATCAGCGACAAGTTTCAAGTTTTAGGGAACTCTATCCGATAATGGGACGGTAAAGGACGCCGTTCTCCATTCCCCGCCATAGAGTAGAGGTACGGAGTTCCTACATGGAATCAAGACCTGTTGTTTTTAAAAGGTTGAAAAACATTCCCTAATTCTCCTCTAAGGTGTTTAACCCTTGTGTGGGCGAAATCTTGACGTGGGTGCGATTTTCTTCGACCTCCAACAGTTCCAGTTGTACACAAGTTATGCTATGCTATGCTACGTTGTGTTATGTTAGAGTGTGTCATGCCAACGTGACGCTAGTGGCAGTGTTAACTTCTCACAGGTTGTTTTTACGTCATGTTCTATTATGTCGTCATGCCATATTAGGTCAAGCCATGCTACATTATTACAAAAACAAAATAGAAAACTAACACTATACTGGCTGGCAGTAGAAGGAAAGGAGTCAGTCTCTGTTGAAAACGACTGGCTAACGATTTGCGGCGAGCAGTTTGGCGGCTCGCCCTCATCAGCTGACGAAAAGTCGCATGCGTTGAACTGTAACATTAATAATCGCGGAACCGACAAACGACGAATAACCTCATAAGGGGTCTGCAGAGTTACAGCGAGCGGCGAGCGATTGCCGAGCGTCAGCTTTCACGCGGCGACAAAAAAATTACAGACATTAACGTCACAGCGCCGCTTGCTGCACGAAAGGCTGTCGCGGCGTCGAAACACTGCGGTGCCCCTTGTCGACCTCGGTCTCTCCCGTCGCCGAATGTAGTCGATATTGCATCATCCAGTGCTGATCGTCGCTGCGAGCAACGTCGCGACTCCAACTCTGCAGGCCCCTACAGCTTTTGGACCCGCAGAAAGGTGTCTACCGGCTAGGGTCGCGTCGCGTGCGCACAAACACACAGCTCAAAACATTCCTTTCAAGTTGGTTTCAACATAAAACACCAAAAATCAGTTGACTTTGACTCACCTCTACTTACTTTCGACTTATACTCTCGAGCACTTGCTCTTAAATAACAATCAACTTACGCAGGACTTCAGAACAATGAAATCTGATCTGCCGAAAAATTGATCCTAACAAATCATTGTTGCCTACAAGTAACATGACTCGAAACTCTGGTACAGGTGGACGTAGGGGTACGAGCGAGGAGAACTTGAAATGATAAATTCTAATTGGGAGCGGGCGGACACACGTACTTTGCCGCTCTAACTTGTTTTTGTGCGTTTTTCCTAGAGCTCTTCACTTACTCTTACTTTTTTTGATGGTCATATCTATCTTCTCATGACGCAAACTCAACAACCGTTTTTAGCGCGAACCCAGCCTTTCAACACCAAAACTTTCTTGAAAATACATGTTTTCAAAAAATCACCATGTAGTCATGTGCAGCTGTCTGCACCATATCAGTCGTCGGCTGACTCTTCATCATCTGTAGACTTTTCGAAAACCTTCTGAGCAACGGTGGTGGTATGCTGGATTCTTCATCAGAAAAGTTTTCGTTTTCAGCACAATCGTTCTGCACACTTGGGAAACTCTCACAAGGTCCCTTAAAATAAATGCACGTAATTCAAAGAAAAGGAGGAACAGAAAGAAGGCAAATTAGCATAGGAAAGCTATCGCTGCTCGGCCTGGGGTTCTAGTGCGACTGCTGCTTCCTTTGAATAACTGTCGAGGAAAGCGTGGTCGAAGAATGAGAGATCGACTGACTGAAACAGGATGCGGGCAAGTCCCAAGGCCGGATTCTCCAACGATTATCAGGAGTCGGAACCGTCTGACAATTTGGCTCGTTTACCGATTTCCGGGGCACTGATGTTCCCTTTGGGCGAACTGGTGGGGCCCGGACAGCAACAGCAGTGGCCCGTACAGCGACAGAAGCCGACCCGAGCCGAACTTACCGGCGTCTCGGACCGATAATCGTCAGAGTCCGGTCAATGGTTCATCCAACTCTCGTTCGCTCAATGTGTTATCAAGACATCAACTCTGTCTTTCTTCATGTTTGATTACCTTATCCAGGCCATAAAACGGCCAATGTCTCACCGTCGACTGCGTACCACGCGCTGCGCGCCCGCCCGCGCGTCGGAAGCAGGCGGATTTTGCCCGACGCGCGACGAGTTTTGGCCGCCGCGCGACGTTTCGGCCGCCGCGCGGCGGCCAAAACTCGTCTGCTTCCGACGCACGTGCGGTAGCGCAGCGCGTGGTACGCAGTCGACGGTGAGACATTGGCCGTTTTATGGCCTGTACCTTCATGTCACGCCTTTAGATTACGTTATGTCCTATTGTGTTATAAAACACAAAAAAGGCGAACTAACACTGATCTGGGGCGGAGAGTCGGTTTCTGTTGAAAACGATGACCTATCGATATGCGGCGTGCTGGTTGGCGGCTCGTCCTCATCAGCCGAAGAGAAATCGCCAGAGTTCAACTGCAAAAATTTATAACCTTGGAAATCATATATGGCAAGAAAAACTCGTCGCCTGCAGAACTGAGGCTACGCCGATGAAATCGCTGGCGCATCGTGCGCGCACCCGCGGATTCTGCCATATCGGAGTAAGATTCAGATACGCAGTATCAGACAATCGTTATTGCAGCACGTAGCTCGAAGATGCTCGTGTGGGACGAGGACGAGAACTAATCGCACCACGACCACACGATACCCGCACAATTTTCCGTGTACTGTTGCTCTCGCAGCCGAATTCCGGTCCGCAGTTACAGACTGCGCTGTTGCATCACGCGACACGATGATAATCCCGCTGGGAGAAAGGTGACCTAGTGGTCCCAGCTGGATTATCAGCCTGTTGCGTGATGCACCAGCCGTTGTCCGCAAATGCGGACAGGAATTTGGCACCGAGAACGATAGTACTAAGTTTCGCAACAGCACTTTCCCGCAACAATGATGTAGATTTCTTCACGATAGGAACAGTAGTTATGATGGACAACTTTCGGCTCGTCGCTTCAACTTTTTTGATTACTACTTTTTTTTTGCTGATCCTTGATTGAAAAATTGTAATATATGACGACTCCAGTGAAGTTTCGAACTTTCTCCTTTTACAGACCTTACAAAGCTTTCTTTATTGATAGGAGTCTATTCGGTCACGTCGCAACCTTTCGAATCATTCCACTCGACCTCAACGCAGCGGTTTTGCACGCTTCGCAACATAAAATGACGTAATTGGAACTCACATGCTTAGTCTCCGCGGAAGAATTTACTATAGGATCGCCCTCGTCAGCTGATGAGAAGTCAGCAGCATCCGGCTGCAAACAAAACAATATGAGAACGACAAGTCGAGTACCACAAGTGGGCGCTACTCTGGAAGGAATTGCCTGCAGAATATCGAGAGTTCATTGCGGACCTCGATTATACAGGGATTGTGACGCGAAAATACCGCGAGCCGCGAATTTACCGCGAGGAAGTCTGCCGCGAATATACCGCAAAAACTCGGCGAACTCAACGCGAAAATACTGGAAGATCACCGCAAAATAACGCGAAGTTTTCTTAAGAGGTTGGAACTCCGGGTGGGAGCAAATTCTAAGTCGCTTAGGCATGGATCCTAATGAGACTGTGCGTCCACTACTGAAGGTTGGAGCAAACTCGGTGCGATATGCTATAACATATGTGCACCGAATTTGCGCCAACCTCCAATGGGGAATGCGAAGTCTCATTAGGATCCATGCCGATGTTAGGTGTGCCATGAAATTACGAAAATCGCTATGAAATTAGAATAAATGAGCAGCGACGCAATTCGCTAAGAAATTGGACAAATTTCAATCGAGCTGAGACGCATTTGCTCGCGCCCCCCCCCTCCCTCAGTTGGGCTGGGATTATACTTCCGGTCGCCAGAATTGGTAGCTGGCCCCGTCCTAAGACGAGGGTGCCGCACGATGAGTAGGTGCTGCCGAGATGTCGTACGTTCGTGCCGTGGCAGTGTGGAGGAAACAACATCACCTTCGTGCAAACCGACATCACTCCCTCCACCGAGAGGGTTTTTGTCATGGGAGAGTCGCTGGCTGGCCCCAGCTCTCCTGGAGATTCTACTACAAAGGGCTGGCGTGTAGAGGAATCCTGGACCTGTGCAGAAGAATCAATGTGCCACCTGCAGCAAGAAGGTCACCTGGAATGGAACTAGCGTCCAATGCTTTGGATGCCAAAGGTGGGTGCACTTCTCCTGTTCAGGTCTTAGTTCTGTGAGGCATCACAACTCATCCTTCCATGGTGTTCTGTGCTCCGCCCCCAGCAACTCTGATTCCTCATTCACCAACCGCCCCCTCTCTATTGTACATATAAATCTTAACGGCCTTCGTCCCAAATTGTCTGAACTCTCACTCTTCGCACGTACTCATCATCCGGATGTTATTATGGTTCAAAAAACCAAACTCTCTCCCTCTACCACTTATCCCCAACCAAACATTCCAGGTTACACTGCCTATCACATCCCAAGGACAGCTCTTGGAGGCGGAGTTTCTACGTTTGTGCTTTCTAACTTACCTTCTCATCTAATTCCAAATGTTCCTAAGGACGGTACTCTCGAGTGCGTTCCCGTTCACCTCCCTCTAGAAACTCCATTATCTCTATTTAATATTTACATCCCTATCTCCACTTCTTGTCCCCCAACCTACAACCCCATACCTCTTCTTAAACAGTTGCATGACTGCTCTCTCTCCCCAACATCTGTCTTTGCAGGTGACTTCGATGCTCACACGTTCTGTTCTGCGCTTGAGTCCGACGCCAGAGGGGAAGACGTCGAGGAATGGGCTGAGGAGTGTGATCTGGTTATTCTCAACGATGATCAGCCTACTCGTCTCCCTTCCTACGGCCGACCTTCTAGCCCGGACATCTCCCTCGTTTCATCCAATCTTTCTGATTCTTGCACATGGTCCACTTCCACAACTCTTTCCAGCGACAACATTCCCGCCTTTCTTCATATTGATCTCTCAAACTCTCTTGCCCCTTATACTGGTATTCGTCAACGTTCTTATCTCAATTTGGGCCTTGCTGACTGGGTCCTGTTCAGAGAGGTTGCGCTCCGCCAGGCAGCTGAGTATCCATGGAATGGCGATGTGCACCAGAAAGAGCGTCACATATCTGACGCCATCCGGGAGGCTACAAAAGCGGCCATACCTGAAGGACGTGTGAAAAGTTTCTACCCTAATGTCACCAGGGAGATTATACAGAAGATCAGGACTAGAGATGAAAAGAGAGCTGAGAATCATTTGGACCCTGAGGTGGTCAAGCTGGATGAAGAGATAAAAAAGGATCTGGACAAGCACAAGAAAGACAGTTTAGAGAAGTTCACTAAAGGGTTGAATTCTAAAACCGATGGAAACAACTGCGTGGAAAGTATTGAGGAAGATATCTGGAAAGTACGACCCCCTCCTCGAACTCTACCATAGAGTTCGATAACAGCGTCTTCAAATCAGGAAAGGCTGCCGCATATGCTCTTGGCAAAAATTCCTTCATCACAAGTACCAAGCGTGGCATACAAAACAGAGTCACGGTATGAGAACTAAGCCGTCTGCCGCTGATGAACCCTACTGAGGCCTTTTCTCCTACTGAAGTGGAGAAGGCTATCAAGGAAATGCGGAATTCGAAGGCTCTCGGACCTGATGGTATCTCAGCAGCCATCTTGAAGAAGCTTCCCACGGAACCTTCTACCGATGATCGCAGATATCATAAACACTTCTTTCCGAATCTGCACTCCACCCCAACATGGAAGACCGCCAATGTGATACCCTGCCTAAGCCAGGCAAATCGCAAAGCACGGCGAAGGGCTATCGCCCTATTAGCCTGTTATCACCGATCGCGAAAGTAGCCGAAAAGCTAATCGTCAGGGACCTGGCAGAGCAGAATGAGGCACAGCAACATCAACATGGGTTTAGAAAGCTTCACTCCACCACCACTGCTCTTCTGGAGATTGTCAGCTATGCGGTCGATGGGTTCAATTTCAGAAAGCCTCTTAGAACAGTGACCGTTGCCCTCGATCTAACCAAAGCATTTGATTCTGTTAACCTAGGACATTTGTCCGAGAAACTATTGAAGTCCTCGCTGCAACCGTGGCAGAAGCGTTGGATAGCAGCGTTTACGAAAGGTCGTCGGGCCAAAGTGCTATTCCAGAATCACGTCTCCGATAGTACACCTGTAGCAGCCGGTGTGCCGCAGGGTGGAGTTTTGTCACCTGCCCTCTTCAGCCTGTATATTGAAGACCTACCTGAGCCTCCTGAAGACATAAAAATTGTAGCGTATGCCGACGATATCACCATCATGTGCCGTAATCGTGACATACAGGTAGCCACAAACAAGATCAGCGACTATCTCGTCGAGCTTAAAAACTTTCTCGATAGTATGATGCTCACAGTTTCCGCGGCAAAGTCTTCTATTTCGGTATTCACATCTGACCCAAAGGAACACAGCGCCCAACCTGTTGTCAGGTGGGATGGTGACCTCTTGCCTACAGCGCAATTTCCTAAACTGCTAGGGCTCGTTTTTGACCCATCGCTGAAGTTTCACAAAAATGCTGAACAGAAGCAGGCAATTATCAAGGCAAAGCTTAATGTGTTGAGAGCTCTAGGAGGAACGTCCTGGGGTGGCAGCAGAGAGACGATCTTGACGACATATCGAGCTATTCTGCAGCCTGCATTGGAGTATGCTGCACCTGTCTGGCAGCACATCGTGTTGGACAGTTCCTGGACTAAGATGCAGCGAATTCAGAATGCTGCACTACGAATAGTCACTGGATGTGCAAAAAGCTCACCGATTGAGCACCTTCACGCCGAGGCCCGTATCTTGCCAGTGAAAGAGCATTGTCAGCTCCAGGCTCAGCAGATGTTTATTAATGTCCTTAAGCAACCTAATCATCCGTCGAGAAGACTATTAAATCCCGTGAGAGAGAGAGAGAGAGAGAGAGATCAGAGTGCCCTTTGCCGATGCTCCGAACAAAGTGAATGTACAGAGATGGACCGACTCGAATCAAGAACGGCTTCGTCACTTACGCGCGGAGCTCACCCGGTACGTGAAGGATCATCTCGCCAAAGCGGCCGTCAACCCTATTCTCGGTGATGTGCCGCCCAGGGTATGTGATACCGAGTCCGAGCTTGGTGGGCGCGCCAGGTGTATCCTCGCTTCGTTGCGCTGCGCACATTCTCCATTGCTTATGTCTTACCTGCACAGGATCGACGATAGCCAGCCTGACGTGTGCCCGGACTGTGGAAACTAAGGCCACGGAACTAAACACCTATTTGATCGTCCGAAGAAGTCAACAACGCTCAGTACAATAGACTTGCGGACGAATCCAGTGTTGGTCGCCCAATTTCTCAACTTGTGACGAAACCCCTCTCAGTGGCTGCAAAGAAGAAGAAGAAGAAGTAGGTGCAAAAGTACCACGCCGCGCGAAAAAAACGGAGCAGCTTCTACGCGTGATGACATCGCTGGTCAGCCGCCAGTGTCACAGGCTTCGTTTATACTCTCGCCTCCGAGCGGCGGCAAAGTGAAAACCTGTATTATCGATCGTGCCACGCCGTGTGATCAATACTACGAGAATACACAGAGCCGCCCTGGTCGGCGGCAGTATAATCTAGGCCATACTTATTCTCGTCGCGCTTGCACTAAAGAGTCATAAGGCAGCAACGTATCGTCGCCAAATCTTTCATAGCACACTGAGACGCGATGGCCACGGTAAAAACGCGTCGGCGTGCAATTTAAATCGGCGCGATATAATGGCCGCGACGGAAAGTATTATCCCGGGTGTGGGCGATTACGTTCGGAATCGACTGCCAACTACGCGCGCTCCGCGACTAGCCGCCTTCACGCATGCTCGAGATGCAGTACTCAATCACCATATTACTGACCTTCAACTATAGGGCAGTTTGAAAGAAAACACACAAAAAAAAACAAGAAAATTTCTAAAAGTGCCTGAGTCGCCGTAGGTCCTATAGGGTCGCCTTCATCAGCAGAGGAGAAGTCAGCAACGGCTACCTGTGAAAAAAGTAAAGAATATGGTAGTGCTGAAACCAGGAGTACTTTACCCAAACGCAAACAGCAGCAAACGCTGCGATTGAAGACCACTTGTTTTGACAAAAAATAAGGTACAGTCTTGGTTTGTCCTCTCTTGAAAAACATTCAGCCTATGCATTTACTGCTGCGGTGAAGTACTATAAACAGTGTCTAACGCGACCTCCTCCGTAAAAACAGTTCTGGCCTGACGCACCACATACTATGCCTCTACGGAGACGACCAGAGAAGGCATGCATGAACACTTCTGGGTTGAGACTATCCGCGTTATCCGTTCAGCTAGAGCTCAGCACATCGGTTTAATTACCCAAGTTTGAGGTATCTGGTGTCGTCAGTGGTTTCTAATCGAGCTGAATCAAATCAAATGGCAATAGCAACGGTCAAAGATGGTATCAACACTTCTGATGGCAACTTCGATTTCAACATGGTCGCAAAGCAGCTCATCGAAGATGAATCCATGCAGCAGTATGGTCGTACAATTATGGCGTTCCTGTTGGAGGGGCGGCGGCAGACTGATGCCGTGCTGCGTCAGAATTTCGAATTGCTGGACGTGGTGCGCAATCTCAATAAAGAAGTCCGGACACTCATGGAAGAAAATTCCTCAATGAGACGAGCACTTCAGAAGCTGTCTGCCGTATCTGAATGTGTTAGTGGTGATAGTGCTGTTCCTGGCATTCAGCTGGGGGATTTTGCAAATGTATCTGTGCCTATTCATTCACAGTATCATTCTGTTGCATCATCATCGTTATCTCAAGTGAGTCGTGCTGCTAATGCTTCTGTTGAGAATGAGAATGAGAAGGAGCGTGCTCGCTCCTTGGTTCTTAGCGGTGTTCCCGAGCAGAAATCTCTTCCCATTCCGCAAAGATTGAGTCATGATTCTAATTTCGTAATGGATGTTCTTTCTCATTTGAATGTAGATTGCTGTCCGGTATCTGTGTATGGTTTGGGCTCGCCGATCCAAGGCAAAAATCGTCTTCTGAAAATTGTTATGCCGTGTTCAGCTTATCAGAGACAGGCGTTGAGAAATCCCTTTCGTCTAAGGTTTTTCCCGTAAAGGGACTCTATCTCAGGGAGTCCCGGACGAAGGAAGAACGCATTAAAAGAAGGGAGGAATATCGGAGACGTGCGGCGGTGGTCCTGGTGGGAATGTCGGGCCAGTTTCGCCTTCGAGGGGTGGGACTGAACCGGTCAATGCTACCGTCGGAGCAGCCTCCTCTACGACCCCCTCGTCACACCACGATGAGTCAACGCCGCCACCTGTTCAGGGAAACTGATTCATCCTCTCAGGTATCATTGTAGTTCTTTGAAATTTTTCTATGCGAATGTAAGATCTGTCTCAAAAAACAAGGAACATATCGACCTGGTTCTCTCTTATAATTACGACATTTATGCCTTTACCGAGACCTGGCTCAAATCTAGTCACTTGGTTTCGTCCTTATTGAGTAATTTCTCTCTAGATAATGAAACCAAGAGGTGCGATCGTGTAAGAAAGTCTGGTGGCGGAGTAATGTTATTAGTGCGTCGTAGACTTTCAACATCTGTGGTTTTCTCGGAGTCCGTGGAAAATGCTTATGAGGTACTCTGTGTTG
Source organism: Aplectana chamaeleonis (assembly GCA_029168955.1). Taxonomy (NCBI): domain Eukaryota; kingdom Metazoa; phylum Nematoda; class Chromadorea; order Rhabditida; family Cosmocercidae; genus Aplectana; species Aplectana chamaeleonis. The sequence goes on from JAPDOI010001544.1 coordinate 158,363, forward strand.
ATCTTTACCATGAAAACTCGAGCTTTAGGGTCATTGTTGTATATAGGGCCCCGTCGTGTGATTCTGCAAAAACGGAAATGTTAGTGAAGGTTCTGAGCGATTTAGTTGTGTGCGAACTTCACACGATCATTGTAGGAGATTTCAATTTGCCGGACTTCGCTCGGAGGAACGAAGGTGATATGGTGGCATCAAATCTATCTTGTTTAGAAGAGTTAGTTTGCTGTTATAATCTGTTCCAATTTGTTCATGAACCTACTAGAGGTCAAAATGTTTTGGATTTAGTGTTCTCCAACAAGGAACCTTGCTGAAAAATCTTGAAATTCTGCCTCCGGTGCGATTAAGTGATCATAATAGCATATCATTTGATATTCAATGTTGTGAAACGGGTAGTACGCCGGTGTATCGCAGGGTATATGAGAATTGTAACTATGCAGCTGTTTGCGGACACCTTACCCAATTCATTGGGTAAGTCTGCTTGAATCGGCCAGTAGCGTAAATGAGAAATACGAACTTTTCTTGTCGGTTATCCATGCAGCTATTGATTTGCATGTGCCGTGGGAGCTTGTGACCTCCATTAGGTCTATCCGCCTTCCTGCTCACTAGTAAAAAATGTCGGAACATCGTGAATGTCTCTTTTATGAGGCTAGGCGTACTGGTGACTGGGAAGCATATACAGAATTTGCAAAAAAATTCCATTCTCAGCTGGGAAAATATAATAGTTACCAGGAGAAGAAAAAGATAGAGTCGGGAGATGAAAATTTCTATCGGTATCTAAATTCCAAGTTACAGGAAAAGAATAGTATTGGTAGTCTCAAAAAGGGTGACCTTCTTGCTACTTCGGCATTGGATAAGGCAAACATGTTAGCGGACCATTTCGTGAATCAATTTCAAGCTGATGGCGGATGTTGCCCGTCTTCATCTTTCGCAGGTATTCAGCCTATGAAAGATTTCCCGTGGTTTCACTCCATGAAAATACAGGAGCTGCTGAAGAGGTGGTCTAGATCTTCCCCGGTCACCCCGGATTTCGTTCCTCTATTTTTCATCCAGAAAATCGCACCTGCTATTTGTGGTCCCTTGGCCTATATATATATACAACCAGTCTCTTATGTGTAGTGAGGTTCCAGGCCGCTGGAAACACTCGTTGGCTACACCAATTCTGAAAAAGGAACCCGCTGCTGATCCAGGAAGTTATAGACCAGTTAGCATAATCTCACTCTTCTGCAGACTGTTTGAGAAGGTCCTAAAAGAGCACATCGTCCTACATCTGTTTTCGAACAACATCATTCCCAGGAGCCAACATGGTTTTGTACCTGGAACCCTTACCGCGGGTGTTCATACATGCCGCTCCACTGAAGACAATAGTCGGCGACCGCTCTGCATGAAACACGGTTGCCACCGGCCGCATTTGAAACGCTCCCTTCTATTGGTTTCTTATTCTTGCTCTAAAGTATAATGGGCCGAAACGCGACCAAAACTGTTCACGCCGTGACAGCTTCACTGGTAAAGAGGTCTTTTTAAAGAAACTTCTTGACTTACATGTTCTGTTGCCGCGGAATAGAATCTTTTCGATTTTGCCTCATCAAACGAGGAGAAGTCACCAACGTTCAACTGAAACTAAGCACTACTGTGAAATTTATCCCTGACAAAAATTAACATAAGCCACATCCGAGAGTGACCGCCTAGTCATCCTCTGTTTCGAAGTGAAACTTATTCCCGACTATCGCGTGCGTCTGCGCGCATATGATGCCTCTCTTTCGCCCCCACACTTTCTCGATATCTCTGTCCTCGCTCCGCACAAGCGCGCAAAGAGACAGTAAATTTGCCTTCGAAACAGAGGATACGTACAGCGCGAGTGCTCGCGTAGCGGCTTATACGGTCTAACTCCGTAGAAAAAGAAAAGGCAGGCCAACCAAGCGTCCCAGCTTCTACAAAATTTATCGAAGCATGCCGCGACGCGGCAGCTGCAAAGCTGGGCGATCACCGTCGAACATGACTGTATTTCTCACGTTTTGAGAATCTTCTTCCTCAGTGAAGTCTTCCTGATTCTGTACCTGTGTTGAGGAGCACAGTAGGCTAGCACAGTAAGAAACTCGAGGAGCACCTGCTGTAGCTCTGAGCCTGACCTGAGAAATGACGTGAGAAAAACTTTAAAAAACTCATGATACACCTGAGAAAAACAGCTGACCAGTTTGCTTGGTCGTCGTCTGATCGCAGAAAACGATTAAGTGAGTGTTCCAGTAAAGCAGACATCTCAGAAAGGGTCTTCGCTCCTGAAAAAAATACCATTTTTATTGATCGAAGATAGGAATATTATGAAAACATTAAAAATTCACCGGCTGCTTGGAGACTTGACTTTCGAATCTCTTCTGATCCAATCGTAACAACATCTGTAATTGCTCGAGCAACCACCCTTGACGGGGTCACGTCATCTGTCAGGAGCATAATCGCCCCGGATCCACCGTAAACCCTCAAATGGTTACTGAAGTATGAAAATATAGGCGCACATAGAAGACGAGTTCGAGTGAGAGCAACATCCGCGCGTGGCGCCCGCTCAGCCATTGCGACGACGGCCGCAACGACTTTTTCATCACTTTCATTACTAACCCATCATCAGTTTCATTTCATTTCATGATAATTGATTCCAGTATTATCCTCTGCTAATATAATGGTGAAGGCATGCAGAAATTTTGCTTGCTTGGAAAAGTTAAGGCCCTCTTTATTCCGCTGCGCCATGGCGTTGCTGCTGGAGTATTCAGTCTCCGCAAACGCGTGACGCGCGTAGAAAGTATTCGTACTCCGACGCCACGCCCGCGCGCGACGCGTTGGTGTTAAAGGGAGTGTTCACGGTGATTTTCGCCCCCGGGTTTTCCACATAAAACAATGCGTTGGCCTCCAAGTGTTACCGAAATTACAAAGAAACGGCGATAAACGCCTTAAAACCTTGTATTTCAGTTACATTATTCTATAACATGGACTAATTGTCCGGTTCGATGAACATGTTCATGGTGGTTGTCACCGGTGGAAAATTTGGTCATTTGAAAATAGAAGAAAAATTTACTCAAAGCAGGATTACTTAGGGTCCTAAGGGAAGAACGGAGCAGTAGAGTGTAGAGTATTGGGAAGGACGGGTCCAAAAAAATTTCATTGTCTAAACAAACACTTCCTGTGATACTTAAGAGGCGGGGTGATACTTGAGGATTTTGTGTACTTCTGGTGCATTTATCTCAATTTCTACGTCATTTTTGTTCTACACAGGGGCCACTTGATCAATATAGCCAATAATCTTGACTTTTGACTTGATTTTGATGACCATCTAAACATTCTTACCACCAAGACACAGACCTTTTCCTACTTTTTGAATCGCTCAAATCTAAGGATTCTTTTTTGTTTATACAAGAGTATAAAACTTATTTACGTTCCCTTTTAGAATATGGTACAAGCATTTTCTTCCCTCATAAGAAAACCTGTATTACAAAGCTGGAAAAAATTCAAAACAACTTCACCAGAAAGGTTTCATATTGCCATACGATGTCGCTTTTGTCAGTTTTCTATAAAAAATAGTCCTATTGTTCTGAAATAGTGCTTGGACGGCTAGTTCTCTTACTCTGCCAGCGCGTAGCTAGATGCCTCACACGGAAACCGGAGATGCCCAGGGTTTCGGAGGCATCAAGTCTAATTTTGACACGAGAATTTACGTAAATTACGGAATGTTTAGCCTCAGTTAGTGAAATTTTAGCTACAGAGCATGCATATTCTAAGTCAATCCTCGCTACAGCATCCGCATATTCTACGTACATTCTCGATACAGCCCTCGGTCAATCGACCCAATAAGTCCCGATCCGTACTAGAAAGGCGATCCTCTCTGCGATCGACCGCAACGCCGTTTCTTCCCCACGGCACTCACCTTCCCAGCGGCCAAAAATATCCTCGGCAAGGTCTTCCAGAGAGCGACACGGGGTCACCCTCCACGACCAGCCACAGTCTTTCAAGTAAGCACCCTGTGAGTTGACTGGGCCAACACTGTTCGAACGGCATCCCAGCGTTCCGCGTAGCCAGCGCGGGTTTATGATTGCATTACAACACAGGCTGTCGCTAAATCCGTACATTCCCGCTACGAAATTATAGCGAGAATATACGGGTTTAGCGTCAGCGAGAACAGTGGTTCGAACGACACAAGAATATGCGGGTTTTAGCTATCGTAGCTAAAACCCTTAAACTCTCGCTACATGGAATGGGGCGGCGTTTCAGGCCGCGCCCTCGGAGGCATCTAGCTACGCGTTGGCAGAGTATGTATCTTTGGCTTCCAGGCTCTGAGGAAGGCGTGATTGCCCTAATGTAAGCCGAATAAAGCTGTATAATCTCGGTCCACTGCTCAAGAATACCGATACGATATACTTCATCAGATCACTTGGCTTCACATACAGAAGTATACCTCGTGGGCTAATAAGGAATAGAATGCTTACTTTGGTTACGCTACTTCTCAGACGTAAAAGAAATGACATACTTTTAGCGTACAGAATTCTTAGTGGGAAAGTAAAGGTTAAAAGGCACTGGTTTTTGGACTTGTCGCTTCAAACACGAGAGGTGAGAGGTTTAAGCTTGATTTTCGCCGACCCAGGTCGTCTGTTGCACGCAACTTCTTCACCTTTCGCGCCGGGGTGGGGTATGTAAATATGAGTAGAGTAATTAGTATATCTGATCAATTCACGCTTTTTAAAAGAGATGTTAGTCGTTACTTACATCGTAGAGAAACAGAATCCCTTTCAGTTGTCCAACTTGTAACGTAATGTTCTTCTTCTTCTTCAGCGTTTGTCCCGCTCCAATGCGGGGTCGGCTTTTCTTATGCGATGGCGCCATTTTTTCCCTGTCATGAGCCTGATCAGGGTGCACGCCGGCTGTTCTCAAATCGGTGTGCAGCGTGTCAAGCCACCGCTGCCTTGACCGTCCTTTGGGTCTCCTTCCAGGCACGTCAAGGGTAAGCCCAGTCTTACATACGGTTTCACTTCCAGCGCGAAGAACGTGCCCATACCATCGCAATCGACATTCAAGCAGCTTCTCGGCAATCGGAGCAACACCAAAACGCTTCCTGATGTCGTTCGTGACGTGGTCCAAGCGGGTGACACCCGCTGTCCAACGTAGCACTTTCAACTTAAAACGTAATAAGCTGCAAATTTGTTGTTTTTTGATTACATGTTGGGTTGTTGTCACATGCGATTGCGCGTGTAATAAAAGTAAAAAAAAATTGAAAAAAAAAATTGAAAATTAGCGTGAACACTGCCTTCAAGGAGTATAATAAAACCTCAGGCTATATGAAAAGGTAAGAAAGTGCAAAATATGAGAGATGGCGGAGTAGTAGTAATGAAAGAATGCAAGCGTTCGCTTTTGGCAAAATATTGTCGAACACGGAAGTGTCTTTCGGATCCACGCTGTCCTCAGACGCACCGCATCCACAAACTAGCAAAGAACAGACTTTTCAGGAATACACCGATCCGACGAACATTTCCGCGTCGACTGTATTTCGACATGACCGGCAGCTTGGTTTATTACGACAGGCTAGAGGATATTGCTTTGGGCTTTAATCATAGTTGATAATAGATCAGTTGTGTTGCAACTAAAAACTGAATTTCCACTTGAATTTGTTTATCGACCGAGATACTGACGGCCATAAAGCGGTCACGCCTGGTGGACTTTTAGCACTTGTTCCTAACGACATGGATGTATATCAATCCAGACGGCTGCAGCCGGCTACACCAGGCAGATTTTCATTCAGTGAAGCCGGCTGCAACCAACTCGGCTGTGCCCCTTTGTATATTGACGGTACCTGTCTCTTTTAGGTCTGTATAGATTGTAGAGACAGGTGTACGCCCAGATTTCGCCAGCTGCTTACTATCCTGCTATCCTGTTTTCGATTAATGTAAAGCCTCTTTCACAGTTGACCGGACGACACGTTCCTCGATAGGGCTGCGACATCGTTGACGAATGCGCGCGGCCGCAAGGCGTGTCGAGACGCAATTGCGTACCGGAATTTGGCCCAGAGAAGCACAGTAAATGTCGATTCAAGACGAGGAATACAAACTGGAGATAACTCCATTTTGAAGCTTGCTTTACGTGGTGTATACTTGGGAGAGACAGACTACAACAGAAAGAAGGCGGGGAAGAAAAATAGTAAAACGGGCACGCCCCGAATTCTGCACACCACGCCATGTATAGGCCTTTCGCTGATTTGAGTCTATCGAACGCACGAGACGCGATCAACTGCGGCGATTTCGCGTCGTTCGCGACACAACCCACCAAAATGTTTCGCTCGCGAGCAGCAATCCACTTAAGTCGCCCTATCCACTCACTAGACTAGATTTGGCGAAAGACCCATATATCTCGCTGCGGAAACAAGTACACTCGGCGCGAATCGTGCTGATACTTTACGTTCCTTGTTTTGCGCTGGCGCAAACTCGGTGCGCACAAGTTCTACCATGCGTACACCGAGTTTACGCCAACGCACAACAAGGAACACAGAGCATCAGTGCGATCCGTGCCGACTGTACGTTCTCTCGCTGTCTCCAACCTGCGCTCCGCACCGGCACGCGAATGAACTACGAGAATTACGTTTTATTACAGCTTGTACATGCTTGACACCATTTCTCAAACAAATGAACTATTCGAACGAGCTTTGAGAAATGGCAACTTGTTTTCTTTTGACAGTCCAAAAAATTTGAAATGGGTGGATCTCTTGAACACAAGTCCAAGGATTTTTTTTTAAATTTCCGGATTCTTTTTTTCGCACGGAAAAAATATCATCCATTCATTCGAATTAGATCAGAATTTTGGCAGATATTTGAAATAATAACAGATTTAGAGTTTCCGAATCATTCTAAAACAACGATACCGCGTTTTGAGTCCTGTAACTAGAAGAGAATGCGAACAAAGTCAGATTCTCGAATGAATCCAATTTAAATAAAAACAAAAAATTGCCATTTTGAATGAATCACTTGGGAACAAGACTAAACGATCTGATCCTAAAGACTGAGAAGTACCTGATCGAAGAAACTTGACTTAAACGCAGTAATACAATTCGTGTTACATATTTATAGGAACTCATGTTATGAATAATAAAATCAACTCGTACAGAACAAAAGGTAACGAAATGCGAAAAAGAAAATTTCCTGAATTCAAAAAAAAAACTCTAGGATAACCGGTATCTAAGAAGTGTAAACGAGATGCTTCAGCAGAGATTGTAATGACAAGATCTGTCGCATAAGACAAAAAAAGTTAAATAGCACATTTTCAAGGATTTTTTTTTGCATTTGAAATCGGACAAAAATTGGAAACCGTAGCATCCCTTTTTTTCCAAATTGGCCGCCAACTTATTTTCTCCGGGTCAGATATGACACACAACATAACAAAAAGAAACAACTTCACAACTAGCTGAACCGCTCCGCCACTTCGCTCTTCCAGAACATTTTATCGCAGTCGCCAGATGCTCTCCGTGGACACGAAACCTCGTCAGCTTCCGAGCTTGCAGCATATCTGGAAGGTCTTCCTTGCAGTTAAAACAGAAAACACTATCACCTGCCTGTGTCGGATACTTAAAAAAAAGAAAAAGAAAAAAATACGTAGTTTAGACCTTAATGGCCCAATTAAGTCTCTCAAAGTTCAACGTGAAAAAAAATGTCAACATCTTATGCCTCAATGGATTTACCACGTAGGCCGTGAATAACAGGGACACCACGAAAACGTCCGCCTAACCCTCAATTTTCGGAGAGAACACTATTGAAATATCCCTCAATAGGCAATCAGATTCCTGCTCTTGCCTATTCTGTGTATTCAGTACAGCAGACTTTGCAACGAAGGAAATGATATTGCGCTTTAAACTCCTCAGATTGGTGAATCCCTTATGCCTTTTTTGACCAAAAAAATGGGAAGCTTCTGATGCATACAGTCGGTATGGATCCTAAGGATACTTTGTGTTCCCTATTAAAGGTTGGCGCAAACTCGGTGCCACATTCTATAACATGGGTGCTCCGAGTTTGCTCCAACCTTCAAAGGAGAAAGCAAAGTAGGATACATGCCGACGGTATGTATCCTCTGGTTCGTGGTTAAATTTTGTGTGTGTGTGTGTGTGTGTCGTTGCGGACTCGCGCTTCGGGCATGCGACGCATCGGTTTCGTACGAGCTGACGCGCCCGCCCCTCATCAGCTGATCATGTGGGGGTTTTCCTCACTTTTCATGTTTTTTTTGTTGTTTCTCACCTTTATTTGCCAACAGTTTCGGGTCTTTAAATTCTACGGCTGTTATCTTATATTACAACCGTTTTTGAAGTTTTAATTTCAAGAATAGAAGGAATCGAC